>JARHVA010000450.1:1575000-1745000 GCA_037957365.1 Torreya grandis
AATGAATTAGCTATTGATCCTTTGAACATATAGACCAGAATACATTCACATATTTCAAGGCCAAGACCAGAAAAAAGCGGGGAAGGAACATAATAGCAAACTGAATCTAGGACCCGATTCAATTAACCAGAAAAGGAGGAACGATGAAGATAAGATCAGATCGCTAGGTGGACATTGAAAGTTGCAAACTTTCAATAAGCAGGACTTGTTTCCCTACATTGATAAAATCAAATGGGTAAAACACCCCTAAGTTCTAGCTTGTCTTCTTAACATATTCCAATGCAACATGATGTATTACTATTCTCGAGTCCTTCTTGAAGAGGCGATATAAGGAACTCTCTTCTATTGTAAAGGGACATCTCTTTTTTGACAATTAGAATGAAACTCTGCCCAAATTTTAAGGCATTACTGAGACTTTGAGCTCAGATTGTTGATCATATTTTGTTGCTGAAATAAGAAAGCAAGTGACTTTTCAGACTTTGTGTTGTGATATCTTTGTTGTTGAGGAAACTGTTCTTATGTCTTTTTCCTTGATTTATTTTCTATTCCTTTAATTCAACAAGCAGGATTAGTGAAATTAGTCAGAAAGGTATCCTAAAGAGTCAATTGTGGAGAGACTTTGTGCCCCCATAATTGCCTTTCAGTGTGTTTTCTTTTCATTTCTATGTAAAGGACCTTGGGGCGACTTTGTGCCCTCATTGTCCTTCATATCTTACTCTTGAGCAATTCAGGTGGAGACTTTGTGCTGCATCTCGATTTGTTGGTTATTCCATCCTTTGTTACATTTTGTTGTTACTACCTGGAGTATTCTTGTGGCTTGCTGAATAGTACTTCTGAAAGAAGAGGAGTGTTGTCTGTCATTTCCCTTGAGTTTTTCCTTTGATCCACATGCATCATCTCTGAAAAAAGAGAGATGGATGGTTTGTCCTACCCCTAAGTATTATTTTTTGTTTATATATATATATATATATATATATATATATATATATCTAGCTTATCTATAGGGAACCTCCCCTTGATGAGAGGAGAGATCAGTCCCCTTCTGATGTGGTAAAACTACACATTTGGATGACTAATCTTCCTACTTTGGCTGATCAGACCTATTTTGTTTATCAGTACGTTGATCGACAAAATATTCAACCAACAGCTTTTGGTGACTCCGCTGGAGAATATAACCCATTATCATTATAACCCTTATCCATTACAAACTATAGCGACTCTGTTTCATGTCTTACCCATTATCCATTTATAGCCTTACCATTTTCATCCATCTCCATTATATTATCTGGTCTGCAAAACTAGAGCTGCTGGGAAAGAAAGTGCAGTTTGAAGCCTCAAGCTTTAAGCTAAAGCAGGGCTAGTTTCTTTTCCATTTTTGTCCTATAATCTGCCAACTCCACTCAGATGTGTTATCCCTATTGTTCATAATTAAATCATGGTAGTTCGAGGCCCTTGGGGTAATTCTTTTGGCCCACTCAACTTGACTCCACCTCTGCATGAGCTACCACTCAGTTCAAGGAAGAATTTCCCCAAATTCTTTGGTGATGGAAGAGTCCACCCTAATGAACACATTGCAGCCTTCACCATAGTTTGTGGTGTGATAGGGGTGGAATTTGAAGACGTGGCAGTCAGGCTTTTTGTGGAGACACTACAAGGTGCTATTGTAGACTAGTTTTACCATCTGCAAGTTGGATCAGTGACTGACTGGAATACACTTAAATCCAAGTTCGAATCAAGGTTCAAGCCCATAGAAGATGCACATGCCTTGTTGGCCCAACTCACATAGATGAAGAAAGAGACCCATGAACCTATGAGGGACTTCATTGCCAGGTTCAACAAGCTGAGGCACAGGATTCCCATGATCGCCCAGCTGACACCTCAGAATCTCATGTGTTTCTTCATCAACTCAAAGCTACCTGAAGTGAGTTTTATGTTGAGACAGGCTAGACACATAGACCTTGAGGCTGCTCAAGACTTGGCTACTGAGCTATAATATGACCTTATCTTGGCAGGAAAGATAAGGAGAGATCCTAATAGAGCTAAATCCTCTTCATCTTCTGAATACTCACCCATAGTCACCACTGATCCAATGGTACAAAAGATGGCAAATGAATTACTAGCCTTGAAAAAGCAAATGGCACAAAGTATGTCTTTTGCTCTTCTATATAAAGATATATCAAGGAGGACATTCCCTAATCAGCCATATCAAGGCAACACTGCCAGAAGTCAAGGGCAACAAAATTGTCTTCTTCCTCCATAGAGGAATCCTACCTTTGAAGCACCTCCAACAAACCTGGTAATTGGATATCTGGAAACAGAGCATGTTTCCTATTTCCAACTTGAGTTAGAGCAAGAAAATGACATTGATCTCTTTAGGGAGGATCTAGAAGAATCAGTTGGTGACTCCCACATTGGTTTCTTGAATTACCAGGATGAATCCAGAAGTGAAGGTGAACCAATCAAAAGATCATATGCAGTATTCACCCAGTCCTAGAATTAGTCAGCCCAATAGGCCGACAAAGAGAAGATAGAGGAGCGACCCCAACCAGCAATTTCAATTACTGAGTAGAGAACCCCTTTTCCTTTTCAATCAAAGGACCCGGTGATTACCAAAAAAGTAAGTACATCAAACATCTCTATACCTTCTACTTCAGCTTCGCAAACCAGTCCTTCCCCTTCTAGAAATCAAAAGGATGAACTCCCATCCTCTCTTCCAAATCCATTGCAGTCATTTGACATGATTGATCATGTCAAGGAATCCAAAATTCAAATGACTGAGTTTGAATCCCTGCAAGTCAATCTTGAGCAATTAGACATTGATGAAGAACCAGATGCGAACCTATTTGAGACAAAATACGTGGTCACCCAAACATCAGCCCCTGCAGCACAAATTCTGTTTGAGTCTTTAGGTAGGGGTAATTATTTCTTTACCACAGAGGATGTTCATTTTTTTTCATATGAAAGTCCTGTAGCTGACAATCTAGGAATTAATCCAAACAAGACTTCAGGAGAATTGGTAGGATGCAGTATAAACAAAGAAGGATCTTCAATCTCTAATGAAGAGAACTCTGATAAGAGATCAGCTTCTGATGATGACAACAATTCTTCCACCAATGATGAAGTTGGAACTGTGTTGATATCTCCTCAAGGAGATATTCTTCCTTCATGCAATTTGCAAGTCAACAAAACCAACAACACAACTGGATGTGAATCTCTATTGCTTAAATTGAAGAATGCTCCAGATAAAGAAGTCAAACTCCTTCACATCAAAGGAGATGTTAATCTGATAGTTTGTTAGGAGTTTGATATGGGCAATCCAATCATATGCTAGACTGAACTAGAAGAACAACCAATTATGGTAATGGACCATGCTACTGCAAATCAAAATTAGGCAAAGGAACCCTTCACAAGGAGAGCAAGGAGTTATGGTTTTTAGTTTGAAGACCATGTCTTGCCATAGAGCAAAAAGAAGGAAAGACCAAGGAAAATGTAAAAAATTGGTTTCTTGGTGGATAGCTCCATTCGCCCATCACCGTTTCTAGGAACAAAATGTCTTCTTGCTGGTTTACCAAGATGGCACACTATTTTCACTGTCTCTCAAGAAGTAGCATCTGAAATACTTCAATCATTGAAGTATCAAATCATTGCATATGTATATTTGTATAGTTTTTAATTCTATTTTGTTTTGTTTGTTTCTATTTTTGATGCCTTTCATTTCTGGGTAGCATGACTCTGTAACCCAATGGCATACTTGAAGACACTGGAGATTCTAGATTCTACTCCTTTCAATTCATTTTGTAATGATAGAAGTTCCCCAATTAGAGCCAGTTGTTGTCCCCCAAAAATATCACTCATTTTTGGGACAACATTTGAACTATTTTGGTCTTACAGACCAAAATTGTCTCTTCCCTTTTCAAAATTTATCTTGGGCATTCAGATTCCTTATTTTTTGGGCTTCACAGCTTCTGCAAGTGGGTTCAATCAAAGGTTTCTAACAATTGGTCATTTTCAAAATTGGTTCATCGCCTTGGTTCAAACAGAAATCTCCATCAGCAAGCATCCATAGTAGGTTCAACATTTGGTTCATCCTTTGGTTCGACATCAAATTTTTCAATGTCTTAGTTCAACCAAGTGGTTCAATGCTTTGGTTCATCCTTTGGTTCAATCAGACAATTTATCAATCAGTTCAAGGCTTTATTTGAACCGTTGAACCAAAACTTGGTTCAACGGTTAGTTCAAACACATGGTTCAAAGGCAAGTTCAACAAGAGGTTCAAAGCCTTGATTCAATGGAATGGTTTAAAGCCATGGTTCAATGGAACTGTTCGACATTTGGTTCATCGCCAAGTTTAAAGAGTTTCTTGAAGGACCCCGAAGGGCAGGGGCCCTTACGGGGGACTCTCGGCTACCAATTCAAAGACACTTCTTGAAGTTGAAGGGATGCTCAAAGACTGCCCGAAGGGTAGATACCCTTGTAGGAGGATCTTCCTAACTCAAAATGGGTCATTTCTTAAGGCCTGAAAGGGCAAGTTCAATCCAGAAAAGTGCCAAATAGAAAAGCCAAAAGAGGACAAAGGAATGACGTGCTTGAAAATGTCAAATTCAACACAGTGAACTAGCCATTGATGATTTAAACATATAGACCAGAATACATTCACAAATTTCAAGGCCAAGACCAATAAAAAGTATGGAAGGAACATAATAGCAAACTAAATCTAGGACCCGATTCAATTAACCAAAAAAGGAGGAATGATGAAGATAAGATCAGATCACCAGGTGGACATTGAAAGTTGCAAACTTTCAATAAGCATGACTTGTTTCCCTGCATTGATAAAATCAAATGGGTAAAATGCCCCTAAGATCCAGCCTATCTTCTTAACAGATTCCAACACAACATGATGTATTACTGTTCTCGAGTCCTTCTTGAAGAGGCGATATAAGGAAATCTCTTCTATTGTAAAGGGACATCTCTTTTTTGACAATAGAATGAAACTTTGCCCAAATTGTAAGGCATTACTGAGACTTTGAACTCAGATTGTTGATCATATTTTGTTACTGGAATAAGAAAGCAAGTGACTTTTTAGACTTTGTGTTGTGATATCTTTGTTGTTGAGGAAACTGTTCTTATGTATTTTTCCTTGATTTATTTTCTATTCCTTTAATTCAACAAGCAGGATTAGTGAAATTAGTTAGAAAGGTATCCTGAAGAGTCAACTTTGGAGAGACTTTGTGCCCCCATAATTGCCTTTTAGTGTGTTTTCTTTTCATTTCTATGTAAAGGACCTTAGGGCAACTTTGTGCCCTCATTGTCCTTCGTATCTTACTCTTGAGAAATTTAGGTGGAGACTTTGTGCTGCATCTCGATTTGCTGGTTATTCCATCCTTTGTTACATTTTGTTGTTACTACCTGGAGTATTCTTGTGGCTTGTTGAATAGTACTTCTGAAAGAAGAGGAGTGTTGTTTGTCATTTCCCTTGAGTTTTTCCTTTGATCTGCATGCATCATCTTTGAAAAAAGAGAGATGGATGGTTTGTCCTACCCCTAAGTATTATTTTCTATTTATATATATATATATATATATAGCTTATCTATAGGGAACCTCCCCTTGATGAGAGGAGAGATCAGTCCCCTTCTGATGTGGTAAAACTACACATTTGGATGACTAATCTTCCTACTTTGGCTGATCAGACCTATTTTGTTTTTCAGTACGTTGATCGACAAAATATTCAACCAACAACACCAAGATGATGCAACTAATGGAACAAGGGAGGTAGTGTAGGAATCAACTTCATCTGGAATGTGTTGTTTATGTGGGCAATTTGGCCATTTAGGCTAGTATTGTCCCTGCAGGGAGTTGGTAGATATTGGCTCTATGGAACATGGGTGAAGTGGTTAGTTGGTGAGAACCTCAAGATCAACCAGGGTACCTCCCAATAAATGATCTAAGTATGAAAGGTTTTGATTGGGTTGTGTATTAGTCATTGATATAACAACCAAATATTTATATTATGATTCTTGTATTGTTTTCATGTGTTTAGATAATGGTAAATGGTGTATGTTTTTTGTAATCATGGATAATGTGATAAAGTTTTTTTAGTTTTATGATATGGCTAAGTGTGATCCTCCTACTTGAGGGATGAGGGTATGGAGATAATTTTATACATTTTTGGTAGTGAAATTTGTGATGGAATGATCATGTCTTGAGCAATGTAGATTGTGCAATCCATGTTAATATAGCACAAGGCAATGTTAAACCCAAATATGTGGCAATCAAGGTATCATGGTTGCCAAAGTGCATTGAGAACACAAAATCCATATCGAAAAGGAACATCTTACATGAGGCACCATTGGTATAGGTTTAACTAATTTAGTATTGTGGTATGATGTCAATTAAAAAAATAAAATAACATGAGGCATATATACAAATAGTGAAAATATAACAAAAAGAGTAAAACTTGTTGATGATTGAAAATACAATCACTTTTCACAAACAAGCACACCATAGACACAACACACACATATGCAAAACTAAATATAAATGGAATTTGAATAATTAAATAGGCCAACTTGGAAAGTGGGTGAGCAACCCTTGATTCTATCATTTACAAGTGTGTAATATGTTTGTTTCCCTAAGGAGAAATCAAGATATGAAAGGGAGATGGAAGATGGAAATAAGTAATTGGTTGAAGGGAGTAGAGGGTAGAGCATGAGATGGTATACAATGGAATTAGATGAATCTAGCCCAAGGAATATCCACTATCTAGAGTGACCATGTGGGTAGATTGAAACTAGAAATGGATTGTGAAGAGGTGTTGCAAAAAGAGGGTGGAATGGAAACCATGGGATAACTCTTTAGAATTTATCAGCTTCTTCCCTCAATTAAAACTTTATTAAATTTCTCTTGTGATGTGGAATGACACTCCTTATAGTTTCTTCTTCCTTAAATATGGTATATTGTATGGAGACCAAGGCCAAAGAATATGGATGATGAATAGATGGGTGTGGATGGATAAAAGTTTTCCCCCACGTATCCAAGGGCATGTGTAGATGAAGGTTGCTCATAAGTGATGTTGGGAACCCAATTTTCATCATTGTGCTTATCTAAAGCACCATTTAAGCTCTATTTTTTTCCATTGAATGTATTTTTTTTATAACAATAATATTTACACTAATATGTAGGAATGAAGATGGATTTCTCATTTTGTGATTGTATGAGTTATAGACATGTATGTTGGTGATCATTCCATGAGACTAGTCCTAGAGAACCATTGGGATCTTCTTGGACTCTTGATGTTGACCTTTCCAAACATATCAAATAATGAATTAATATAACTATGGTAAGGGATGATGTTAGTCATGGGGATGTTGATGGTGGGGGATGATACAAAATGTGAAAATGGGATAGGTGGTTGGGATTTAGGACTAGAAGTCACATACATCACTGGGGACACTGATTTTACATTATGTAATTCATGTCATATGACTTGAGCTTTGGAAGGAAGTAAAATGTTTTGAATTTTTCTGTCTGTGATCCAAATATTTGGATAATTCATGAACATTTCATATTAAATTGTTGAAGTATTTTGGCTTTGACTACATCATGGTGCCTAAGATTGGGATTCGCCAGATCAATTTCATCTTGGACTTGATTTATGTTTAATTTGATTTGATAGACCTGGATTTGGCCAATTATTAAACTTTTTAAAATTTGAACTTATGATTGGTTCAAAACTGGCTTAAAAATTATTTATTTGAATTTTTTCATAGAACCTGATACAATTGGCATGTGGGATATTATGTTGAGAGGAATCCATTGACGCATGCTTCTATTCATCCTTTTTGATGAGGTTGATGAGATGATTATCAAGTAAAAGGGAGAGATGAACGATGGGTGAAGGTGAATAAGGTGGATAGGAAATATCAATGATTAGATTATGAACATCATATTCCTCATTGAGGAGACTAACAGATGTAGTTTTAAGATTGTAAAAGGCCTCCTAAATAGTTGTATAAGTATCATCAAGGATTTGTTTAGGACTGGCATCAATGGATACACCTAATTCAGTAAAATAATTTGTGGGGAGTTCCATGAAATGCATCCTTTGACCAGTATCCAAACTAACTGCACAAAAATCATTATTTATAAATAGGTTATTACTATCCAAATCTTCAAATATTCTATGTATAATTGGTCGTAATGTCTTTATTAGGTGAGGATTCTTCAGAATCTAGAGATGTGTCAAAAAGGGCATCATGTTGGTGAAGCTTCATTAGGTGAATGATACCCCACTCCATGATATGGATGATATTTCTTGATAGTGATGGGTTCTACGATGCCTTGCTCATGTCATCCTAGGCCCTTTCCTTTATAATTCAATCTTTTATAATTTTATTAGCTATAAGGTGTGTTGGGTTCTGAAATCACAAAGTAAAACCCTCTGCAGATAGCCAAAAATCATCATAGCTTTCTAATTCTTCATTTGATAATATTTTTGCTTTCTCAAAGGATGTAAACCCAAATGTGTAGGTAGTTAGTCATACCTCCCACATGGCATGGGACCCATAGCTTTAGGGTGACAGTGGAAGATTAGTAATATTGAATGTTTGATATTCATATTCCCCACAATCCTTGTAAATAATTTTGGTGTGGGTAGACATGGGAAGATTAGGTGGATTGCTTAATAACTCATCAAGATGAATGTATTTATTTGATGTGGGGTCATATGTTTTGGTTTCTATGGTGGGGTAGTATATACTATAGTCTTCCCATTCTAATTATCAATTATGGAAGGATTATGGATCCCCATGCATTATTATTTCCTTCCTAGAATGAGGAAATTTGAGGTACTAGTGGAGAGTAGATGGAACTGCCCGCATCTCATGAATCCATGGTCATCTGAGAAGAATATTATATGGAAGAAAAAATTTGACAATGTGGATGAGGTTTTTGTTAATTATAGGTCCCACCATGATGGGGAGAGAGATCATGCCTACTAATTGTCTCTAATTATTATCATACACTTTGATAATGATCAATTTTTGTCTAATAGAGGACTCTAAGTACCCTAAATTTTTTACTAGATTTATGTTGCATAGATTGATTTTTGATCCTCAATCTACAAGTACCCAAGGAACTTGATGGATTTCAATGGATATGTTGATGTATAAGGGATAATTATGATTACATCCAATTGGTGGAAGGTTCTGGGGGTGAAAAGTGATTTTTTGGGTTTGTGATAGTTGGCCTACCAATGTTTGGAATTGACTAACATAAATGTCCTTAGGTACCTTAGATTCATGAAGGATTTTATTTAAAATGTCATGATGGACTGTTGAGGACTTGAAAAGGTCTATAGTGGAAATTTGGTCAGGTGTCTTCTTAAGTTGTTGGATAAGATCATAGCTTCCTTTAGGACTATTAGAGCTTTTCTAAGGGACATTGAGCTTAAGAGGTTTCCTTTGAGGTGATTATTTTTTAGGTGACCCAAATATAGTGATTTTTCCTCATCGAGTATTGATGGCATAATCAAAAGATGATCCTTTGATTTTGAAGACATGACATTATTGGTCTTGGGGTTCTTCCATTAGTTTGGCCTTAATTTTGATGGTGGCTACATGATTAGTATAAGGATATGGGAGATGATGGTAAGCAACATGTCTTGGAGACACATACCTACTCAGAATATTCCCTCTAAGTCTTGGAGGCCTCTACCTTAAAGTGGTTCATGCAATTACCAAAGGGATCTATAACATCATTTGGGGACATGATAGAAAAATTTATGAGACATTTCTATTATAATATGGAACACAAAATAATCATGTTGGATATATCTAACACCAAACAAAATATTGGGGAAAGTCTAACATCATTCTGGTCTTGCGATCTGCTTCTCATGCTTAATTCTAGAGAGGGAGTTAACCAAGATATTTATCAATAATCTTAATTCTGAACTAGGCCACCAATTGAAGCTCCATTATGTCTCGAATTTTGAGGAGATTATAGAGAAAGGGATTCAAATTGAAAAGGCTCTCATTAAAAATGGGATAGTTAAAATTCATTCCTAGAATAATTACCATCCAAGTAATACCCATTATAAAAATCCTAAGTTATTCAATGGAAATAAAAATGTCTTGGAGGCCCCACCTTAAAATTTAAACATGCTCAAGTGGGTCACCCTTTCCTTTATATTTGTTAAACAAGGGAGATTCAAAGTGTGTAGGAAAAGGCACTTTAAGGATGCTCATACCTAGGGGATAGGAGTAGAACCCTTCATATTGATATTTGTTAGTGTGATATTGGGTATCGAGGCCTTGAAGAGTGTCTTTTATGGATTGACATTCAATGCAAAAATATGGATCCATCAATAGATTAGAGATGGAGGGATTAGGTTTTGACTTGTTTCGATCAGGATAAGTGGATGATGAAACTATTTTATTGGGTATTTTAGTTGGGTTAAGCTTCAGATGTTTAGCATTGAACTAGGATGCTAATGAATTAACTTATTGGGTTAGTTGGTTAAGGTGATCTAGCATAGCTTTCTTATAATAATTTTTGACTTGATTTTATGGAGAAGACTTTCCCTTGTTATCTTTAACCTTATTAGCATTGATAGTAGGTAGAGGGTTTGGTTATTAATCTTATTATTTATCATCAACTAATTCTTGATATTCATGCTCACCTAATGCACTAGGAATAGGATTGTGATACTAGGTTGAGGTCAGACAAGATTCTTCACATTAAAATCTAGTGCTAGGGTGGTCCCAATTTTGAGAAGGTGCATGAGTACTTGTTCATGGTGGTCATGGATATATTATTTAATCTTATCTCTATCGATATCCAAAAATTCATTTGGGTGATCTTCATTTGTCCCTAGGTTGTGTATATGACTCTAATTTTCTTAATTATCAATAGTTTGCTCACCCAAGGTTTCGACTAGCTCATTTGTTAGCCCAGATGTTTGTCTAGTTTTAATGGCTCAAGAGTGAGTATTAGATTCCATTAAGATTGAATTGGTAGGTATAGAGTATATATTAATAAAAGTGGATTGAATGAAAGTGACCAACTTAGAAGGAGTCAAATGGATGTCACATGAAACCTTTTAGCAAGGTTGATTAAGAAATTAGAGCTAGTTTAACAAGTGGTGGGTAAATAGATGTATCTTTGTTTAGGCAATATGCATCAAGTATTTATACTATCAGTATGACAAATACTAGTAAAATATCAACAAATATTGGATCCAAACTAGTAGGGTGATGTCAAATCGATGATTTTCAAATATTGAGTTAGCAAGATGACAAGATGATGATTTTAAATCTCAAATATGACAAGATGACAAGGAGATAAATGCTGAGTTTAAAAATAGATAGAGTGACAAATACTAGTAATATGATAATACAAGTAATGATAACTTGGTTAGAGATGATAATAAGAGTTATAGGATAGGAACTATCAATAATGGCATAAACTAGCATGGTGTCAATAACTATTAGGTTCAAACTAGCAAAGTGATGAGAAATTACTAATTACCAAATGTTGAGTTAGTGAGATGAAAAGATGATGATGGTTGCTAATCTCAAATCCAACAGGGTGATAGGTTGACAATAGGATGAATTCCTAGTTTGAAAACTGACAGCGTGTCAGGTGTTAGAAATATGGCAATATAAATAGTGATGGGATGGTTGGTAGTGATAACAGAGTGACTATCACATAGTAAAAAGGGACTAGCTCTAATAACTTAATTGGTATGCTTTAGGTTATGATATGGAGATGATGAAATAGTGTAAGGGTTTTGAAGTTGGGTTTTGGTGATGTGATCAAATGAAGTATGGTATCTTGATGATTTATTTTATGTGTGGATAATCATATGGGTAATGGTGAATGTAGGATGGTTCCTAGTTTACAAAAATTGAAGGAATGGGACAAGCGCTATGTTTTATTATCAAATTTTAGGTGGTTTTAGGTTTTTTTACTCACAAATAGTACTGGTCTTGATAATACTCAGACAAGTCACACATAAACCACAAACCTAAATTCAGTGACTGACACAAGAGTGTAACTTGATGACTATACCATCTAACAGCTTCCTAGGTGAGGCTATAGGCTTGTGACCCATTATGGAATATCCCAAACCCACTCAACCCCATTTGCACTTAATGGTCACTTAGGATTTGATCATGACTTTGACATTAAGTCACATGTTACAATTGAAGGTCCTATTCTACGTTAACATATCCTCACTAGCAGAGTCTTTGATATACATTAGGTATAGTGGGGCCCAAATCAATGTAGGATGTTATCTAGCCACTTTGCATATTGGAGCCAAAATTCCCCTCACTCTATGGAAACCTCTATAGGGAATTTTGATTTAGCACCTAATGATAGTTGTCCTAATATTTATACTCCACCAGAACATGGAGGTTGGTCTAATTCGTGGTGATTAAATCCATGTCACCAACCATTATGCATTAAAGGTAAGAGTATGTATGTCACTTCCACGGTCACATTGCTTCCTATAAAGAAAATTGGGAAGGGTTTATTGGTGATTTTTTATCTTTTAATAATTATTGAAAGGATGCAAGGAGGAGAGCATACATCACTATAGCCCTCAGATGACACTTAGGCAAACCAAAAATTCTTTAACCCAATTAATTTAGTGTGTTGACAAGCAAAAAAAATAAATGATTAAAAAAATGTTTTAGACAAGTCTAGGATCGATCGACCTGAAAAATAAAATATTAATAATTTGATCAATTTGGCCTTTCACTAAGTACCCTATCAAGCACACGAGTTAGTAGTTTTGGCCTTTCACTAAGTTCCCTATCAAGATTGTTAGTGTGTTTTTCTTAAGATTGTAGGTTAGATCAAAGAAGAATTAGGTGGCTTCAATTTTCATATTTTTCATCTACAATATTCTTTGTTGTCAGTAATTTTAAAATAACACCTTTGAAATAATCTTTAGTTTTATTAAGATTTACTTATGGAAAGCTTGCTCATGCATCATTGAAGACACTATGGGTTTTGTTTCTAATTAGATTAGGTATTTTGATATACGTTCACTATCAAATCTCACATAATAAATCATTATCTTTTTTATTTTGTTTGTTCTATGTATAGGCTCTTTAACAATAACCTATTAATTTTTTTGTTAATTAATTATGTGAAATTATTCTTTGTCAATATTTTGTTATGATAATTTACTCTACGCATTTGTTTTTTTCCAACACTATTTTGTTGATCTTATTTGTTTTACTACATCAGATAAATAGAAGCTTCAAAATATGCATGGGTCTTGAGATATTTTGTCAAGTAGTTCATAGCCCTTGTAAAGGCTTCTAAATTTTGCATACATATTCATTTGTAGGATATGTGAATATTGTAAATCTCACCATTTAGTGTAGGATGGAAGGCAAAAAAAGTTAGATTCATGCCATATACCAAGCCACTAATGCATACAATGTCTTAAAAATATTCTTTACATTATACCTATCTCAATGTCTATATACTTTGTCTTATATACTGTCACTTAGGATAACTCTACACTTGACATGTTATTAGTCCTGCACCTATACTATAATCATAACATTCTATATCTTTATGATGTATTTTCAAACAACCCATTTGCCTTTGAGATATTTTGACAAACATCCCCTAAAACCATATTATTTTGAGATTGATATGCCCTTAACTTATAGTGCAGTTAGAGATATGTGTGGCAGAATTATGGCTTACACATCTTCATATTAGCTTGTTGCATTTCTTGATATTCTTAGTATGGTCATCCTATGGAATAACCATGGTTAAGTAGAATATATATATGAGGTATTAGTTATTCTTTTATCATCATATTGTGAATTTTTCTCTTATTATATTAGTGTGGGGGTTTCTCCCTCGAAGTGGATTAGTCATAATATTTAAGTATTATACTCTTTCACCAATTTTTGTTGTGGATCTACTTATTCTATTCTTAATTCTTCCATTTATAATTCTACTATTTTAAATCATATAATTAATTTCCTTATAAGTGGTATCAGAGCATCAATTTGGACAAGTTTTATGTGGTGCATTATTTTTGGATCTAGCGTCCTAAGCACCAGAAGCCCAAAAAAACATAACTTGTGATTAAGGAAGATTTGATTTTTATTGTCACTATAGTTTTTAATTCTAGACTTTTTTTACCTTGTGTAAATTATTAATCATTAGATTCATCTCTATGAGATGATCACAATAGTATATTATACTGGTACATTTTTTTGGGTTGAAACTTTTCACCCTGGTGCATAATAGTAATAGTTAGATTCATCTCAGTAAGATAATCACAATGGTGTACTCCATCGATACATTTTTTCAAGACTAAAATCCTCTTAGGGTTTGTGCATGGCTAGTCTAAACACTTTTGGATGAAGGAAAGGGAAATAAACTCCAAAAAATCCTCACAAGGATAACATGGAATCTAAAAGTTTTGATCCATCTATTTTAGAGGTAGTTCAGTAACTTAAGTCAAAGTTATAGGGCATGGTAAAAAAATATGATTTTGATATGGTTCAAGGGGACATTATAGGTTTGATAGGGGACTTGGATAACATGAAGGATCAATTACAATAAATATCTGGGTAATTATCCAACTTGTCAGTTAGCCACTATAAAATAATCCTCGACCACTTCAGTTTAGTTCTCCTCCTCCAAATAATACCAATACCAATTTTGGCCCTAATATGATGTTTCCAAAAGTGTACTTGTACAAGTTCTATGGTAATGATCCACTCACTTGGATCACTCAAATAAAAAATTTATTTGATCTATATCAAATTCCATGTTCACAAAAAGTGGTTATGGTCTCTCTCTATCTAGAACCTGAGCCATTCATTTGGTATCATTGGTTGTGTGCTCAAATTAAAAAGAAGGGTATCTCATTTTATCGGTTGGTATTTTCTTAGGAGTTATAAATAATGTATCTAAAAATTACTTCATTCATCTATCCAACTTGTACCAAACCAACACTGTCAAGGGCTACATTCATCAATTTCAAAATCTCTCCTTACGTGTGGCAAACATCATTAAATAAAATATGACTGACCTATTTTTAGGTATCCTTAAAGATAATATCTAATTAGAGGTTCACATATTTCATCCTAGTACTATATTTGAGGCCATACCAAAGGCACACATGGTTGAGGAAAAAGAGCTGATAAAATGAAGACATTTCACCAATGTTTTTGAATGCACCTTTATAGCACCATCATTTCATCAGCCTACCAGATTGACACCTCAACAAGTGGAAGAAAAGCATATAAAAGGTTTGTGTTTTGGATATAATATAAAATGGAGCAAAAGGAATCAATGTTCTAAAAAGAATTTGTTTTACATTGATGGTGCTAATGATAAGGAAGAAGATGAGGAGGATTTATGGGAAGGGTTAGAAGAACCCGAGGATGAATTTAAAGATTCTCAACCTACTATTTCATGTCATGCACTTTCATACATTAGTAATCCTTAAACTCTTAAGGTGGTGAAGTTCTTGAATAAATAGAAGGTGACTCTGTTAATTGACTCTCAGAGTAAACATAACTTCATCAATAGTAAGTTGGCTACTCATTTGACTTATTTCATTTACCTAGCTCTAGACTTTTTGGTCATTATTATAGATGGTGGTATGGTAAACTATTTTGGACAATGTCATAGTATTAAGATTAATATGGGAGACTATTTTTTAAATTCCCCTATGTTTTCTATTACCATGGGAGGAGATGAAATTATTTTGGGAGTGCAATGGCTCACCACTTTGGGCACTATTGAGATGAATTTCTAGGAATTATTCATGAAGTTCCATTCAGAAGGAAGGACTTTTGAACTACAAGGATTATGAGCTAAATATCCATAGCTAGTTAGTTCTCACTAGATGATGAGAATTCTTAAAAAAGGTGTAGAAGGTTCTATGGCGCACTTATTTTCCATGGAGGTTTTTACCAACCAATGATTCTACACATCATGATTTGCAAAAGGTGTTGGATGTGTTGGGTGAATATTTTGTCAATCAGCTAACTAATGAGAAAAATAGGTCTCTTCAACCATAGCATAAGGAAATTGGTCATCCAGATGTGCAGGTTTACTACATCAAAAGGGGACAAATATCTCCTCTCATCAAGGGGAGGTTCCCTATTGATATGTGGGAGCTATATACTATATATATAAGTAGAAAATAACACTTATGGGTAGGATAAACCATCCATATCTCTTTTTTTAGAGATGATGTTCACAAATCAAAGTATAAATCCTGATGAAATGACAGAAGACACTCCTCTTCTTTCAAAAGTGTTGTTCAGCAGACAAAAAGAACCTTTCAGATAGTGACAAGTAACTGTAATAGGGTGGAGTAACACAACAAAATGTATCACAAAGTCTCCACCTCAACTGCCACAGAGTGAAATACAAAGGATAATGAGGGCACAAAGTTGTCCCAAGATCCTTTACACAGAAATAGAATACGAAGGATAATGAGGGCACAAAGTCATCCCAAGATCCTTTACAGAGGAATAGAAAGAAACACACTAAAGGCAATTTTGGGGACACAAAGTCTCTCCACAGCTGACTTTAGGACACCTTCCTGATTACTCTCACTAATTTTGCTTATTTAATTAAATGGACAAAAAATGTATTAAGGAAACAGACATAAGAACAATTTTTCCAACAACCAAGCTATTCCATCACAAAGTCTGAAAATTCACTTGTTTTCTTATTCAAATAATGAAATATGATCAACAATCTGAGCTCAAAGTCTCAGTAACACCTTTTAATTTTGGCAGAGTTTTGTTTTTGATAACAAAGAGAGATCTCTTTTAAAATAATAAGAGAGAGTCCAATATATAGCTCTCCAAGAAAGACTTGGGAGCAATAACACATCATGTTGCATTCAATACATTTTAAATTTTGTCAAGAAGATATGCTGGAATCAAGTGTAGTTGCCCATTTGCTTTTCTCAATGCAGAGAAAAGGGTCATGCCATTGAATGTTCATGTTCTTCAATGTCCAGCTGGTGGACTACTTCACCTTCTATAAACATATCCCATGCATGGGTATTTTTGGTCCTTCTTCATTATTCCTCCTTTTTTGGTTATGTTTTATCCTTTTTCTAAGATCTTAAGCTATCTCTTTGGCTGGTCGTTGAACTTGTAATTAACACGTGGCACGTTCTGCTATGAAACAGACCAAGACATTCAATAGTATCCAATGAACTTTGAGAGAGGCTTAGGAGAAGCTTAGAAACTGGTAAGAAACTTGAAATGTGGATACAGACACTTGTCATGCTCTGGTGAGTTATAATGGGACACACGGCAGCTTCCACTTTGAAACAGGCAGAGACACGTGGTAGCTTCCATTTGTCTATAGAAGCTTTAAAAATACTTTTGAAAGTCCTACAGAAGAGGACACATGGCAGTCTCCGCTGAACTTTGGCTATACTATAGAAACATTTGGGACTCATTTTAGATTCACTTAGATGTTAACACTTGTTAGCTTTCACTGTGCTTTAGCTGCCTTCAAAAATTCCTTGGGACTCATATTAGTTTCCTATGGAAGATGACATGTGGCAGTCTCCACTACGTTGAAAGTTACTAGAAACTGTGTCTCGACATATGACATGTGGTGGCTTCTACTGCACTTTGTAAGGGACATGTGGCACGTTCCACTGCAACTTGAGAAGGGATATGTGGTGGATTTTCAGACTTTTATTTCCTTGGTGGGTTTTCTATTTCGGTGGACTTCTCGGGTGAATTCTTTCAGACAAAAAGTATGAAGGATTTTTGCCTTAACCATTTTGCCATGGGAACTTTTTTGAAAGAGAACTATGCCCTCTGTGAGGAATTGTCCAAACATGGAACTATCCTTCAAGTTTTTTCAATGGTCTATCTGCTCCTCACCTGCCCTCCACAAGGGTTATTTGTCCTTTGGTTTTGCTTTAGTCAATTTTCCACTGATCTCAACAGGTGACACATGGCAGCATCCATTGTGAAACAGAAGATGACACATGGTAGCTTCTGCTAAACTTATAGAAACACTATGGAAACACTTGGTTTTATGCAAATGATGACACTTGTCACATTCTGTTTGACCTTAGCAACTTACCTAGGGCCCGCCACAGTCTTTATGAAATAAAAGGAAGAAGCTATGGATATTGACACTTGGTGCACTTCATTTATCTTATAAGGGAGATGTGGCACTTTACACTACTTTTTAGAGATGAATTATAATGTGTCTGGAAGATGACACCTGTCAGCTTCCATTCTCAGGCTTTTTCCTTTCCTTAGCCATTTGAACCAACTGATTGAACCAACTTTGGTTCAACGGTTCAATAGTTCAATCTTTTGTTCCACTCATTCAATTGACCACTTAAACCAACTACTTTGAACCAAATCATGTTGAAGCAAACCGCTTTGAACCTTTGAATCTTTGTCGAAGATGCTAAACCTTGAACCCATTGAACCTTTGAACCCAAGTGGTTCAATGGTTCAACGGTTCAATGGTTCAAGCCTTCTTCTCTTTGATAAGTGTTTTGAAGCCATTGAATGTTGAAGCGATTGAACTTTGAACCTTGACAAATGTGCTTAACTCTTTTTGATGATGTTGAACCTTTGAACCCATTGAACCTGTTGAACCAAAATGGTTCAAGGTTCAATGGTTCAATGGTTCTATGGTTCAAACACTGCATAGAAGCTTGCCGATAAACTCTTTTGGTTGAACCAAGGCATTGAACCGATCCTAAAAATGACTAAGTGTTGGAAACTTGTTATTTTTATTGAACTCACTTGTAGAAGCCTTTGAACCTATTGAATCTTCTGATTTCAAGCATGTTGAGTTCATAGATTTAAACCTACAGAGTCCATAAATTCAAGCCTGCAGAGTCCGTAGAAATCTAAAAAACTTGAAAAATGGAGAATTTGAATGTAAAGAACAATTTTTAGGAAGGGAAGAGATAATTTTGTCCTGTGGGGCCAAAATAGTTCAAAATAGTTCAAATGTTGTCCAAAAAATGACTGATATTTTTGGGGGACAACAACTGGCTCCAATTGGGGAACTTCCTTCAGTTGAAAACTTGAAATAGCTGAGGGGAGTATAAACCAAAATCTCTCGTGCCTTGAAGTGTGCCATTGGGCTATGGATTCATGCTATCCAAAAATAAAGGTGACAAAATCAAAAATGAAAGCACAAAAATAGGACTAAAGACTATACAAATATATATTTTGTACAAGTTGATCTTATCTGATACTTCACAGATTGAAGTTTTTCAAATGTTGCCCACTATGAGGCAATGACAAGATCATACCATCTTGATATTTCAGCAAAAAACTATTCTCACCATTGAGCTAATGGATAATAAATGGGCCTCTCCAAATAGAATCAAACTTCCCATGCATTCTTTTTGGTTCTCTTCTCTTGTCCCAAAGTAGGACTTGATCTCCAACCTGGAAATCATGGTTTTTTGCCTTTTGGTCGAAGAGTTTCTTCACCATACTTTGATGGGTAGTAATTCAGTCCACCACCATAGTTCTCTACTCATCTAGCTCAGTCAGGTACATGATCCTCTTATCAATAGAGTTTTCATATGTCTGATCTTCAATTGCCGTAGCCAATTTTAATGCTGGCAATTCCAGGGTGACCAATATCTCAACATTAATACCATAAAGAAGTTGTAAAGGAGACATACCAATTGCCCTTTTTGGTGTAATTCTATCTACCCACAAAGCATCAACCAATGATTTATGCCATGTCTTTTGGTTGTCATCCACCAGCTTCTTGATGATAGTCATCAGGTTCTTATTACTTGATTTAGCTTGTCCATTCCCTTGTGGAAAGTAATCAGAAGAGTGAGAGAGGGTGATCCCATAGTAAAAATAGAACTGAGTAATCTCCTAGGAAGTGAAATAAGCTGCATTGTTAGTAACAATCTTGGTTGGGACCCCAAACCTGGAAATGATATTCTCTTTGAAGAAATTACACACTACTTTTGAAGTAGCATGCTTGGTTGGGATAGCTTCCACCCACTTAGCGAAGTAGTCAGTTATTGTTAGGACATAACCATGTCTAGCACTTGAAAATGGGTTTATAGCTCCAATAAAATCAATTCCCCATTGCTGGAATGGTTCTTCTATGACCACTAGCTTGAGAGGTAGAGCAGCTAACTTGGGTCTCCCAACAAACTACTGGCATAGTTCACATTTCCTTACCCACTTGTATGCATCTTGAAAAAGAGTAGGCCAATAATACTTGGCTCATAGAATCTTGTAGGAAATTACAGGAGCAAAAAAATGTCCTCCATAGGCTAGATTGTGGAAGGATTTCAAAAGTTGGCTTTGTTGTTTTTTGTCCACACAGCAAAGAAAAACTCCATCAATGTTTCTCTTATACAGGTCATTGTCCCAAAGGACAAAATTGGCAGCTTTCAACTTGACAGTCATCCTTTCTTTATGAGCTAAGTGAGTAGGACACTCACCATAAGTAAACACATGAGAAAGACATAAATACCATTCATTCGTGGTGGAGACAAAGAGGACTATCAGTGTGTCTTCCACCTCTACTTCATGCTCTATTACTTCTGGTTTATTATCAGCAATTAATTGGAATAGGCCTTTTCCTTATACTAGCTTTGTTGGCTTGATGTCTAGATCAAACTCCTAGATCATTACAATACAATTGCCTCTTTTCATCCCAAACTCTTATTGAGTTAGTATGGATTTGACTGTGGTATCAAGAACCAAGGTAGTAGTGTGAGAATTCAAGATGTAGAAGAAAAAATGTTTGACTGCCTTCACCACTACATAAGTATGCTTATCCATTTTTGAGTACTTCAACTCATGATCTTTGAAAGGGCAGCTCATGAAAGAAATGGGAGATTCCATACCTTCTTTATCTTGTTGAACCAAAATTTTTGAATGTGTGTGTTCAAAAGCATAACTGTATATGATGAACTCTTTGTTGTAGTCTAGACAAACCGGAATTAGGGCATGGGCAATGGCAGTCTTGATATCTTTAAATGCTAACTTGCCTTCTTCAGTCCATCTTAAAGTGGTCTTTTCCTTCATCATGTTCACAATGTATCGAGTCTTCTCAGCAAACTCAGGGATTAACCTTCATAATAAATTCACATTTTTGAAGAAAGAGTGAACAACAGTCTTACTTGTAGGAAAGGTAATTTCTTGGATAGACTTGGCTCTATCTGAATCAATCTTTATGCCTTCTTTGGACACAATGTGTCTAAAAAGTTTACCCTCTGTTACTCTAAAAACTAACTTCTTGGGGTTCAAAGATATATCATTTTGGTGACAGCATTCCAGCACTTGTTGCAAATGGTGTACATATTCAGAACAACATTTGGAAAAGATGGTCAAGTCATCAAGGTATACCACAATGAACTTACCCATCTCATCCTTGAAAGCAAGGTCTATTTCTCTTTGAAAGGTGGCACTAGCATTTATCAAGCCAAAAGGCATCTTTCTATATGCAAACGTGCCCCAAGGTGTGGTGAAGGTAGTCTTGTGTTGGTCTGCTTCACTAACTTCAACTTGATTGTATCCTAAGAATCCATCTAGCATTGATAACATCTCTGAGCCTGTCACTATCTAAATCACTTAATCCATGATAGGCAAAGTATAGTTATCCTTTAAGAATGACTGATTCAGTTTCTTGAAATCCACATAGATACAAATTTCACCATTCTTCTTCCTCATAGGGACTATGTTGGTAATCCATGTGGAATGATGGATTGGAAAAATTATCCTAGCATTTAGCATTTTCTATATCTTAGACATAATAGTACCTGATATATTTGCATTGTAATGTCTGGATTTTTGCTTATAAGGCACCGAGTCAGCCTTGAGAGGAATGTGATGGCAGATTTCATCAGGTCTGAGTGACTTTAGATCATCATAGGAATATGCTAAAACATCCATATATTGGTGGAGTAGAGTGATGATCTTGAGCTTGTCTTCTTGAGTACATCACTTTCCAATATTAACCATCTTGAGATTTTCTTTGGTACTCAGATTTATTTGATCAAACCCATGGGAGGAAATTGAATCTATTTGTTACTGTTTGACGAACTTGTCATGTTTGTGAAATAGTTTCTCAAGGGAAACCAAGCCTTTTAGAATTTTATTCGCTTTAAGTTGTAGGAACTCTTCACCTGCATTTGAACTTGATTTAGGGGCTAGTTCAGGGTTGTGAGGTTCACTACCGTCAAAGTGCAGCCATTCAAAGTTGTCCTTTTGTTCCAGGAAGGCAATGATTTGGTGATCACTATTGAATACTTTCCAATGATCAGCATTATAAGGGACACTTGGTCAGAAGACTAGCTTGATGATGTATTTTCCTCCTATGAAGTCTGGGTGAGGGACTAAGAGAGTTGCTAAAATAGCCAGTGCATCAGCTCGGTCATTGAATTCCCTAGATATGGCAGAGATTTTGAAAGCATCAAAGCTTTCAATTTGATCCCATACTATGTTGTGGTAATGGTGCAATCTTTCATTTTTGGTTTGATACAGGTTCTTTACTTGACAAACCACCAGTTCAACATCTCCTTTGACATGGAGTTTGACGCCTTTATCTCTAGCAGCCTTCAATCCAAACAATAGAGATTTGTACTCAATTGTGTTGTTGGTATTGCTGAACTATAACTTATATGAGTAAGAGAAAATATCTCCTTGAGGAGATATTAACATGATCCTAGCTCCTGAGCCGGTAGAGGAGCAGCTGCCATCAAATTTTAGAATCCATACCTCATCAGACACTAATTTTTCTTTAAATTTTTCTTTATTAGAGAGGGAAGATCCTTCTCCATCTGTATTACAACCTACCAATTCTTCTGATGTATGGTTTGACTCAAACCCTGGATCACATTTATGGAATTCATCAAGCACTTCATGAACTTCTTATGTGGATAAAAAGTAATTACCCATGCCTGAAGACTCAAACAAAATTTGGGCTTTAGGGGCTGATGTCTGAGTGACAACATATTTTGCTTCCTTTTCAAGAAATAACCTTTGCATGATGCCTTTGATAGGGATCCTCACTTCAGACAGGTCCATGATCAATTCTCCACTAACATCCTTGCATAAATTTCACCCCAGAAGAATGCCATATGATGTTGGGATGTTGGCCACTAGGACTGTCATCTTGATTCTTTTGTCTGGGAATGCTGCAAATGCAAATTGGGCATCTTTGATTTGTCCCAGTAGAGGTACTTGTTTGTTCTCCATGGAAA
Organism: Torreya grandis; assembly: GCA_037957365.1. Lineage (NCBI taxonomy): Eukaryota > Viridiplantae > Streptophyta > Pinopsida > Cupressales > Taxaceae > Torreya > Torreya grandis. The sequence goes on from JARHVA010000450.1 coordinate 1,598,249, forward strand.
AACATCTCCCAAAATTTTTGGTCAATGTGAGTCCAAGAGATTTTGATACCTTGATGGGCATGACATTGTCTGAAGCTCCAGAATCAATGATGTAATTGCTCAGTTTGTGACCATTTATCAACAGGGAAACATAAAAAGGCTCTATTTTTCTAGGGGAAGATGGAGGAGTAATGACAAGATTGTTTGGAATGGGAATGTTTCTTGGAGGATCATGAGTTACTTTTTTAATCTCTTATTCTGTAGGAACAACTTTATTCTTCACACACTTCACCAACCTGTCCAACTACTCAAGATTGGCTTGTAAGAATTTAAATTTAGACATTTGAATTTTGGTCTGTTTGACATGATCAATTATGTCAAATGATTGAAATTGACTAGGAAGAGGGGAAGGTAGTTCATCTTTCTAATTTTTAGAAGGGGGAAGACTGGCCTGTGCAATTGAAGTTGGAGATGGAGGAATGCTTGATGTACTTACCTTTTTATTATTCACTGGGTCCTTTGGCTGGAAAGGCAGAGAAGTTCCTCATTTGGAAATTGAAATTGTAGGCTGATAATTTTCCCTTATTTTTCCTTTATCAACTTGTTGGGTTGACTAGTTCTGGGACTGGGTGAATACAATATATGATATATCAACTGCTTCACCTTTACCTTTGGGTTCATCCTAGTAATTCAAGAAACTAATGTTGGAGTCACCAGCTAATTCTTCCTGGCCTTCTACAAAGAGATTAACATCATTTTCTTGATTCGATTCAGGCTGGAAAGAGAAATCAGATTCTATTTTGAAATATCCAACTACTAAATTGGTTGGGGGTTCTTCAATGGCAAGTTTCCCCTATGGGGGAGGAAGATGATTTAGTTGTCCTTGATTTCTAGTAGCATTGCCTTGGTATGACTAATTGGGGAATGTCTTTCTTGGCATATCTTTGTATGAAGGATTTGAAGATATCCCTTGCACCATTTGTTTCCTAAGAGCTAGGAACTCATTTGCCAGCGTCTATACCATTGGATCAGTGGTACTTGTAGATGGATATTCAAAAGATGAAGATTTACCTCTGTTTGGGTCTCTCCTTATCTTTCCTTCCAAGATAAGGTCATCTTTTACCTCAGTAGCCAAATATTGAGCTGTAGCAAGGTCTATTTGGCCAGCATGTCTCAGCAAAAAACTAACTTCATGCGGCTGAGAGTTGATAAAAAAACATTTGAGATTTTTAGGTGTAGGCTGAGCAATTGTAAGAATCCTATTCCTCAGCTTGTCAAACTTGGCTATGAAATCTCTCATTAGTTCATGAGGCTCCTTCTTCATTTGTGTGAGTTGAGCCAGTAGGTCTTGTGCATCTTCTGCAGGTTTAAATCTAGCTTCAAACTCATATTTGAGGGTGTTCCAGTCAGTCACAGTCTGGGCTTGCAAGTGATAGAACCAATCTGCAGTAATAGTTTGCAATGTTTCCACAAATAGTCTAACTGCCACATCCTCAAATTCCATGCCTATCACACTGCAGGATATGCTGAAGGCTACAATATGTTCATCAGGATAAACCTTCCCATCACCATAGAATTTGGGGAAATTCTTTTTTGAGCTGCATGGTAGCTCATGTAGAGGTGGAGTTAAATTGAGTGGGCCAAAAGAGTTACCCCAAGGGCCTCGAAATTCCATTGTATGACTATGAAAAGGTGGAATAACAAATATCAGAGAGGTAAGTATTGACAAAGCTTTATTAATAGCAAAAATGGAGGCTTTGCTTGGTAATGGAGACTTGACTTTAGTAGGAGGAAAGCTCTTGGTTCATTGGAGATGAGATGGTGAAGGAAAAAAATCAAAATTACTTTATTGTACCAACTCGAATACAAGATCAACAATACCTTTATCCCATTGGCTTCACGTATATTGTGGATCTACCAGATTGTAAAACAAAAATGGAAAAGAACTGGCCCTACTTCAGCTTGAAGCTTGAGGCTTCAAACTGCGCGTTCTATCCTAGTTGACGTGGAGGTGGAGGAAAATGATAAGGCTATAATGATAATGGGTAAGACATAGAATGGAGTTGCCAGAGTCTATAATGGATAAGGGAAGGGACTACTTTAATTTTAAACTTGAGGCTTTAGATTACATGTAAATCTCTAGCAGAGTCACCAAAAACTGTTGGGTGAATATTTTGTCAATCAGCTAACTGATGAGCAAAATAGGTCTCTTCAACCACAACATAGTGAAATTGGTCATCTAGATGTGTAGATTTACTAAATCAAAAGGGGACAAATCTCTCCTCTCATCAAGGGGAGGTTCCCTGTTAATATGGGGGAGCTATATACTATATATATAGGCAGAAAATAACACTTAGGGGTAGGATAAACCATCCATCTCTCTTTTTTTAGAGATGATGTTCACAAATCAAAGTAGAAATCCTGATGAAATGATAGAAGACACTCCTCTTCCTTCAGAAGTGTTGTTCAACAGACAAAAGGAACCTTTCAGATAGTGACAAGTAACTATAATAGGGTGTAGTAACATAACAGAATGAAATGTAGCACAAAGTTTCCACCTCAATTTCCACATAGTGAAATATGAAGGATAATGAGGGCACAAAGTTGTCCCAAGATCCTTTACACAAAAATAGAATATGAAGGATAATGAGGGCACAAAGTCATCCTAAGATCCTTTATAGAGGAATAGAAAGAAACACACTAAAGGCAATTGTGGGGGCATAAAGTCTCTCCACAGCTGACTTCAAGACACGTTCCTGATTACTTTCACTAATTCTACTTATTCAATTAAATGGACAAAAAATGTATTAAGGAAATAGACATAAGAACAATTTCCCCAACAACCAAGCTATTCCAACACAAAGTTTGAAAATTCACTTGTTTTATTATTCAAATAATGAAATATGATCAACAATCTGAGATTAAAGTCTCAGTAATTCCTTTCAATTTTGGCAAAATTTTGTTTCTGATAACAGAGAGAGATCTATTTTAAAATAATAAGATAAAGTCAAATATATAGATCTCCAAGAAAGACTTGGGAGTAGTAACACATCATGTTGCATTCAATACATTTTAAATTCTATCAAGAAGATATGCTGGAATCAAGCATAGTTGCCCATTTGCTTTTCTCAATGTAGAGAAACAGGTCATGCCATTGAATGTTTGTGTTCTTCAATGTCCAGCTGGTGGACATCTTCACCTTCTATAAACATATCCCATGCATGGGTATTTCTGGTCCTTTTTCATTATTCTTCCTTTTCTAGCTGTGTTTTATCCCTTTTCTAAGATCTTAGGCTATCTCTTTGGTCAGTCATTGAACTTGCAATTGACATGTGGCACATTCTGTTGTGAAACAGACCAAGACATTCAATAGTATTCACTAGACTCTGAGAGAGGCTTAAGAGAAGCTTAGAAACTGGTAAGAAACTTGAAATGTGGATACAAACACTTGTCATGCTCGATTGAGTTATAATGGGACACGTGGCAGATTTCACTTTGAAATAGGTAGAGACACATGGCAGCTTTCGTTTGTCTATAGAAGATTTAGAAATACTTTTGAAAGTCCTATAGAAGAGGACAAGTGGTAATCTCCGCTGAGCTTTAGTTATACTATAGAAACATGCAGACAACAACACTTATCACATTTCATTTTACCTTAGACCTGGGGCCTGCCATAGACGGGACTCATTTTAGATTCATGGTTCAATATTTTATTCAGATGTTAACACTTTCTAGCTTCCACTATGCTTTAGCTGCCTTTGAAAAGTCCTTGGGACTCATATTAGTTTCTTACAGAATATGACACGTGGCAGTCTCTGTTGCATTGAAAGTTACTAGAAACTGTCTCGACAAACGACACGTGTTGGCTTTTATTGCACTTTGTAAGGGACATGTGGTGCATTCTATTGCAACTTGAGAAGGGACATGTGGCAGCTTTTTAGGCTTTTATTTCCTCGATGGGTTTTCTGTTTCAATAGACTTCTCAGGTGAATTCCTTCAGACAAAAAGTCTGAAGGATTTTTTCCTTAACCATTTTGCCATGGGAACTTTTCTGAAAGAGAATTGTGCCCTCTACAAGGACTTGTCCAAACATGAAACTATCCTTTGAGTTTTTGCAATGATCCATCTGCTCCTTGCCTGCCCTCCGCAAGGGCTGTTTGTCCTTTGGTTTTGCCTTAGTTGATTTTTCGTCGATCTCAATAGGTGACACGTGGCACCATCCGCTATGAAACAGAAGATGACACATGACAGCTTCCGTTGAACTTATAGAAACACTATGGAAACACTTGGTTTTATGCAGACGACAACATTTATCACATTTCATTTTACCTTAGCAACTTACCTGGGGCCCGCCATAGTCTTTACAAAATAAAAGGAAGAAGCTACAGATATTGACACTTGGCACACTCTTTTTATCTTATAAGGGACATGTGGCACATTTCGATACTTTTTAGAGATGAATTATAATGTGTCTGATAGATGACACTTGGCAGCTTCTGCTTTCAGGCTTTTTCCTTTCCTTAGCTGTTTGAACCAATCGATTGAACCAACTTTGGTTCAACGGTTCAATGGTTCAATATTTTATTCCACTCGTTCAATTAACCACTTGAACCAACTACATTAAACCAAACCACGTTGAAGCAAGCCATGTTGAACCTCTGAATCTTTGTCGAAGATGCTGAACCTTGAACTCGTTGAACCTTTAAACCCGTCGAACCTTTGAACCCAAGTGGTTCAATGGTTCAAGCCTTCTTCTCTTTGATAAGTGTTTTGAAGCCGTTGAACCTTGAAGCGGTTGAACTTTGAACCTTGACAAATGCACTTAACTCTTGTTGATAACGTTGAACCTTTGAACCTATTGAACCTATTGAACCAAAATGGTTCGAGGTTCAATGGTTCAATGGTTCAATGGTGAAACACTACATAGAAGATTGCCTATGAACTCTTTTGTTTGAACCAAGGCATTAAACCAATCCTAAAAATAACTAAATGTTGGAAACTTGTTATTTTGATTGAACTCACCTATAGAATCCTTTGAACCTATTGAATCTACTTATTTTAAGCATGTTGAGTTTGTAGATTTAAACCTATAGAGTCCATAGATTCAAGCCTGTAGAGTCCGTAAAAATCTAAAAAATTTGAAAAATGGAGAAATTGAATGTACAAAAAAAAATTTAGGAAGGGAAGAGATAATTTTGGCCTATGGGGCCAAAATAGTTCAAATGTTGTCCAAAAAATGACTGATATTTTTGGGGGACAACAGGATGACCATTTTTTTTTTAAAATGACATGTCAAAAGGACTTTCTCCACATCATGCACATAATCATGCCATCAAACTCATTCTATAAAGTACAACACTAAATATCAGACCTTAGAAGTGTCCCTATGCCCAAAAGAGTGAAATTAAAAACATTATTGGAGGCAAGAATCATCCAACATAGTCAAAGTGAATATTCCTCCCTGATGGTCATGGTGTGAAATAAGGATGACAGTTGGAGGATGTGACTAGACTACAGAAAACTCAAAAAATATAGCATCAAAGATAAGTTTCTTATTCTAGTAACTAATGATTTTCTAGATGAATTACATGGTATTATTTATTCTACCAAGTTAGATGTTCACTCTAGATATCATCAGATTCACATCTATAATAAGGACATACCTAAAATAGCTTTCAGAACTCATGAATGCCATTATGAATTTATGGTCATGCCTTTTGGCCTCACAAATGCACCTTATACATATTAGAGTTTGATGAATACTATTTCTTGCCCATTTTTTAGAAAGTTTGTATTAGTTTTTATTGATGATATCCTCATCCATAGAAAAAATTGGGAAGACCATTTGAAGCATGTGAAATGGGTGCTTTTAGTTTTAGACAACATTAACTTTATGCCAAACTTTCCAAATGTGATTTTGGTGTCCAAAAGGTGGATTAATTGGGTCATATTGTTTGATATGAAGGAGTGAAAGTTGATCCTAAGAAGATCCAAGTAATGATGGAGTGATAGGTTCCCAAGACCCTCAAGAACTTCCATATATTTCTAGGGCTAACTAGTTATTATCATAGGTTTATCAAAAATTATGGTAGTATTACAACCCCACTCAACTCTTTGTTGAAGAAAGACTCCTTCTAGTGAATGGATTAAGCTACCAAGGCATTTAAATAGTTGAAAATGTTTATGTGCACAACTCCAATTTTGGCTACTCATAATTTTTCAAAAACTTTTGTTGTGGAGTGTGACATATCAAGATATGGCATGGGGTTTGTACTCATGCAAGGAGACAAACTACTGGCATTTGAAAGTCACCAACTTAAGGGAAAAAATAGGTTAAAAACAATATGTGAGAAAGAAATGATGGATATTTTGCATGTAGTGAAGCAATGTAAACTGTATCTAATGGGTCATCACTTGTAAGCAAAGACTGGTCATGATAGCTTCAAATATTTTTTGGAACAATGCTTATCCTCTGAAAAACAACAAAAATGGGTGACTAAAATGTTAGGATATGGGTTTTAAATATTTTATAAGAAAGGAAACAAGAATGTGGTGGCATATGCCCTCGCTTGGTGGGATGAATTAGTTGAGTCATTGTTATGTGCCATGACCATGTGGCAGATAGATTGGCTAGAGGAAGCAAGATTAGAATGGGAGAATGACAATTATACTAAAGATTTGATTCATAATCTTCGATAGGTTTCTAATGAATCTGAAAAATTTACATGGAATAGGAACACATTATGGTATAAATATATATTATACCTTTTTAAGAATTCTCTCCTCAAACATAAAATTCTTCAATAACTTCATGGCTCTCCACTTGGAGGACACTCAAGATTTTTGAAAACATATCATAGAATCAAGCAAGATTAATTTTGGGAAGGACTCAAAGGGGATGTTCAAAAATGTATGGATGAATGTATGGTATGCCAACAAAATAAAGGTGAAACCATTAAGACCTCAGGTCTTTTATAGCCTTTATCCACCCCTAGCCAGCATTGGGAAGAGGTTTCCATGGATTTCATTAGGAAATTACCAAGGTTTGAGGGTAAAAATGTTATCATGGTAGTTTTGGACTGACTCACCAAATATGATCATTTTTTATCCTTATCATATCCATTTTTTTCTAGTAAAATAGCATATATTTTTATTAATATAGTTCAAAATTTTCATGGCACTCCAAAGATCAGTGTAAGTGATCGAGATCCCATATTTACTAGTAAATTTTGGACATAATTATTTGCATGTTTGGTTACCCAGTTGGATCATAACTCATCCTATCATCCTCAATCTAATGGATAATAAATAGAGGTAGTCAATAAATGTCTCTAATTTTATCTTCATTATTTTTTTTATAAAAACCTAGACAAATAGGTTTATTGGATGCCACTTGTTGAATGGTGGTATAACACTTATTTTCACACTTCTTCCAAGATGTCTTCCTTTGTGGCATTGTTTGGGTATCACCCCCCATCCATCACTTTAGTTTTGATAGTGTATCCTAAGGTTTGGGATATTGAATAACACATTCACCATCAACAAGAGGTGTTAGTAAGTTTGTGAGAGAATTTATCAATGGCACAAAATTGAATGAAGCAGCAAGTAGATCAACACCATAGTGAGTAACATTTTGACATAGGTGATTGGGTCTTTATGCATTTGCAAAAATATAAGCAAATGATTCTAAATAAATAAAAAGGATAAAAAATATCACCTAAGTATTATGGCCCTTACCAGATCTTGTAGAAAATTGGTAGTGTGATTTACAAGTTAGAATTAACCCTAGCCACTCGCATACATCTGGTATTCCTTGTATCTTGACTAAAGAGAGTAATTGGACATAGATTTTCCACTCAAATTGAGTCACCTTAATTATATTAATAATACAAAGTCATTCTATACCCTGAGGAGATCCTTCACATGCACACTAAACAACTATCGACTAAAGCTATTAAGAAGTATTTGATCAAATGAAAGAACCTACATTTTGAAGATGCAACATGAGAGGATGAAGCATTCCTACAGAAACATCCTAGTTTGATTCAACATTGAGGATAACATTTTTTTGAATGGGAGGGTCATTATATTACCTTAACCTATAGTGCATCTAGGGGTACATGTGGCCAAATTTTGGTTTACACATATTCATATTATCTTGTTATATTTCTCAGTGTTCTTAGTATGATCGACCTATGGAATAACCATGGATAAGTAGAGTATATATATGACATAGTGGTTAGTATTTTATCATCATATTTTTAATTATGCTCTTATTAAATTATTTTTTAGGTTTCTCCCTAGAAGTGGCTCAGTCATAATATTTAAGTATTCTTCTCTTTTTCCAATTTTTGTTGTGGATATGCTTATTCTGCTCTTAATTCTATCATATATAATTTTACTATTACAAATCATCTAAGTAGTTTCCTTATAGATACCTTATGTCAAATAGTTTAAGTGTCTTGTGATTGATTCCCCCTTTTACATTTGAAATAATCTAATTTCAATTACAATTTAAGGGATTCCCATACTTTAATCTAAAGATGTTATACATAGGCTGGACACATAGTCTGTCGATACTGTGCAAAACACTTATCTATGGTAAAATAAAGTATGTATAGCATGTCTAGTTTTAGGATCCAAAAATAATAAGCTTATAAATGTTACTTTCTATGTATCCCCAGCAATAAACACCTTCTTCAAGTATAGGCATGAAAAACATTATCCGTGAGCAATCCATGTTTCTAGTTCCCTGTGGAACATCCTGCCCAATAGCTCTTGATGTATTTTGTTGATGCTTCAAGTAGGATAAATCTATATGTTATAATTTTTCCTTCAAATACTAGTCTTTACCTTGGAAAGCCCTCCTCCTAAACTTGTATTTTTAGCTTAAAATTCTTTGGGATTTTAAATAAGCCATCTATAGATTGTGCCATGCCAAAAAGAAGGATTTCACCTCTATCAAGATAGGGTTAGGATTTTATATTTGCACAAAAGTTTAAATTTAAATTTATTTATAAGACACTATCCTAGGCTCTGACACCCATCTGTTCCATGAAATAATGTTAATATCACCCTCTATTGGGTGTCTCAACTAGTTATTGGGTTAAACATAATCTACCACACAGTCTAAGAAAATTCCTGTTGTCAAAATATGCTTTAAGACATGTCAACATCAAAAATAATCATAATGCCTTTTGAAATATTTTGACCACTCATTTCATTTGGCCCATTTTAACTATAATTATTTTGATTTTGTAAAAATGGTCTTATAAATATTTATTTGTGTTTTTAGATACTTGGTCACAAAAAAATAATTAAAAAATATTTTTTTTACAAGAATAGTTAATATAGTTTTTATTGAAAGGATTTATTTATTTTTGAAAGGTATCTTATTATTTTATACAGTAAAGTTAAGAGTTGCTTTTCAATAGAGGCATTTTTTTCTAACCTATAGGAACATAATCATTAAAGACAAAAATTAATAAATCCATTAATGATATTTTTGCAGGTTGATTGGTCCCAAAATCAGCTAAAACATTATTTCTAGTCATCTGTTTGATTTGCTTATCAAAATATTAAATATATGTATGATTTTAGGTTTGATCACTTCCTAGGAAAAAAATGTAAAATTACTAATGATGTTTATATAGGGTTGATTGTCAAATTTTATGATTGGAAAACTACTTAATCATCTTCTTACAGGATGAACGATCGAAGACCGCTTATCTTAAAACTATTAATGTTTTGTTTTAAAGGTTGACCAGTCTTAGAATTAGCTAAAACATTATTTTTTTCATGTTTTTAGTTATTTCTTGGATTATAATAAAAAACACGCATAAATTAATTGATTAATAAGTCCTTTTTTTTCTTGCCTGAGTGTCATCCAAGGGCTATAGTGGTATATTCTCTCCTCCTTATATCCTTGCAGTGATTCTTGAAGGATAAAAAACCACCCATAAACCCTCCCCATTTTTCTTTCTAGGGTGAAATGCAATTGTGTAAGTGGTATCCATGCACTTTCCATTAGTCCCTAATTTAGGTGACATGGATTTCATCACCATGCATTAGACCACACTTGATGTTCCAATGGATTATAAATATAAGGATAGTTGTCATTAGGTACTAATGTAAAATTCTCTAATAAAAGGGTTTTGTGTAATGAGGGGAATTTTGTCTCCAATATACAAACTAGTTAGACAAAATCCTACATGAATTTGGGCCCCACCATACCTAGCATACATCAAGGACTCCCCTAGTGAGCATGTATAAACCAAGAATAATTACTTCAACCATAATAGGGAACTTGCTTCCATAGTCAGGATCAACTCCCAAGTTACCATTAAGTGTAAATGGGGTTGAAATAGTTTGGGAGATTCCATAATGGGTTACCAGCCTATAACCTCACTTGAGAATCCATTAGATGATGCATTCATTGGGTTACACTCTTATGTCAGTCACTAAACTTAGGTTTATGGTTTGTGTGTGACTTATGTGATTGTTTTCAAGATCAGTACTATTTGTGAGCTTAAAAGCTTAAAACTACCTAAAAATCAAAAGACACTAGCTTTAACCTTAGAAAAGCCTAGTGCTTTTCCCATTCCTCAATTTTCATAAACTAGGTACCATTCTACATTCACCATTACTTATATGATCATCCATACATAAAAACCATCACTTCGATACCACACTCCTTTGATTGCATCACCAAAACCTACCCCACAACATTTACATTATTTCATCATCTTCATACCATCACCTCGAGCACATCAATTAAGATACTAGATCTAGTCCCTTTTTACTACATGATATTCACTCTATTATCACCTCCAACCACCCTGTCACTATTTATATTGCCATATTACTATAACTTGTCACTCTATCAATTTTCAAACTTAGCATTCATCTTCTTATCACCTGTCACCCTACTAAAATTGAGATTAGCAACCATCATCATCTTGTCATCTTACTAACTTAACATGTAGAAATCATCAATTTCTTATCACTCTACTAGTTTGAACAAAATAATTATTGACATTGTGCTAATATATGCCATTACTAATAGTCCTTATCCTATAACTCTCATTGTCATCTCAAACTAATTCATCACTACCTATATTTACATATTACTATCATCTTTGACTCTATCTATTTTCAAGCTCAACATTTATCTCCTTGTTGTCCCATCACCCTCCTAGATTTATGATTAACAATTGTTGTCATCTTATCATCTTTCTAACTCAACATTTGGTAAATCATCAATTTCCCATCACTCTGGTAGTTTAATCCAATAGCTATTGATATCTTAATAGTATATGTTGTACTGATAGTTTAAATACCTGATGCACATAGCATAAACAAAGATATATCCCTTTATCCACCACTTGTCAAACTAGCTATAATTTATTAATCAACCTTACTTGAAGGTTTCTTATGACATCCATTTGACCCCCTTTAATCCGATCACTTTCATTCGATTCACCTCTCTTAGTATATATTTTATAACTAGCACCATAATCTAAATGTCATCCAACATTAACTCACATTCTGTTAAAACTAGACAAGAATCTAGGCCAAAAAATGACCTATTGGAAACCTTGAGTGAGCAATCTATTAATAATGAAGAAAATCAGACTGATATGCACACCCCAAGGGGAAATTATAATCACCCAAATGACATTTTTGATATTTTGAAAAATATAACCATGACCACTGCAAAAAACTACTCATTCTCCTTATCAAAATTAGGACCACCCTACCACTATATTTTAATGTGAAGACTCTTGTTTGACCTTAATTTAGTAAATCTCATAATCCTCTTCCCATTGCATTAGATGAAGATGAAGACCAAGAATTGGTCTATGATGAAAAACCATAACCTCTACCTACTTCTAATGCCAATAAGGTTGAAGCTATCAAGGGAAAGTCTGCTCTAAAGAATTAGGTCAAAAATTATTATAAACAAGCTATGATAGACCACCTCAGCTAGTTAACCCAAAAAGATAATTCATTAGCATCCCAATTTAATGTTGAGAATTTGAAGCCTAACCCAACTAAAACACCCATGAAACCATTTCATCATCCACTCATCTTGAGCAAAATAACTTAAAACTTAATCCATCCATCTCTAATCTATTGATGGATCCATCTTCTACCTTCGAATGGCAATCTATGAAGGAATCTCTTTAGGGACTTGACACTTTAGCTCACACTAAGAAATATCAATATGAATAGTTCTAATCATATCCCTTAGATATGAGTATCCTTAAAGTGCTTTTTCTGACACACTTTGAACCTCCCAAATTTGACAAATATAAAGGATAGGGAAACCCATGTGAACATGTCCAAGAGTTATTTATGGTGTGTCATGAGCTGTTATATAGTGACACATAATTGCTCAAACTATTGCCTCAAAGTATTGAAGGCCCTAATTTAGAATGGTTTATGCAATTACCAAAGGGATCTATAACACTATTCGGGGACATGATAGAAAAAATTGTGCAACATTTATCTTATAATGTGGAACAAAAAATAACTGTATTGTATTTATATGACACAAAAAAAAGTAGGGAAAGTTTAAAATCAATCCTAAAATGATGGTGTGGTCTTGTAATCTGCTTCCTTTGCTTGATTCTAGAGAGGGAGTTAACCAATATATCTATCAAAAGTTTTAATTTTGAATTGGGCCACTAATTTAAGCTCCATTGTGTCTCAATTTTTGAGGAGATTGTAGAGAAAGGGATTCAAGTTGAAAAGAATCTCATTGAAAAGGGATAATTAAAATTTATTCTTGAAATAATTACCATCCAAGTAATACCCCTTCTGAAAAACCTAAGTTATTCAATAAAAATAAAAATGTTTTTGGGGATGGGGTTACTAACTCTAAACATGTGAAAATAGTTTAGGGATCTACCTCATTAAAAATATCTCAAGACACATCCAATGTTTTTATATTGAGAGGAAGGCCTAATGTTGCCACTAGGAAATGACACTGCACAAAATAGGGCAAATCGATTGAGGATGTTTTGAGAAAATTAATAGTTGCTAAGATGATCACCTTACCATATATTAATCCCCTTTTGGAAAATAAACCTCAACCTGATTAGTTTAATGATAATGAATTTTTTCATTACCATTGAACACATGGGCATAATACTAAGTGATGTAAGTAGTTAAGGAACCTAATTCAAGATTTGATTGAAAAGGGGGAAATAGAGATAGAAGGCACAGAAGGATCATCTTCCAAGAATAAACAATTGGGAATTTACTAAGACCCTTTTCCAAAGCACGATCGAAAGCATAAGGGTACACTATGAGACTAAGGCCAAAATCTATCCAAACATTTTGCTTACCATCAGGTCCCCTATCCCTATAATAATCAAGTAGCCACTATCAAAAAGTAAGGCCAAACTACCGTAAGACCCTCAATACCAATAATGTCTTGTCTTCAAAATCAAAGAATCATCCTCTAATTGTGGTGTCACCCATTGACAAGGCAAAATAATTATCTTAGGGGTACCTCCTAAAGCCTTGCCTCAAAGGACACCTCTTAAGCTCAATGTCCCATAGAAAACCTCTAATAGTCCTAAAGTAAGTTATGATCTTATCCTAAAACTTGAGATTATACTTGTCCAAATTTCCATTAAGGACCTTCTCAAGTCCTCAACAGTCTATCATCACATTCTAAATAAAATACTTTATGAATCTAAGGTGCCTAAGGACATTGATGCTAGTCAATTCCAAACATTAGTGGGTCACCTATCACAAACCCAAAAAATCACTTTTCACCCCATGACCTTCCACCCATTGGTGCTAATCATAATTATCCCTTATACATAAATGTATCCATTTTTAACCACCAAATTCCTTATGTATTTGTATATGAAGGGTTAACAATCAATCTATGCAACATAAATCAAATCAAAACTTTAGGGTACTCAGATTCCTCTCTTGGGAAAAATTCTATCATCATCAAAACATATGATGACAATGAGAGATAGTCAGCAGGAATGATCTCTCTCCGCATCATGGTGGGACCTGTATTTCACCAAACCCTCATCCATATTATTGAGTTTGATCTTCCATATAATATTATTCTTAGATGGCCATGGATTCATGAGATTCGAGTAGTTCTACCTACTCTCCAATAGTGACTCAAATTTCCTCATTGTGGGATGGAAATAAAAATCCATGGGGATCCATAATTTCCAATTAAAATGGGAAGACCATAATATGTACTACACCACCACAAAAACCAAACCATATGACCCCATGTAAAATAAATACATTCATCTCGATGAGTTATTAAGCACTCCATCAAGTCCTCCCAAGTCTACCCACATCAAAATTATTTTTAAGGGTTGTGGGGAAGATGAATATCAAACATTCAATGTTGTTAATCTACCCCTATTACCCCAAAGCTATGGTTCCCCTACCATTAAGGAGGTATGATCATCTACCTACACATTTTATTCTACATCCTTAGATAAATTAGAAATGTTATCAGATGAATAAATAGAGCAATTGAATGATTATTGGCTATCTATAGAGGGTTTTGCTTCATGTTTCTAGAATCTAACATACCCCATAGCTAATCACATTCTCAAGAATATGTATTTTAAAGGTAGGGGTTTGGGCCTACATAAACAAAGGATTTTAGAACCCATTATAATATTGTAACATAATGGATGTGTAGGCCTAAGTACAACCCACCTAGTATAGATCCTTACAATGTCATTTAAGATACTTCTTTGGTTTATGAAGAGCATCTAGCTAATACCTATATTAGAACAAGTTATTTGTATAGTCCCTATAAGGATCTTGCTACCACAAACCTTTTTGTTGAACCCTCTATCTGCACCTTGACCTCAAGCTCCGTGACCCTTCCCTCCTCGACTAGGATCAATGTCTTACACTTGCACTTAATATTTTTCAAAATGATGAGGCCATAATTGAATGTATGGGAGTTCAATATCACATGCCATTAGGGGATCATAATAAGGGGTTCAAAATTGAGTTGAAGGATTCTACCTATTTTGGTGAGTACGTCCAATTATTAAACTAAGTTGAGTCAAATAATTTTATAAAAAGCTTTTCTTTTGAGTCAGAATGAAATATTTACGTTTTTCTTGGTCCTAAAAAGTAAAAATAATATAAGGAAATGTTTGAAGAACATCAAGATACTCTTTAATCTCTTGATAATTACCTATTTCCTTCTCAACCCACATATCCTTTGGATATATCCCCCTCATTAGTATAAGAGGTCATTGAAGTTAATATTGGAATTGAGGATCCCAAGATTGTTAAACTAGGGGCAAGTCTTATGATGGAATAAAGAGAGGTTCTCATTACTCTTCTTAAGGAATTTATAGACATTTTTTCTTAGTACTATGCTGACATGCTAGGTCTTGATCTAAATTTGGTAGTACATCATCTTGTTGTTCATCTAAATGTCAAACCTATAAAGTAAAAACTTTGTAAAATGTACCCCAAGGTGGCCTTACTAATCAAATAAAAGCTCCAAATTTTTTTGTAAGATGACTTCATCAATTCAATTGATTAATCAGATTAGATTTTGAATATTGTTCCTATGAGTAAACCAAATGAAGGAGTTGTTATCTACATAGACTTTTGGAATATTAACAAAGCTTATCCAAAATATGACTTTCCCATTCCAAACATTGATATGATCATGTATTCCACAGTTGGTTATGAAATTCTCTCCCTCATGGATGGATTCTCTAGTTACAACTAAATCAATATTATGCCAAAATATTAGCATAAGATGGCCTTTATCACTCCATGGAGTACCTTCTATTATAAAGTCATGCCCTTTAGATTGAAAAATGTAGGTGCCACTTATCAAAGATCTATGACTATAATTTTCCATGATATGTTGCATGACATAGTTGAAGACTATGTTGATGATATTTTGGGAAAATCTAAAACATGAGCTGAACATCCAACAGTGCTATGTAAAATATTCGAAAGGCTAAGAGACTATAAAGTTAGGATAAATCCTAAGAAGTGTGTGTTTGGGGTAACATCTAGGAAACTTTTGGGGTTCATTATTTCTCATTATTTCATTGAAGTTGATTCATAAAAGGTAAAATCAATTACCGAGATGCCTCCACCCCAAACCTCAAGTAACTTTTTAGCCTCCAAGGAAAGTTACAAGCTATACGTAGATTTATTTCCCATCTAGAAGATAAATGTCACCTTTTTACTCATCTTTTAAAAAGGGATACCAATTCCATTAGAGTCTAGAATGTCATAAGGCATATAATGATCTCAAGTAGTATCGGCTAAAACCTCCTATGCTTACACTATCAGTACCAGGAAAGCATTTGATCTTGTACATCTCAACTACCTCATATGCTTTAGGAGCTCTCTTGGCACAATATGATGACAATGGTAAATAAATAGCTATCTATTATCTTAGAAAGACCCTTATCTTTTATGATCTTAGCTAAAGTCTGATTGGAAAGGCTTGCCTATTAGTTGTATTTGCTTCTTAGAAACATAGGCATTATATGTTCAATAATCAGATTAAGTTCATTGCCAAAATTGACTCACTCAAATACTTTCTATCCAAATCATCTCTTATTAGATGAATGGACAAGTGGATTATGCTATTAAATGAATTTGATATTTAATATGTCAACCATAAAACTATCAAAAGGTAAGTATTGGTTGATAAATTAGCTGAAGCTCTTTTGTCTGACTCATCACCATTAATAACAACATTTACTGAAGGGTAGTTAATTATGACCACTACTAAATATCCATCTTAGAAGTTATATTTTTATGGATCCTTCACCACCCATGGATCTAGAGTTGGCATCCTCCTTGTCACTCCCCACATAGATCGTATCCCAAAATATTTTCAAATTTATTTTCCATGTACAAATAATATTGTCAAATATGAAGCATTAATAGTAGGTCTCCAATTAGCTTCTCAATGGAATATCTAGGCACTTCAATTTTTTGGGGATTCACAACTTGTAATTAAACAAGTCAATAATGTATTCCAAAAAAATTATGATAAATTATTTCCCTATAATCATATGGTTGATAATCTAAAAATAAACTTCCATACAATACACTTTGATCAGATTCCCAGGGATAGTAATAAATCCATAGATGTAATGGATATTATTGGATCATTACTAGAAATTACCTTAGACATGCATCAAAACCATTTATTGGTGGAATAGTTAGTATCATCGACCCATCAAACTCCCATATCAAAGCAATATGTGCAATTTTCAGTCCCAATAGTCCATGGTATCATGACATCTACTCCTATCTCTATGATAACATATTTCCACCAAATCTTAATCACCACCATCATAAAGAATTCATCGATAGAGCTTCTTGATACACTATTCTTGATAGAACACTCTATTTATGGGGTTGTGATAGAGCTTTACTTCAATGCTTGAACACAAAAGAAGCCTTTTCATCACTCAAGGAGGTCCATAATGGCATTTTTGGGGTCCATGTTAGTGGAATGGTCCTGACCAAGAAGCTCATTTAGATTGGGTATTATTATCCCACTATGGACCATGATGATTGTCAATATGTATTCAAGTTCATCTCCTTTCAACATGGAGATTTTTTCACATTCCCTCTCAATAATTGTATCCCATAGTTAGTTCGTGGCCTTTTCTACTTGGGGACTTGACCTCATTGGAAAGATTAATCCCTCATCCTCTAGTGGTCATAATTTTATCATTACTACCACTGAGTAATTCATGAAGTGGGTGGAATCCATGCCACTAACTTACATTACTGGCAAACAAATTTATAATTGCATTCTTAATCATATAATTTATCAATATGGGGTTCTTACATTAATTATATATGATAAGAGTACATCATTGAAAAATCAAGATGTCAAAGCCTTATGTCATACATACCATATTCAACATAAAAGGTCCACACCATACTACTTGCAAGGCCATAGTCAAGCTGAGGTGAAAAATAAAACCCTCCTTAATATTATCAAGAAAATAATCAATATGACTAGCTTTAATTGGCATCTTTAGCTTTATCTTATCTTATGGTATTATCTTACTAGTGTTTGTACCCCCAAAAGTGACACACCATACTACCTTATCTTTGACACAAAAGATATTTTTATTATTGAGGTCAAACTCCTTTCAATTTGAATATCCATCAAAAGTATTATTACTGAGGAATCCTATAAGGTTGCTTGTCTACAAGAGTTGGAGTTGTTAGATGAAAATCATCAAAGGGCCTTAGATCATATGAGATCTTATCACAATAGGATATGCAACTAGTAAAATAAGAAGTTTCAATCTCATGAGTTAGAGATTGGTGACTTGGTCTTTAAGGAAAATAAAAAGAATACCATTGCAGCTAGAGAGAAACAAGTAAAATTTATACCAAACTAGTTGGGTCCTTACATCATCATGGCCAAGTGTGGGTCTCGAGCTTACAAGTTGGTACTCCAGATGGTCACGAGTTAGATGAAACAATGAACATCATGCATCTAAAATAGTTTTATGCTTAGAGCTATCCCATGATCATCTTTTTATAATCTTAAAAAAACACAAAAACTATATGTACAAAAGTGCAAACCAAGTTTTTTGGTGCCTTGGATAAGCACAATGATGAAAATTGGGTTCCCACTATCACTTGTGAGCAATCTCCATTTAAACATGCCCTTAGGTACTTGGGGGAAACCTTTTATCCATCCACACCAATTGATCCATCACCCGTCCACCTTGGCCTTAGTCTCCACATAGTGTACCACACTAATGGAAACAAAAGATACAAGGAGTTTCATTCCACATCATAGGATAAATTCAATATAGGTCTAATCAGGGGAAGGAGTAGACAAATTTTAAAGAGTTATCCTTTGGTTTCCATTCCACCCTCCTTTTTTAACACCTCTTAACAATCCATTTCTCATTCCGATGTGACATCTTGATTACTCATGTAGTGGATATTTTTTTAGCTAGCTTCAACTTATCCCATTCTATACTATCATAGGCTCTACCCTCTACTCCCTTCAAAAAATAACTTATCATCATTCACCAAATCCCTTTCATATATTTATATCTACCCAAGGCAAAAAATATATTACACACTCGTAAAAGACAGAATCAAAGGTTGCTCACCCACTTTTCAAATTAGTCTATTTAATTATTCAAATGCCTTTATATTTGATTTGTATATGTGGATGTTTTTTCTATGGTGTGCTTGTTTGTGAAAAGTGATTGTATTTTTAATAATCAACAAGTTTTATTCCTTTTTATTATATTGTCACTATTTGTATATATGCATCATGTCATTTTATTTTTTGTTTATTCAACATCATACTACAATGATGCATTGGTTAAGCCTATACCAATGGTGCCTTATGAAGAATGTCCCTTTACGATATAAATTTTGTGTTCTCAATGCACTTTGATAACCATGATACCCTATTTACCACATATTTGGGTTCAACATTACCTTATGATATATTAACATGAATTGTATAATCTACATGGCTCAAGACATTCTTATTCCATCACTAATTCCATTACCAACAACATATACACTTCTCTCCCTATCCTTATCCTTTAGGTAGGAAGATCACACTTAGCCATATCATAAAACTAGAAAAATTTATCACATTATTCATGATTACAAAAACCACACACCATACCATTATCTCAACACATTTAGAAATACTACAACAATCACAATACAAATATATAGTTGTTATATCAACAACCAATACACAACAAACTTAAGCCATTACATACTTAGATTATGGCTTAAGGGTATCCCAATTGATCTTAAGGTACCCACCAACCAACCACCTCACCTATGTTCCATCTAACTAACATTTGTCATCTCCCTTCAAGGACAATATTGGTCTAAATGGCCAACTTGTCCATAATAATAACACACACCAAGTGGGGATGATTCCCAAACCATCTCCCTCATTCTATCAATTACATCATCTTATTACCCTCGTACAAGTTATGCTCCCTCTAGACACCCCTATAGGTCTCCCCTATGAAACAATGGGATGCCTCTAGGTCTTATCGGGCCTTGGGTACATCTTATCACTTAGTACCTTGTATAAAAAATGGCACATCTTACTTTGTTTTTGGGGCCTCAGCTCCTCTAGTTTATTTTTCCATAGTATTACTTCTAAATGGTCCATCACTTGATGTAGAGTGTGGAAAACCTGCATGTTCACTTCATAGATCCAATTTGATGGTGGTAATGGCCTACCCTACAACATTACTAGAGAATTTGACTACTTTCACATCTTACATAAATGATTGTAGAAGTTTACACTACATCAAAATCCTTGACTCCTCATGTGTTATATAACACTCACACCTTCGTAATCATCAATAGTGATTACTTGGACCCACTGACATGATGGGTCCTAAAAATAATCATTTATCCCTCACCATAGTGTTATCACTCACTGAATTCCATCATATAATATTTTTGATACTTTAAAATATTTTTTCCCATACTCATGAACCCACATTTACATTATACCCACTCCCATTATTATCTTACCATCTATAAATATCAGTCCACATCACATCATCACACTCTTTTTATTACATGACATAATTAAACAATCACATTTTTCTCTATTATTATCAAAATAATATCGATTATTACATCATATTCATACTAGGAATCCACATGTTTTTAAGCCATCAAAAAATACACATCATCTTTAACCCATCTACACCACATTTTACCATATATATCATCATCATTTTGTAGATAACAACTACACTTCTCATTATAACATCATTTATTCCCTAATTACATACATATATTCACTATTATCTTCTTATTACATATACACCCAATTCTACATCATGACTTACATCCCACCCTGTGGTGGTGGCCTCGATGATGGACAAACTGACTAGCTCAATGACTTGGAACCTAGTGAGCTCTTAGATCAACTGATCTCCCTATATGATGGATCCTTTTGCCCTAGTATCACCATATACTCATATAAGGCTCTATAATATTATTTCTCTCAATCCATCCTTACCACCTAAGCTATCATGTCTCCTAAGCCCAAGGCATCCAATAATATCTTATCCATATTTCTCTCCATTCTAGAGACCTATGCATCTATCTCTTTGTGATCCAATCATCCCTGTAGCTATAAATGGTTATCGTGCATCCACTCCACTTGTTCTTGTATTACCCTAATTTTCACCTCCTATCAACTCACCTACTCCAACAATGATGTTACCTGAGCCAATACATTCACCATCTGTATATCTCTTCAAATAATTTGACCATATAAGATTGACCCCTGGCATTATAACCCTATTATTTCTTTTTTCACAACTACTAATTAGTTAAGACAATCACCAATGCCCTTACTATTTCCATTTCTTTTCCCATGCCTCTGTGGTCAGTATACATTCCTTAATCATTATCCACATTTCCATCTTTGCAACCATCTCAATGCACTTCTTGACACCATCATCCTCTCCAAAGCTCAATCCCCCTGTAACACAAAAATAATTAATAGTAAAATAGTGCCATTGCATTTCATGACTTAAACAACATCCCAAACCCTTCCCATAAACTATATATTCCACATCCCATGGCCCATATTCCCCTGATGCATTTTTATTAACCCTTCTCAATGTGTAGCTTCCTATGATGTCACCCTCTGCATGTAAAAACCCCTTCCTATGGATCCCATCACTTCTAAAACTCCTATATAATACCCTATAAACCCCCTCACCCCATAATGTTTTTAATCCCCTATCCCTACAACATGGTCATGCAACCTCTACTCACCCAAGCAACTATTGTTACCCACCCCAACCTTGAGTATTACCTACACCACCCCCTTGGCTTCTCCCCACACTCTGACCCTTGCTCTCCCCCACTAAGACACCCATTCCAAAAACCATAGCTCACTATGAACCTATCCATACACACATTTATACACAATAAAAATCCATAAAAAATACATACCTCATTTGTGTATTTGTCTTGGTGTTGATCCTCTTTTTCATCCTCCTCACCATTCTAATCACCTATACTTTATTCCATCCACCTAAACCATAACCTCCCTCTCATAAAACACTACACTAATTTGGCCTTTCTCTTTTCTTTCCGTAACCCATGTCTATCTTCTACCTTTTAATATATTTTCATCTTTTTATTAATCGCATCCGATATTTCTAGAGTGGTGGTATCACACTTTCCTCCTTTGGGTCATTAAACTCAACACTAGTGATGTTATCCTTAGTGACCTATAAGGATTATATACAAAGGTACGAAGACATATGATACATACACCTGCCTGTGAAGAGCTTGAATAGGCTCCTCAAACCCCACCGCACATCTCGGTTATCCTCCTTGGTATATAGTAATGATGAACTCTTATATAACACACCCACACCTATTTTAGCATTACATCTCATAAAAATTGGATCATATTGATGACATGATTTTTATAAAAAGCCTATGTAATTCTTGGCAGAGGTCTCCCTCTTAAAACTTGGATCTTAGTGATAAATACTACCACTCCACTTCTCCTACCCCATTCTGCCACATCGTGTTGGCATCCTGACAACATTCTTGGTCTCTTCCAATGACACTATCCCATGTGCATCCAATCCATTTTTTTAGTGCCTCCCTCTTATTTTTACTTATTAATCCCAATGCATATGGGAGTATTCCATTCATAAAACTTTGTTGACCTTTGGTCTTCTTCACACTCTATCAGCACATTGGTCACCTACTCTACTTGAAGTCTGTTGGACCATCATTATGGAATCATCACAAACCCCATCCTTCATCAATCACCTCTCTAAGCTACAATGACACTTATTTATCCCCCATTTGAGACCCATAGTTCTCCTAAGCATATATCCTTGCTTGGGATATCTAAAAATGTCATGGCTCTATTTGTCACTCTTTAGTTACAGTTGATTCCCCCTTGGGATGTGTCAACAATTATGAAACGATCATTCCCATTTCTTATGCATATGTCTTTGATAGAGGCATTTTTGATATCAATACTGTCACAACTCATCCATATTGCCACTCCTGCATCAATCTTCTTCAAATTAAACCCATCTATTTCATCCTCATGTCTCTTGTTCCTCCCATCATCCTTCTCATTTAGGGATAACTATATTGGCCTAAGGTCTCTTGAGACTATGTAGGTAGTGCTTGGTCACCCATGGTACCCAAGGACAATTTGGCCACACTAATCAATCCTTCCCTTTTATCCCTTGGTCACTTGATTACATTATTTTTCCTCTATCAACTACTTCTTACTCTTGCTAGACACATGTTATGAGTTACACCTATCATTAAAATTATCAAATCCTTGTCTTATTTTGGCATGATACTCTCCCAGCATGCATCCTTACTTGGGATATGTCAAAATCTTATGGCCTTTATCATTCTATCCCATATTTCTCCTTGGTATGCATCCTTACTTGGGATACATCAAAATCTTATGGCCTAATTCATACATTTATTTATTTTATGGTTCTCCCTTGTATGCATCCTTTCTTGGGATAAGTCAAACAACTTGCATCCCATTCATCACATTCAATATTTTAATTCTCCCTTATATGCATCTTTTCTTTGGATACATTAAAATATTGGAGCCTTTGGTCTTATCACTCTTTTGTTATGGTTGATTACCCATAGAATGTGCTGATAACTATGGCATTGTCATCTTCACTACCTATGCATATGTCTTTTCGTAGGGCATTGTTAATGTGTAACTCACTACTCATGTCACTTTCATCTTCTTCATCATCTAGCATTCCCTTTTCTATTTGTACACCATGCAAATATATCTTCCTTTTGAGTGGCCATCCATCTCATTCTTATCTGAATCTCTCTTTGAAGGGGATCCTATGTCCACTAATTTATGAAAACCCATCCATGATCATGTTTCTTCTTTGAAAGACCATTACTCCTTTCAGTTGCAATGCCCTTTCAAAAAGGGAAAAATGTATACATCTAATTCTGATCACCAAATTAACTTATTAAATTATGCCTAATTTCATCTAATATCAATACTTAATCCCTATGTACCATATTAACATCACCTATTTAGGCCCTTAATTAATTAATCCTAACTACATGAAATACCGCACTCTCCACATTCATATTTTATAATATTATAATTCCTAATTTACCCCACTTTCCACATAATTCCTAATATTTTAATTTTTAATTCAACCATTTTCTAATCACATGACCCCTCCAAAAATAAAGTCCATAGATTTCCAATCTCTATAACATTCTCTCTTCTATAATTTGAAATTTGGGAGAGAAATTTTCCCCCCATTTCCTTGTAAACACCTCTTTAAATGCAAGGGGCATCTGAAGAACTTATCCAAGGAATGAATGTAAACCTATGCTAACTATATCACTCTTTTCCATTGATTTAGAGTTAAAATGAGTCCATGATACCAAGATCATCCCCAAACTAGCCATTAGCATCCTTATCTTGACCATACTTTACAATCCTACATCACATTTCAAGTTTTCAACTTTTTGATTTCATTTACAAGAAACATAATAGAGTCTTGGAAAGGAGATCAAATGGGAGAAAGATGATGGTAAGGTTTTTTTGATTGATTCTTCTTTTGTCTTGTAATTTATTAAAAAATTAGGAAACCATAGCTATGTTTAATTATATAATAAGAAATAAAAACACATTAACATATGATAATACACACACACACACACACACACACACACACACACACACACACACACACACACACACACACACACACACACACACACACACACACACACAAGTACATGAACTATAAGAACCAAAGCCTAGTGATTGATGTGGATGAAAAACTTGAAAATATTGAGCTACCAATATTTCTTCAAATTTGACCTGTAACCTTGATCAAACACAATCAAAGTGAAAAATATTAGTTCAAGAGGAGGGCTCCCACTGTGGTCACTGGAATGTATTGCTCAGAATTTGGATAAAATGGATTAAAGTTATAAAATAACTTTTAATCAAATCCAAACTCAAGATAATCATAAAATAGAAAGAATGAAAAGAGGAAGTAATTAAAACAACCTTACTATCATCTTTCTCCTATTTGATATCATTTCTAAGACTTCATGACATCATTTGTAGACTAAATTGACAAGTTAAAAAATTGAAATGTGATATAGGATAGTAAAACATGTTCAAGATAATGATGGTAATGGCTAGTTGGGGAAAGTTGGGGAATGATATTGGTAATATGGGCTCATTTTAACTTTAGATAAATGGAGGAGAGTTATGGAGGAAAAATAGGATTATTTGCATTCATGTTCCAAATGATTGTGATGCCCCTTGCATTTAAAGAGGTGTTTGGAAGTAATTAGAGGGGAAATTTCCTTTTCAAATTTCAAATTTGAGAAGGGAGAAAGTTATAGAGGTTAGAAAGCTCTAGATTTTTTTTGGGGGGAGGGGGGAGCATATGATTATAAATTGGGTGAATAAAGAATTAGAATATTAATAATTATGTGTAAAGTGGGATAAATAGGGAATTAGAATGTTAAAAAACATCAATATGTGGAGAGGGGTATTTTGTGTAGTTAGGATTAATTAAATAATTGACTTAAGGGCACAAAGAGGTGATGTTAATATGCGATATATAGATTAAGTGTCAATATTATATGAAATTAAGAGTAATTTTAAAATTTAATTTAGTGAGCAAAATTAGATTTATACATTTTGTCCCTCTTTGAAAGGGCATTATGACTAGGAGTAATGGTATTTCAAAGAATAAAGATGATCATGGATGGGTGTTATCAAATTAGTGGACACATGATGCCCCCTCAAGGGGACATGTAGAGAAGAATGATATAGATTACTGCTTGAAAAGAATAAATCTAAGTGTGGTGTAAGAATAGACAAGGGAATATTAGATGAGGAAGAAGATGAGATCGACATGAGTAGTGAGCTACACATTGATAATACCATTGGAAAATATGTATGGATAGGGAGTAAGGATGATGAAATCATGGTTATTGACACATCCTAAGGGTAATGAATCATAATAAAATAATGATAATAAAATAGGATACAAACATTCAACCTATCCTAAGAAAGGACACATGCAAGGGAGAGCTACAATCATGAATGCGATGAATGGCCATAAGTTATTTGATGTATACCAATAAAGGATGCATTCAAGAGAGAACCATTGATCAAACAAATTGATGAATTAAGTCATAAGATTTTGATGTATCCCATATAAAGACACATGCCAAGAAGAGATTTTGGATAGAATGATAAAGGCCATAGGATTTTGACATATCCTAAGCAAGGACACATGTTGGGAGAACATCATTCTAAAATAATATAGTGATGTGATAATTATAATGATGGACGTGGTTCATAATGTGTGTCAAGTGAGAGTAAGAAGTAGTGGATAGAAGAAAAATAATGTTATCAAGTGACCAAGGGATGAAAGGAAAGCATTGATTAGTGTAATTGAGCTATCCTTGGGAACCATGGTGACCAAGTGCTACCTACATAGTCTCAAGATATCCCTAAATGGGAAGGATGATAGGAAGAATAAGAGACATTAGGATAAAATATATGGGTTGAAGTTGAACAAGAGTGGTGGAGGAGTGGTAAAAATACATATACTCAAGTATTGAGAAGGATGGTGTCATGGATGTCAAAACATCCCAAGTGGGAATCAACCATAATAAAAAAGAGACAAAGAGAGCCCACTATTTAGACATATCCTAAGAAAGGACACATGCTTAGGAGAACTATGAGTCTCGAATGGAGAATATATGAGTGCCATTATAGTTTAGAGAGGTGTTTGATGAAGGATTGGGCTCATGATGATTTTGTGATGATATTCAATTATAGTAGGTGATTGATGTGCCAATAGAGTGTGAAGTAATGATATGAGTGGAATAATCCCATATGTATTGGGAGTAATAGTTTTGGAGTGGGAAAGGTGGATAAATATGAAGTGTAAATAATAGAGAGGCATCAAAAAAATGGAGTGGATTAGGATGAAAATGAGGTAGTTTCTTTGGGAGAGATGAAGAATGTTGTCAGGCTACCATCATGAGGTGGCAGAATGGGGTACTGGGAGTGGAGTGGTAAAAATTATCGTTAAGATTCAAGTTTTAAGAGGGGGACCTCCATTAGTAGATGCAAAGGCTTTTTGAAAAAATACCATCATTATTATGATCCAAGTTTTACCAACTATATCAAATTTGATGCCTAAGTGGACTTGCAGCACAAGTAGTTGCCATTGCCATGTGTCAAGGATGATGACCAATATGCATGGTAGGGTTGGAAGAGACTGTTCAAGATCTTCATAGGTAGGTGTATGCATCATCTATCCACATAATTTTTTTCTAAGAATCCTTTTAGAGTACTGAGGATATCATCTTCAGTGTTGAACTTAGTGACCTTGAGAGGGAAGACATGGTCACTGGTGAAGAAGGTAGTGGAAGTTCAACCATCACTCAAGAAACACCAAATGATATTAATAAAAAGATGAAAAGAGACTCAAAGGTGGAAGATAAACGTGGGGTATGTAAATAAAATAGAACAACTAAATTAGTTTATCATGTTGTGAGAGGGAGGTCGTGGTTTAGGTAGATGGTAGAAAGTCAGGTTGCATGTAAAGGTAAGGAGGTAGAGTAGGAGGATCGACACTGAGGTAGGTGGAAAAACTAGGTATGTATATATTACAGGTTTTCATTATGTATGTATATTGATAGGTGTATATTTAAATAGGGTTTTATATGTCACAGTGGGATAAATGTGGGTTAAAGTATGCAAATAAGTCAAGAGTATGATTTAGAGGTTGCATGGGTAAGAATAGGTAATCTACGGGGTTGGGGGTGTGTAAAAGTAGTTGCTTGGGTGAGTAGAGGTTACATAGCCATATCATATCGATAGGGGAATAAAAAAATGATGAGGTGGGGGGGAAAAGGGTAATGTATAGGAGCTATAAGAGTGATGGCTACCATCAGGTTTGGGGAGGGGGAAGCCACAAGAAGGGTTTTTGAGTGTGAAGGGCAATGTCATAGCAGGACGTAGTTGGGAAGGTTTAGGAAAAATGTGTTTCAGGAATAGGGGTCATGTTATGTGGAATATATAATTTATGGGAAGGGGTTTGGGATGTTATTTAAGTCATGAACTGTAATGACATTATTTTACTAATAATTATTGTTATATTTCAATGGGATCAAGCTATGGAGAGGATGATGATGGTAGAAAATAAATTGAGATGGTTTTGAAGATTGAAATGTGGACAATGGTTAAGTAATGTATACCAACTATGGAGGCATGAGAGAACCAATGGAAATAACAAGGGCATTAGTTATTATCTGAGCTTATTAGTAGTTATGCAAAGGGAGATAATATGTTTAGAATGCTAGGTGTCATGATTATAGGGTTAAATGTTTTAGAAGAGATAAATAGATTTTAGATGTATTAGCCAATGTAACATCATTTATGGATCATGTAAACTCATTACAAAATATTCCAAACCTTCTCAACCCTATTTTCACCTAATGGTCACTTGGGAGTTGATCCTGACTCTAGCAGCAAGTTATTTGTTGTAGCCAAAGGTCCTATTATAGGTTTATATAAGCTCATTATGGGAGTCCCCAATATACGCTAGGTATAGTGGGGACCAAATCCATATAGGATGATGTCTAGATAATTTATTTATTGGATCTAAAATGACCCTCACTCCATGGAACCCTTTATGGGAAATTATGCTTTAGCACTTAACGATAACTATCCTAATATTTATACTCCACTAGAACACAGAGTGTGATATAATGCATGGTGATGACTTTCATGTCATCGACCCCTAGGGACCAATGGAAAGTACATGTGTGTAAATTGCATGGTTGAATTGTACCCTAGAAATAAAAATAGGGAGGTTTTATTGGTGGTTTTTTATCCTCTAAGAAATGTCACAAGTATGTAAAGAGGAGAGCATACACCACTATAGCTCATAGGGGACACTCAGGCAAAAAAGGATTTATTAACTAATTAATTTATGTGTGTTTTCTATTTTAATCCAAGAAATAACCAAAAAAGGGATAAAAAATAATGTTTTAGCCAATTTTAGGACTATTAAAAAAAAATCAGTAGTTTTAAGTTAAGTAGTCTTTGATAGTTCATCTTGCAAGCAGATGGTTTGGTAGTTTTCAAATCATCAACTTTGACAATCTACCCTATAAAAATGTTGGTTGTAGTTTTAAATTTTTTTACTTAGAATAAATTAGACCTACAAGCACATGTCAATTAAAATGTCAACAAGCAAATCAAATAGATGATTAAAAATAATGTTTTAGTCAATTTTGGGAGCCGTCGTCTTGAAAAATAAATGATTAGTAGTTTGATCAAATAAAAAAACTGTCATGTCAAGCACATAGGTTATAATTTTTAACCTTTTAGTGATTTAGATTGTGTATGTTGAGAGGTGGCCAAAAAAATGGTGTTATTAGTCTGATGATTTCAATAGTCTACTTGCAAAAACTGATGCTTAGATGGACTCTCTCCTCTTTTGTTTGTTAGTTTCTTATGTTGACACTAAAAATAATAATATTTAATTAACTATATAATAACATTTTAAAAATGATTGATGATATAAAATGGATAAAAATGATAAGACAATGATTGAAAAATTGATATTTAACTAACTAAATAATGACTCTTCCAGTGACTCATGACACAAAAAGACTAAATAAGAAGATGGTCATAAAAAGTTATATTCAATTATCTGTAGAATGACAAATTGTATTGTATCCCTATATAGACAACCTAACTATTTAAGTATTATTTTGTTATATCATTTCTATCTAACATGACTATCAATATGGCCCAAAAGTTATGGACTCTTGGCTAATATCAATATCTATCATTAATATATATTTTAACACCATAAAAATATAATTAATATTTGAACTAGACGTGACAATAAGTAGACATTTTAGTCATTCAAGGTTTGAACCCTGACAACATTATGAGGATAATCACCTATTATTTACTGTTGGAAGTTTCTCTATGCCTTTTATATGCCTTCTAGAATATTCTAACCATTTTGATATTCATGATGTGTTTGGAAATATGTCCCAAGGATGTGCGATAAGATATGAATAAGATGGAAGTTTGATTTGGCAGATATATGAGTAGGTAGGTAGCAGGTGCAAGGCTAGATGCAACACTCATTAGGAACTTTCCTCTTGGCCTAAGAAAATTAAAATAGGGCATGGAAATCCATGAGAGCATAAAGAGAATTTTATTTTAGATAAGGGTGTAGGCTTTGGTAAAAATAACATTAATGAGGATCTGATATCTCTCTATGAATGTGGATGACTAGAAGAGGCTCTCTATATATTGCACACTATGACCAACTTATAGATCCTTCTACATGTTTGTGAACTATTTGACATAATACCATAGAGAAGTATGGTCTTGTGAATTATATTTGGTTAATGTATATTATGTTCAAAACCCCACAATGCAGCTTTTATATCACTTGATCCACAAAACCACTAATCAACACCACTCCCAGGTCATGTGGAGGCTAACATAGGGCATATGGACTATTTGAAAAAATGTATCAAATAAAATATGTTACAATGAATAGGGGTATGATGGACTATAACATTCATATGGTAATGTCTTGATTACTACTTTTAAGCAAATGAAGTTGGCCGATGTAAAGCTAGACTCCATGACCTTGTCCAACATCCTCCCAGCATGTACTAAAAGGGGAGCTTTATAATAGGATATAAAAATCCATTAAAGCATAATGAAAATCATATTTTTATCAGACATTATAACTACACACCACTCACCACTCAGGGAAAAATTTACATCAAATTTAAATAGGCCAAATAGATTCAAGGTTTGAACCTATCAATAGCATTTGGCAAACTAATAAAATTGCAAATAGTACCTAACCAAGTAGCTAAATAATATGGTTTTACCACCATAAAAAGAGTAAACCAATTTTGACCAATTTGCTTATTGTAGAGAAAGTATTTTTAGAAAATTTCCTTTCCCAATGTTAGGTCAACAAGCTTGACCCAATCAATCCTCTAGCAGCGTAATAAATTTACAATATGGTAAATAAAATACTGTGAGAGTGACTAGTTGATGTACAGATGATTATGCAAAGTAATAAAATATATAAAACACCAAAAATATATATGACTCCTATAATTTATTTACAAAAATAGGAAACCATAACTATTTTTAATGGTAGAATAATAAATAAAAAGACATTAACATGTTCTAATATATATACACAAGTACATGAACTATAAGAACTAGAGCCTAGTGATTGATTTGGATGGAAAACTTGAAAATATTGAGCTACCAATCTTTAAATCTAAATACAACCTTAATTCAATATACTCAAAGTGCAAAATGTTAGTTCAAGAGGAGGGCTCCCAGTGTGGTCGCTAGAAATGTACTACTAAAAATTTGGACAAAATGGATTAAAGTTGAAAAAAAACTCTTAATCAATTCAAAGTCTAGATAATCATCAAATGGAGAAAAAATTAAAGAGGAAGCAATTATAATGACATTAACATCATCTTGTTTCTATTTGATATCCTTTCAAAGATTCTGTGATGTTGCTTATAGACCAAATTGATAAGTTAAAAACTTGAAATGTGATGTAGGATTGCAAAGTATGCTCAAGATAGTGATGCTAATGGCTAGTTTGGGGAAGATCTTAGCAACATGGGCTCATTACAACTCTAGATCAATGGAGGTAGCTTACACTTTGTATTCATTCCTTGTCTAAATTCTTGGGATGCCCCTTGCATTTAAAGGGGTGTTTAGAAGGAAACAAAGGGAACTTTTCCTCCCAAATATCAAATTTTATAAGGGAGAAAGTTATAGAGGCTGAAAACCTCTGGACTTTCATTTTTTTTTAAGGGGCAATGTGATTAGAAAGTGGGTGAATTAAAAATTAGAATATTCAAAATTATGTGGAAAGTTGGGTAAATTAGGAATTAGAATATTATAAAACATGAATATGTTGAGAGTGGGGTATTTCATGTAGTTAGAATTAATTAACTAACAAGATACCAGGATTAAGTGTTCATTAGATTAGATGAATAAGATATTAGATGATATTAGGCATAATTAAACAAGCTAATTTGGCAAGTGGAATTATATTCATATATTTTTCCCTTCTTTGAAAGGGCATTGCAACTAGAAGGAGTAATGGTCTTTTAAAGGAAAAATATGATCATAGATGGGTATTATCAAATTGGTAGATACATGGTGCATTATTGAGGGGACATGTAAATAAGAATGAGATGAATGGACACTTGAAAGTAATAAAGGTGGGTGAGGTGAGTAGATAAGGGAATGATAGATGTGAGATCGATGATGAAGAAGATGAAATAGACATGAGTAGTGAGCTACAAATTGATAATGCCCCTAGCAAAGACAAATGCACAAGGAGTGAAGATGATGATGTCACTATTGTTGACAGATCCCAAGGGGAATTAATCATAATAAAAGAGTGATAATACAATAGGATGCAAGCTTTTGATGTATCCCAAATAATTAAACATGCAAGGGAGTGTTGCAATCCTGAATGTGATAATTGTGTTGCAAGTTGTTCAATGTATTTGTTGACCAAATTTGACTTTTAGGTCAAAGTGGGGCACCTATAGGTAAAAAATTGACTTTTAGGTACTTTAAGGGTATAATATAGATGTCATAATGTGTTTTATAGGCTAATTTATGTCATTTTACGTTATACTAGCCTTGGTCCTTAGTTATTTTAGTCATTTTGAGGTCAAAAGGTGCAATTAATGACTTGTATAGATTTCTTGGGAAGTGTGAAGGTTAAAAAATATGATTTCATTCCCCATGTGTCCACTTAAGTCTTAATCAATTGACATAATTGAAAAGTGGCTAGTTCATCAGAAGAAAAAGGTAGTTTTCTTAGGAAAAGAGAAGAAAATAGCACTTATATAGCTCATTGGGAAGTGTGCCACATGTGAGAAGATCATGGTATGTATATTTAGCTTCACCAAGCTCAAATCCTTATTTGGTTTTCTTTTGAAGTGCCATTTTTATCCCAAAACTATTTTGCTCCTTTTTCACCCTTTTTGGCAAGCAAAAGCATTCTTCAAGTTTGTACTTGGTACAACCAGCTCAAGAGGTTTCAATAAAAATTATATTGGGGGTGTATTATACACTCAATTAGATTCCATTTTATGTTTTTTTATAGGAATGGTGGTCTAAGATTTATGAACCACTCCTAAGAAGTTGACGGTTCAAATTTGCTTGCTAATATGTGCACCCTATAGGTTTTGCTCTTTTTTAGGAAATTCCATACAACTCAGCTACTAATATTGGTTCTATAGGATGTTGAATCTCACCTCTAATGTTTTAAATTCTTAGGTTCATATTCTAAAGTGTTTTTATGGGCAAATCATCTTGGGTTTGTAGACTAGTCTTATGAGGGATGACATGCCTATTTTCACCATTTCCAGATCTTCATGCTTTAAAAATGTCTTTAGAGGGACATGATAGCTTTGTTTCCATGTATCCAAAATTTTATTTCTCCCCTCCTCATTTCAAACTACATTATTCAAAGCATCTATATGGAATTGTAGTCACATATAACCTGGCAGTCAGTTTGCCATGAAAATGCTCATCTACAGGTATTTGAAAGGGGAATACCACATTGAACAAAGGTTTTGAAAAATTATTTCAAGATCCTTATGATTATAAACACCTATTTAGAATATTGGTCAAGGTCCAAGTATGATCATGAGGTTAAAACATGCATATTGTCTACACCATGACCAATACCTAAACCCAATATGCCATTATTAAGAAACTTACAAGTGCTTTCATGGATAAATTCAAGTTAAAAGGGAGGTGTTGATAATTGTTCCACATCCTTGATAATTGTTCCACATCTATAGTTTCGATTTAAAAGGAGGCTTTTGTCACCCAAATATGTAACTTGAATTTGAAACATAGTTAAAAATTAAAAAATGGTTGAAAGTGATTTATTGTGACATAAATTATCATCAAGGGAAGATGACAGGGTTTTTTGTTCCTCTTTCACATCTACAATCTGTACACAGGCCCTAAAACATGCACCTACAACCAACTTTAAGTGACTAAGATAGAAAATAACATAAACATGTGTTTTGATGGTGTTTATCCATCCAAAGTGAATATAAGGTGAATTATAGTGTAAAAATGTATTTTGTGACCTAAGGGGGGTTCAAGAGAGGTCATCACCAGGTTCAAATGAGCTAATGGTCAACTATAGGTCAAGCAAGTAGGGGCAGAGAGCAAAAAGGTTGAAGAACTTGAAATGGATCTCATTTAAACCATGGACATAGAAATTAAATTTATGGTAGTTTAATTATGGTGTATAAGGTTTAAATATGGTTTTAATCATTATATTATAGTCCTAAAACAATCATTACAATCTACAGGGTTTCCTCCCAAATAGAAACACAATCAAGATTATGTTATGCTCAATCTTGTCTTAGCAAGGTATATGGAGGAGTATGTGAAGAATGAAATGGTGAAAAAAATACATGAGTACTTCCATTAAGACTTTATAAACTCCATAAGCTCTTAAAAATGAAAAATAATCTTACTCAACCCCCTTATAACCCTATATGTAGCTACAGCTAGGGTAAGACAATCAACTAGTCTTGACTAGTCTTAAGGATTTTCGACCCCAAAGAGTGAGAAAATAAAGGTCATATTTGAGGTTAATATTTTTATAGATTAAATATGGGTGTTTTAATTACATTAAAGGACCAAACACTAAAAAATAACCTACAGGTATCTTCTTTAGAGGTAAGACACAGCCAATGTTAAGACCCAGTCTTGAGAGGTCCAAGAATCTGAAGGGTATATAAAGGGTCAAGGTGTTGAATGAATATGGGAGAAACTATATCATTAATATGATAAGGAAAATATACCTTTAATTGGATAAAATAAAATAAATGTCTTCAAATAAGTATCACATAGTCATTTTGAAGGAACCCTGCACAATCCTTTTTTCTAACAAGTCTGTCTCAGACTTTAACACTTTTGAAGGGTATATAAATATGACCAATATCTGATTTTTTTTGTGAGAGGTACTATAAAATATTAAAATTACCTCAAATATTCATATATCCTAATAAAAAATGGTAATTAACCCCTATTTCATCTTAGATAGGGGTATTTTCCCTTATATAAGACTGGCAGGTTTTAGTGAGTGAGGTATACAAGATGAACTAGGGGGTATGGGGACATAGTTTTAAGGGGTGAGAGGTTGAAATAAATTAAAAAAAACATGAGGAAAACCTTAAAAAATTATGGAACCAATAAAGAGGATCTAAACACCAAATTTTTCAAGCAAGCCTATTAAACATATTAAGGCTTAGAAGCCAAATAGAGAACCATCTTCATTTCTAATGTGGAGTGATATTTATAACCTATAGATAAATGTTTAAGAGGAAAATATAGAGGTTTTTGAGATATTTTTAGGTAGTTAAAACCATAAAAAGTTAGTTTGATCTCTAAGGTGTAGTCAAGCCTATTAAGCAAAATTCAAGCCTAAGGCCAAATGAAGAATCATTCACAATTCTAACATGAGATGATAATTAAAAATAATGGGAACATGTATATGAGGACATAATATATGTTTTAAAACTATTTATATGCAAAGGAAACCCTAAGGAAGCCATTTTAGGCTCAGAGATAACTCAGGCATGTAGGAAAAGAGGAAAACAAGTTTGATAGGTCAAGTTTTAATGCTCATATCTTTCATAAGGCATCACATGGATGACAAAGGAGTTTTGGAAAATTATTATGGGTATTTAAAACCACATTAGTGTACTTTTTCTGAAACTCTAATGTAATAACTTTATGAATGAACCTTAAGAGGTCAAATAGGCCTAAAACCCTTGTTAAACCCTTACAAATAACCAATTTGATAAAATGAGAGAGATAATGCATCAAAATGTGATAGAATGCCATTAATTATGATTTTTTGATAAATAAGACTCATACAATCTCCCTACCATCAAAATTATCTATATGGAATCTGTATAGACATGGTAGAAATAGGGTATTTTTGACCATTTTATGTGTTTTATAGGTTATATAAGGAGTCTAAGGATGAAAAAAACTTTAGGAGTAATATTTATACTTGTTATAACTCCCCATGTTTTATTAATTCCTTATAAAAACTTTTAAGTGTGCAAATAATAGCTCTCATCTCAGCCAGTCAAAACTGGCCTAGTGGACAAGCTAGTGAGAAGGGTGAAAAAATTCAAGTGAGATAATTTTAAGGTATCCTTAATGATTCTAAGTATATGGAGGGTATTTAAAGGTTTCATCAAATTCCATGTATTTTAATGAGAAATTGAAGTCAAATTTGAAGACAAGTGTGCAGGGTGCATGAAAGAGGAGTTTTTGGGATAGCAGATGATGATAGCTCAGTTTGGGATGATTAAAAATGACCAAGAATAAAAAAATTTATGGGTAGGAATGTATAATATCCTTCCAATACTTTACAATCATAATACATGTCCCTAATTAGTTAAAATATGTTAAAATAAGGATAATCATGAAGATAGTTTTTTTGAGCCAACAAAATTAGTTTCTTCCCACTTTTCATGAAGTTTATGCCTTGAATTGACACTTTTTATTCTTAAACTTTCATGGTTAATCTTATATAATCTCCCCATACAAAATTAAATGATTTTATCATCTTTAAAAGTGTCCTTGTTAACTTTGAAATTCTCTCTTCTTCTTCTCTCTCTCTCTCTCTCTCTCTCTCTCTCTCTCTCTCTCTCTCTCTCTCAAATTCTATAAGAAATAGCCATTTTGGCTATTGTAACTTATGCTCCACCTAAGTATGGTGAATCCCTACTAAAATGTATACCATTTGATCAATAATACTACTTATTTTTACCTATTCATGACTTTTATTAGTGTGTTTTACTTGAATGTTGTATTTTTTTAGTGAAAACTATGGATTCCTTAACATGTCTCATTCTTGCATCCTATTTGCAGGTGGAAAGATTCTTTTTGCAGGGCATGTGAAGTGTTATAGGAAATTTCAAGGATTGAGTGATTTATTTTATTCATTATTTACCTCATATGACTCTTATATAATCCTCTTATCCTTTTAAATTAATCCATTTAGCTTTGCACATTAATCCATAACCTCATAATGTAACATTGACGTGAGGAGATGAAGATTAAAGAAGTGTATGTTAAGTTTGTCCTTTGTTCTCATGTGTAAAATTTTATTGGTTGGAAGTCATCATGTTATTTGGTGTATCACATCCCTTATAATATTTTTATTTTAATTATCTCTCTCCCTTTTCACCCCCAAAGTTTAGGTGTAGTTGCAATGCAAAGTGAAAGTTAGCCCTATCTAGAGTTTCAACTCATCCTTAGGCTGCCCAAAAGCCTAGAGTTGTCTCCATTATGCAAATTGGATGAGGATATATTTTAAATCTCATTAAAGGTTGAAAATCCAAGTGACAATAGTATCCCAAGAAAGGATGCATGCAAGGGAGAACCATAAACCAAATAAATTGATTTTTTAGGCCACAAGCTTTTGATGTATCCAAGTTAAGGATGCATGCCAATAAGAGATATGGGATAAAAAGATAAATGCCATGATTTTTAGACATATCAAAAGTAATTACACATGATAGGAGAGTATTATTACAAAAAAATGGATGAATTAGGCCACAAGATTTCAAAAAATCCCAAACAAGGATGCATCTTAAGGAGAGATATGGGACATAATGATAAAGGCCATTAGATTTTGACATATCTAGATCAAGGATTCATTCTTGGGAGATAATAATGCCAAAATAAGACAATTAATAGTTTTAAATATGGGTGTATCTCATAGTATGTGCCAAGCAAGAGTAATAAGTAGTGTATAAAGGAAAAATAATGTGACTGAGTGACCGAGGGATGAAAAGGAAGGATTGGTTAGTGCCGTTGAGATGTCCTTGAGTACCATAAGTGACCAATTTATTCCTACATAGTCTTAAGAGACCTCAAGATGATGTAGTTCTCACAAAATGGGAATGATGATGGGAGAAACAAGAGACATGAGGATGAAATAGACAAGTTGAATGTGAATAAGAGTGGTGAAGGAGTGGAAATATGGATGAGCTATGACATGATTGATATCGATGATTCACATAGTAAAGACATATGCACATGAAGTGGTAATTATTGTGTCATGGTTTTTGGCACATATCAAATGAGAATCAACTGTAACTAAAGAGTGATAAAGAGAGACATGATATTTTGACATGATCCCAAGCAAGGACACATGATTAAGAGAAATATAAGTCTTGAATGGAGTATAGATGAGTGTCATTATAGATAAAAGAGGTGATTGATGAATGATGGGAGTCTTGATGATGCCATGATGATGGTCAAGTAATCTTGACATAGATTAGGTGACCGATGTGCAAATAGAGTGGGAATAATACCAAAGGTTAATAGAGTTTTATGAATGGAATAATCCCATATGCATTGGGAGTAATAGGTTGGGAGTGAGAAAGGTAGATAAATAGGAATAAAAAATAAGATGGAGGTACCAAAAAATATGGAGGTGATACAATGGAGGTGGTTTCACTAAAAGAGGCAAGGAATGCTACCATACTACAAATATGAGGTGTCATAATGGGGAAGTCAGAGTGGAGTGGTAGTTATTATTTATAGAATCCAAGTTTTAAGAAGGGGACATATACTAGAAAATATAAAGGCTTTTGGTAAAAAGGCCATCATCATTATGATCCAAGTTTTATAGGTTGCAGTGAAATATAAACCTATGCAGGTGAGCTATACAAGTGGCTATCATTGTTGTGTGTCGAGGATGGTAATCAATACACATGGCAAGGTTTGAAGAGCCTGGTCAAGATATTCAAAGGTAGGTGTATGTATCTTTATCTACATACCTTTATACCATAAATATTATTAGGTCACTAAGGATAACATCAACAGTGTCAAGCTCAATGACCTAGAGGAAGAAGATGTGGTTACTGGTGAAGAAACATTAGATGTGGTTAATAAAAAGGTTTAAGATAGACATGTGGTATGGAAAGAAAACATAAAAGGACAAATTAGTGTAACATGTTATGAGAGGGAGGTTTTGGCTGAGGTAAATGATAAAAAATTTGGGTGTGCACAATGGTGAAGAGGATGAGCAAGAGGATCGACACTAAGATGAGTGTAGAAACCAAGTATGTATTTATTGAGGGTTTTTATTATGTATGTATATGTGTATTTATAAGTGCATCATGAACTATGGATTTGATAATGGGTGACATGATGGGGGATATCACGAGTTAGAGTGTGGGGAGAAGCTAAGGGGGTGGTGTATAGGTCATGCATGTGAGAAGATGCTACATTGTAAGGGAAATGGGAGTATAAAATAATACGAAGAGGAGGATGAAGAGTGATGGATTTATGTGTTAGTGTCATGGGGAAAAGGGAATAGAAAATTTTTCGGTCAAGGGGGATAGGGTTTTTAATAGGAGAAATAGGAGTCATAGGGGTCATTGAGTATGGGGAGTGGCAAGCCATTAGAAGGGGTTTCTTGCATATGGAAGGAGGAATTATATGAGGTCATAGATGGGAAGGGATAGGTAAAATACATAGGGGGAATAGGGTCCATGGGATGTAGAATATTCAATTTATAATAAGGGTTTGGGATGTTGTTTAAGTCATGAAATACCATGACACTATTTGACTGTTAATTATACTTGTGTTACAAGGAGATCAAACTATGGAGAGGATGATGATGTCAATACGTGCATTGAGATGGTTACAAAGATATAAACATGGATAATGGTTAAGGAATGTATACAAAATATAGAGGCATGGAAGAATAAATAAAAATAATAGGGGAATTGGTGATTGTCTAAGATAATTAGCAATTGTGTGAAGGGAGATAATAGGTTTACAATTCTAGGTGTCACTATTATAAGGTCAAATTTTTTAGAGAGATATATAGATGGAAGATTTATTACCTAAGTAATATAATTGTTGGAGTAGGTGAATTGATGGGAGGAACAAATTAGAATGCTACAAGAATAGGTGGAGTGGATGAATGTTGGCCATATGTAGCTGTAAGGATGATTGAAGCAGAGACAAGCATGATTCATTGCGATGGATATAAATATGGATCAGATACTATTGGATGTCTTAGGGTTAGGAGATGTGATCTCAGGTGGAGATAATGGATTGAGAGACACAATATTGGAGATATTTGTATGATCACGCAATGCCAACATGGCAAAGGTCTCCATCATACAGGGTGGTTAGTCAATCCTAGAGGTCATCGGGTTCCAAGTAATTGAGCTAGCTAGTTCATCCATCGTCGAGGCCACCACCATAGGATGGGATGTAGGTCATGACATATTAGTGGTGTAGATTTGGGAGCATATGTAGTTGGAGGATAATAGTGAATAAATGTATGTAATTATGGAATAAATGATGTTATACTAATAAATGTAGTTGTTATGTACAAAATGATGATGATATGTATATATATATATATAGGTATGTATGTATGTATATGGTATATGTATATATGTGTGTGTGTATGTATGTATGTATACACACATATATATACACATATATACATACATATATACATACATATAAACATATATACATACATACATAAACACACACACACACACACACACACACACACACACACACACACATATATGGTAAAAGTTGGCATATATAGGTTAAATATGATGGAGATTTTGTGATGGATTGAAAACATGTGGATGTCTAGTATGAATATGATGTAATAATCAATATTATTTTGAAAATAATAGAAAAATATGATTATTTTACTGTCATGTAATGATCAGAATATGATGATGTGATATGGATTGATATTTATAACCAATAAGATAATAATGGGAGTGGGTATGATGTGAATGTGGGGTCATGATTATGGAATTTTTTTGAAAAGTATCTAAAGATGATATGATGGTAATCGGTGAGTGGTGACACTATGGTGAGGGAGCAATGATTATTTTGGGGACTCATCCTATTGGTGGATCCAAAAAAAAACTATTGATGATTATGAGGGTGTGGGTGTTAAATAACACAAGAGGATTCAAATATTTTGATGTAGTGCAAACTTATGTAATCATCTGTGGAGGAAGTGCAAGTGGTCAAACTCTCCAATAATGTTGTAGGGTAGGCCTGTACCACCACTAGAGTAGATATATGAAGTGAACATGCAGGTTTTCCACACTTTGCATCAAGTGATGTACCTTTTAGAATTAATATTATGGAAAAAATGACTGAAGGAGTTGAGGGCCCAGCTACAATGTAGGATGTGCTGATTTTTATTCATAACGTGCCAAGTGAGAAGATGTGCCCAAGGCTTGACAGGACTTGGATGCATACCTTTCTTTCATAGGGGCAACCTATATGGGTGTCAAGAGTTAGAATAACCTACATGAGGGAAATAGTATAATACAACCAATGGAATGAGGGAGGTGTTTTAGGAATCATCCCATATGGTGTGTGTTTTTATTGTGGACAAGTTGGCCATTTAGGCCAATATTGTCCTTAGAGGGAGTTGACAGATGCTATATTTGTATAACATAGGCAAGGTG
This sequence comes from Torreya grandis, assembly GCA_037957365.1. Classification (NCBI taxonomy): domain Eukaryota; kingdom Viridiplantae; phylum Streptophyta; class Pinopsida; order Cupressales; family Taxaceae; genus Torreya; species Torreya grandis. The sequence goes on from JARHVA010000450.1 coordinate 1,639,925, forward strand.
GTTGGCTTGTGGATACCTCAGGATTGATCGAGGTACCCCCTAGGAAATGAAATGAGTATGTAAGGGATTGATTTGGCTATGTACTAGTTGTTTATATATCAACTAGATATTTGTATTGTGATTGTTGTAGTAATTTCATATGTGTTGAGATAATGGTATAATGTGTGGTTTTTGTAATAGTGAATAATGTGATAAAGGTTTATAGTTTTAGATATGGATAAGTGTGATCCTCCTACCTAAGGGATGAGGGTAGGGAGAAAAGTGTATATGTTGTTGTTGTATGCAATCAGAAATGCATCATGTTTATAAATCAATCCTAACTTAGAGAAGATAAATCATACTTACACTTCTAATTGGGTATAAATTAGATAATTGATAACATGACCAATATGGAGATCTACTAAACCCAACTAGGGTATCTCTTATCATAATTAAAAATACTAAGGGAGGGTTCCAAAGCCTCCAGTCAAGAATAATCATGCAATAACCCTAACTAATCCTTATGTTTTCATATTCACTAAACTAATAACAAGTAAAGAAAAGAAATCTAATCTAGTGTTCACCAAAGCTTGTGGCACAATATGAGGGTTAGTAAATAAACAAAAATGCATAGGAGAATCTCAATTAAGCTATGTATGAGTAAGACCCTAATGCATGGAGAATAAGAGTAATATTTTTCGAAGCTAATACTTATGTTGCTTCTATCTACTAAAGAGGTGAGCAAAGTTAGAGAATACTTACTTAAAAGATGAACCTATCAAGAACAAATATCTCCTTTAGCCAAAGGGGATTTGAAAGAGGTTGTGGTTTGTAAGGATCAATAAGAAATGACAAACCATCCAAGACTTCTCCACAAGATTATATTCTCCAAGTAAAAACCCTAATCTAAGACTTCACAAGTATAATGGTGGAATGTAAAGAAGTGAAAGTTAATAATAAATCTTGTTTATTGGTAAATAATGATGAAATGAACTTGTATATATAGGTAGATTTAATCCTACGACCTTTTTAAAGTTTCATCTGATAGGGTCAACCCAGTTGACCTAGTATTGTAGACTATCGAAAGGGGCTTTAGGTTATGAAAAGAGGAATGGAAGGTGGGAAATGATTAGAGGAGTGTGAAAAAGAGGAGTAACAGCTCAAGGGAATTATTTTAGGATCTATTTGGATTGGTAATAAGTGGAAATAAGGTACAACAATCTTGTGAAGTACCAATGGTCTACCCACCCCTTTCCTAGTACACCTTTTAAGGTGTTCACTCAGAGAGATTAATTCTTGATAGGTTATTATAATATAGAAAGCATCAATATTTGATAAAATTTGAAAATATTATGTGTATATATATGCCTCACTCAAACCTCATCATGTGTCACTAAGGTGCAATAGGGGATGGTGCTTTGAGAAAGAACATAGTAACACACAAATCTGAGGCTAAAAAAATTGTAATATTTTTAAGCATAAAATAATGGAAAGTAAATGACTGAAAGGGAAATAACTAAAAAAGTAAATGTATGCATACCTTGACTTACCTTTATCACTAGATGGTTATTTTATATGTTTGTATTTTTAATTATGGAGGGCACATAGACTAATTTTGACAAACCCAAGAATACAAAACTAAAAATCAAAGCCGAATAGATGCATAAAAGCCAAGATAACTAGTGCTATGTGGATGGGATGTACTTAGAAATTTGGAAATATGGGGTGACAAGTGTTATGTTAGACCAAATGACAAAGTCAAAATTTAGAGTAAATCAAGTAACCAAAAATCCAAGGCTACTAAAGACCAAAAAACTCAAACAAGTAAACCTTAAGTAAGAAAGGCAAACTCACCAAGTCAAACCAATGATACATGTCAAAAATGATGGTAATCAAACATCAACGTGAAATCAATAACAATCCTTACTTAAACAAAGATGGGCAAGAAAAAATGGTAAAATAGGATTGATAAGTTAGAAGTAACAATCCGTACTTAATCATCAATGTAAAAAGAAAAAGAATGGATGGTTTTCTAATGTGTTTATAGTTTTGATTGTGGAGGGTGCAAAGACTGATTTGAACAAACCTAAGAATACAAAATTAAAGAGAAAAATAATCAAATTTATAATCAAATTTAAGAAAGACAAGATAATTAGTACTATGTGGATGTGATATACATGAAAATTTGGTAATCTACGGTGATAATTGCTATGTTAGACCAAATAACCAAGCCAAAATTTAGAGTAAACTAGGTAACCAAAAAGCCAAGGCTACTAAAGACCAAAAAAAAATTCAAACAAGTAAACCTTAAGTAAGAAAGACAAAATCATCAAGTCAAATCAAGGATACATGTCAAAAAGGATGGTAATAAAAAATCAATGTGAAATCAATAACAATACTAAAACAAAGATGAGCAAGCAAAAATGGTAAAAGAAAACATTGATAATTGAGAAGTAATAATCCTTACTCATTTATCAATGGAAAACAAATGCATAAAAGGGAAAAAAACATTGGTGAATGAGAAGTGACAAGACAACCTCACTCAAAAATGGAAAAAGTACGTGAAAGTAGAAGTGGATCACGTGTTCACAAAAATGGTGGTACAATAACAAAAAATGGTAAAAGAAAGCAAAACAAGTCTAACAATGTGAAGCCATAGTGTAAATAAAATAATCTATAGTTGTTCAAGCATATTATTTTGTTCTAAGTGTATATAAAACTAAAACAAAGTAGTGATATCATATTTTTAAGATGTGAAGAAAAAGGGAGTAGAGATGAGGGAAAATAGATTTTGAATCACACATGATTGTTAAGCGGGGGAATGAAATGGGTGGAGGGGAGAATGAAGGAAAAACCAAGGTAGAGAAACTCTTTATCAAAGTCAAGACACTAAAATTAGGTTTGTCAAAACAAGAGTACTTTCAACCTTAAGGATTCTAAAGAACTTTTCTTAGCCACACAAGTCTTAAGTCAACAAATGAAGTATTTAGATCATCCCATGAATACTTTATGCATAAAAAGTAAAATCAACCTATATTCACACAATGTGTTCCCAATTCTTTAAGACCCCTTATAGATTTATCGATCTACTGTGAATATTTGGTACTTACATGAGAAAGTAGGTAGCACAATAGAGTTTATTGAATTCTCTAATTCCAATCTACTAGTCTACCACAGCCCAATAGATCTCGGCTCTAGTGTGAGGCCAACTATGGAGTTTAAGCTTCAATTAGAGATAGGAAATGTGCTTGTAATCAAGTCTTTGGGTGTGATTTTGATTTTTGATTTTTGTATGTTACCTTTTGTATATCATTGCCTTTTGTTTCAAATGATTTAGTTTTTAACTTTATTGATAGATTTTTATATTCCTCCTCCATACGAATTTGGAAAACAAACATGGGTTCTAAAGATGAGTTTCATTTGAATACTTGGGACCTAGTTGCTAAGAAAGATAACTTTAGAGAGCATGGTGTCTAAGAATCTCGTAAATCTAGGTGAACTTCGACCTTATTTTATCGAATGTGGAGTGAAAGGAAAAGAAATAAAAAAGAATGAAACATGAAACAATTTGAATTACTTCAAATCATAAAAAATGTTACAAAGGGTGAAAAAGGGATATAATGACAATAATTTGTGATTCCTTATCATAAGAATGAGGGAAATGGATGAAAACATGTTAACATAGATATTTATGCAAATTTCATCTATCAAAAGAGATAGAAGCTAAAACTAGAAAACAAAGATCAAGAACTCGTAATTATTAAAAAACACATTATAGAAAAGGAATGATAAGATGGTGATTTTATGAGGAAGGCTAGGTCCTATCCATAGTTTGACACTACAACTCATAAAAGATAAACCCACAAGGGTGCCAAAAATATGTGAAAAATAAATGAGGTAAGAAAAATATGATATTTGTGAGGAAGGCCAAGTCCTATCCATGGTCTTATACTCTAACTTGCAAAATAAAAATTCAAGGGGTGAAAAAAGTGCATAAAAAGTATGAAAACAAAGAATAATATAGTACATCATTAGTAATATCAGGTCCTATCTATGGTTTTACAAAAAGGGTGAGACCCATGTAAGCATCTTAAAAAAAGTGTTAGATAGATATCATATAAAAATAAAAATAAAAGAAAGGAAGGATTAGGCAAAATACTTCTTAAGGAATTGTGCATTGGTGGGCTCTTTGAAAACATGGCCTTTATTGGTTTGAAGATGATAGGTACTTAGACCAAGAATATCTTTGATTAAATAGGGGCCCCACCATTTTTGGAAGTATTTACTTTCTTTTTCATGAGTGTAATATAATTTAAGGACAATATCACTAACATTAAATTTGTGAACTTTAACACATTTGTTATTTAATTTAACAATACATGCCTTACATTAGCGATTGTGTTACAAATTAGTAAGACAATGTTCATCAAGGAGATCAAGGGCATGAAGACAAACTTCACATAATTGTTCATTAGGTATGATACCATGAAGAGATATACAAAGATAGGGAAGCTCAACTTCTAAGGGAAGGATTGAATTAGAACCATATACTAGAGAAAATGGTGTTTCCCCTGCGGTAATATGTATGCTAGTTTGATAGGCTTAAAGAGTAAGATAGAGATGAAGGTGACAATCCATATAGATTTAAAAAATTGTCTTTGAAGAATTTTGTTAAGAATTTTATTGATGGTCTCAACTTGGCCATTACATTGTGGATGATAGGGTGTGGAAAATTTGTGATTGATTTTAAATTTAGCATAGAGTTATTTGACATACTTGGTTTTAAAATTACCACCGTTATCTAAAATGATAGTATGAGGAACACCAAAGTAGAAAATGATTAATTAAGGATAAATTTGGAGATGGTGGTACCAATGACATTGATAAGGGGCATAGCCTTGAACCACTTGGTAAGACATTTTATAGTTGTGATGATAAAGACATTCATATCTTGAGATTGAGGTAATTTGTCAATGAGATCTAATCCATACATGGAGAATGGCCAAGGGAATTTGATGGTTTGAAGCTAGACTAGACGTGAAAGAATTAAATTATCATGAATTTGGAAAGGGGTAAATTTTTTATAAAATTTGATAGCCTCCTTTTCAATAGTGTGACAAAAGTATCCTATACATTGGCATTTTGTAGGCTATAGTATGTTCGCTATAGTGGCCACCATAAATTCCCCCATGTGCTTATTCAAGAAGATGAGGGACCTCATATTTCATAACATAATAGAGCAAGTTACCTTTATTATTTCAATAATAAATGATGTTATATCGAAATACGTAATTTAAATCTTATTTATGAATGCAAGTCTTCTCATAGGAGTCTAAGTTAGGAAGATAATTTTGGTGTTCCAAAAATTGCCCCAAAATGGCTTATTGATAGAGTGGATACAATAAGCAATGATAGAATTTTGATCATGGTGAAATAAATGAAGTATTTAGAAAGATTAGGGGATGAATCATCTAATTGCCCCAAGTTTGCTGAGATAAGTGAAAATATATGGAATGGAATGAGGAATGGGCATGGTGACTATAGCACTAATCTTATCAGGGTCAATGTCGATGTTATAGATAGAAACCAGGAATCCTAACAATTTTTTTAGATGTGACACCAAGGACATATTTGTAAGGATTTAGTCTAACTTATTATTTTAGAAGATGGTGAAAAAATGATGGCAAGATAAAAAACGTGAGTCTTGAAACTTTTAGACTTAGCAATAAGGTCATCCACATAAGTTTTAACAATTTTATGGATAAGATCATGAAATATGTGAGTTATTTCTCATTGATAAGTGGCTTTGACATTTTTGAGGTTGGAGGACATTTTAACATAGCAACAGGTACCCCATTCCATGGTAAAAGTGGTCTTATATTGGCCCTCGGGGGTAATGTGAATTTTATTGTAGCTCAAGAAGCCATCCATAGAAGATAACATTTCATAACTAGATGTGGAATCTACAATGGTATCCATTGAAGGTAAAGGAAAATTGTATATAGGACAGAGCGAGATTAATATTATAGAAATCAATGTAGATGCAAATGACTATATTGACCTTTTTATGAATGGGGACTATGTTAGAAATCCATTTAGATTAATCCACTATTTTCATATATTTATCATCAATTTTTTTGATGATTTCCTTGTGACATAAAGTGGAAACCTTGGGGATAAATTTCTATTGATTTTGATGCCTAGGTTTAGTATCAACATAAGTGATGATGTTGTTTACCACAATGATAGGGTCTATACTAGGCATGTACTTGTAGGACCATGTTAATATATCATGAGATTTATCAAAAAATAAGATAGAGTTATCACATTTAGTAGGTGAGTGTTTATGAGAAACTGTAATTGGTTGAAGACATGGAGTACCATATTCAATGCGATTAGTTTCGTCAATAAGCATAACATTGCCATCTTTTAAGTGGTATGGTGTATTAGGTAAAGAATAAATTGGATTATCTTTAGGATCAATGATACTAATAAATTTTTTGAAATAAAGGGATTTGGTTTTGAAATTCCCAAGTTTGTGATCTTCCCAAGGAAGTTGAGGTTTTCGAGCATGAAGTATTTTAAGGATAGATTCATCACTAGGTAAAGTGGGAATAGGACCATAATACTCAACACCTACTTAGAGATCAAGAAATTTATTGGAATTGATATAATATTCAAAATGTATTTGATAGATATATATGGACTTGGCATTTAATGTAATCTCAGGAGTAGGAAGAGTAGATTGATCAGATGGTATTGGTATGTGGCTAGTTTTTTTGATGGGAGAATGATTGGATGCAATGATTGGATCCTTATGTGGTAAAGAATATGCAATCATTTTTGGAGATTCAAAAGGTATGATTTTTTTCTACCACCCAAGGAGTATCAAGAAGTAGAGAATTAACAGGGGGCACGTGACCTTTAGGATCTAATTCATGATTTGTAGAGATGGTATGAACATCCTAGTTAAAAACATGGATTTTAGCTAAGGTTTTCTAATAATGTCACTACATCCAAGTCTCAAGATTGATCTTGGGTCATTATGTAATTGTCATCATATGTTGGATAAATGGTACATGTTTGATATTTAGGGGAGTTTTAAAAGGTGAAATCCTAATATTACTAAATGTACATGTAGACATGATGAGAAGATCTTGAAATAATCTGGCTACTCTAAAGTCATTGAAAGTGAAGGCTTCTTTAGGTAAATAAGGATCTTGAGCATTGCATGGAGGGGGAAATTAGTGATCTCATCAATAAGGGAAATAATACGGTCTTGATGTAATAAATAAGGAGGAATCCACTCCAAAATATAGGTGTAGCTTGGTAATATTACAAGTATGTTGTAAATAATTAGGTTCATCATCATTTGAATAAGAAATAGTGACTAGTAAATTAGGGTTGATGTTGATGAATTTAGGTAAATCAACACTATTGATATTAGGAATGGTAGGAATACAATATTAAGATTTTGGATTAGGAAGTTGAATAATCCAAGGGTTGGGATCAACCTCATGCTTATATCATTGTCCATTATGTAATAATTTAATGTACTGGCTATCAAAAGAATCAATGGACCTCATTCTATGAGGCCATGGGTGACCAAGGAGTATGTTATAAGATACATGTAAATCAAGGACCATAAGCTTATTTTGAGCAATCTTAGGTTTGATTTTTAGGGGAAGCCATATAAAAACCAAGTAGCTTTTGATTAGTCTTATCAAAACCACAATAGGTAAGGCATGTTTACTTGAGATGATCCTTGTTATAACCAAATTATTGGATAATCCACAAAGATGTCACATTAATACCAAAACCTTCATCAACTAGAAATTTATGAATAAGGGTAGTATTAATGGTTATTTTAATGAATATTGGTGGATCATCAGCATAAAAAATACTTTCATCATTAATCATGTCTTCTTTAAGAAATTTAATAGAAGGCTTGGAAGAAGGACACATAGTTTCAATGGTATGCATATTGGTAAGTTGAGGTTCAATAGAGGGTGGTTCTTCATCTATAGGAGATGGATATTTGATTTCTTGTAATTTTTGCATAAGGAACTTATGATGATAAGGGGAAGTATGAACTAACTCTATAAGTGGAATCTTGGAAGGCATAGAGTTAAGTTATTCAAGAAAGTTCCAATGAGATTTATAAGAAGAACCAACATGATGTTTAGGAGGTAAGGTAGATTTTGAAAGAATGGAAATTGTTGGGGGTTTAGAAGGAGGAGATGGTTCTTCAGGGTCTTCCAAATCTAGATTAGTGGGTGTAGTATCTTTAAGAAGTTGTTCTTCCAAAGATGGTTTCTTAAGTTTGGTGATAGGATATTTGTGAGCCGGCTTACGATGATAATTGGCCTTAGAAGTGTTAACATATTGATAATTGTTATAATATTGGTCATAGTCAACGTTAATAACATAAAAAATTCTTGGTATTTTGTTGATTATTATCAGTAGAAAAATATTTTGGTTTTTCGAGGGAGAAGATTTGGAAACTTATTGCTTTTAAGAAATAGTGTTGTATTCTTGATGACGAAGGTTGATCATAGATTCATGATTAAAGGAATCACCAAACATATAAGAGACAACAAATTTAGTGATCCTATTAGAAATATTGTCATTGATGTCAAAGGTTTAGCATTATTGGTGATAAAGGCCCCATTGCATTTAATGTTGTTTGTAATAAATATATCTTGGCTAATGTGAGTTAATATTTATTTAATATTAACAAATATATTTTTGGTTGCATATGAGACAAAAAAAGGGCCCATGGAGAAGTCAAAGAGCCATGAGGTAAAGACAAAAGAAGGATGGGATGCATTTTCCCATGAAGAGTCATCTTGGGGAATACCAAGAGTCACCAAGTGAAGACAAAAGAGTAAGGGCGCAATTTCTCATGAAGGGACACTTTGAGGAATACAAAAAGTCACCAAAGATAAGGACAAAAGTGGGAAGGACATTTTTGGTCATGAAGGGTCACCACATGACTTTTCAAAGGCTTGAATATGAAGGGTCATCCAAGATTGGTGCCATTTTCCATGAGGATTGAAGGGTCACAAAGGGGGAAGGCCAAAGGTCATTTGGAAAGCTATAAATAAAGGCTTGAGAAGCCATTTGTAATATGGAAGTGAGAGGTTGATTTGATATTGTAATATCTAGCTTAGAAGAGCAATTATGAGAGATGAATATGATTTGTATTTGTTATATCTAGCTTAGAAGAGCAAATGTGAGAGAGATCAAGGAGATGTTGTATTAATCTATCATTTGTTGAGATAACAACATTGAGAGATAGGTGTGTGGTATACACAAAGGGGTTGGTGATCCTGTGGGTTGGTGCTCATGAATTGTTGATGGGTTGGTGCTCGACAAAGGGGTTGGTGCTCCTATGGGTTGGTGCTCACGAATAGTAGCTGGGTTGGTCCTCATCAAAGGGGTTTGAAGCTCTTATGGGTTGGTGCTCATGAATTGTAGCTGAGGTTGGTACTCAGCAAAGGAGTATGGTGCTCTTGTGGGTTTGTTCTCATGAATATACTTGAGATTGTTCTCTGTGGTTTTTTCCACATTAGGTTTCCATGTTATATCTGGTGTCCCTCTCTATCTTGTGTGATGTTTATTGTTTGAGTTTTATTACATATCTTGAATGTTTGATTAAGTGGAATTTGGTTAAAAGAAAGTTTTATAAGATATATGATATACTGATTCACCCGCCCTCTCATTATATTCTATGCTTAATAATTGGTATCAGAGTAGATTCCTTTTTGAAAAGTTTTACAGCTTGAAGGTAGATCGGGAAAGCATGATGGCTGGGTCACAGGAAGGATTTTCTACAAATAAGGCACCTTTGTTTGATGGGATGAATTATGCTTTTTGGAGCATCAGAATGAAGGTTTATTTGATGGCCCTTGGATTCGACATATGGAAATTAGTGGTGGAGGAATATGAAGAGCCACAGACACCTACAATTACTCCAACAAAAAAGAAGGCAAGTGAATGTAATGCTAAAGCTTTAAATGATATTTTATGTGGTTTATGTGAATCTAACTTTGTTAAAGTTATGCAATGTAAATTTACTCATGAAACTTGGGTAAAACTTGAGAATATTTACAAAGGTGACGGAAAGGTTCAGCAAGCTAAGTTGCAAACTTTTAGAAGGTAGTTTGAAAGTTTGAAGATGGAAGAAGAAGAAGATATAGCATGTTATCTTTTGCGAGTTGATCAAGTCATAAATCAGATTCAAAGTCTTAGAGAAACATTGGATGAGTCAACGGTGGTGCAAAAGGTTTTAAGATATCTACCAATGAGATATGATGCAAAGGTTTCGGCAATCGAGGAGATGAAGAATTTATCCAAGCCAAAGATGGATGAGCTTCATAGTATTCTCACAACATATGAGATGCGAACAGAACAAGATAAACCCTCAAAGAGAGAAGCGGCTTTCAAGACATCCAAGAAGGAGAAATCTAAGATTCAAGAATCAAGTGATAGTTCCAGTGATGATGAAGATGACAATGAAGAACTTTTCATTCGCAGGCTGAAAAGAGGAATAGGTAAATATCAAGGAAAATTACCTTTTAAATGTTTTAATTGTAGAAAGATTGGACATTTTTCAGCTAGATACCCAGATAAAGTTAATGATGATGAAGAAGAAAAGCCTACATACAAGAAGAATTTCAAAGGCAAATCCAAGAAGGGATTCAAGAAGAAGAGCCTGCATTCTAAGGATCCTAGCTCAGTTGAATATAGTGGAGTCAGCGATTCAAAAGAAGAAGAGATTCTATTCATGGCCATACATGATAATTAAGAAGAAGAAGAGGAGGAAGCTAACGTAGATATGGAAGGAGAACTCAATTGTGCCTTAGAAGCCATTTAGAAGAAGAATCAAAGATTAAAGCACCAGATCAAGAAAAATTAACAAGAGTCAAAGGAAATGATTGAATATCTACAAGCACACTTTGAAGAAGCCAAGAAGAATGAAGAAGATCTCACAACACAGTTGGAAATAGCAATAAAATATTGTGAAAGGTATGTTATTGAAATTACCTCTTTAAAAGAAGATATTAAGAAAGAAATCATTGATAAAGTAGTCAGTGATTCAAAATTTGAAGATAGCACTGACATGTTGAATAAGATATTGGAAAGTCAAAAAGCATATTCAGATAAGACAGGGATCAATTTTGAAAAGAAAAAGAGATATGCTGAAGCTCTTACACAAGAGAAAACAAAAAGGGGAGAAGCAAAGAATACAAAGGACATTTCAAATAGAGAAGGCTAAAAGGAATAATGCTACAAAAGGCAATCAGGTCAGAGATATACAAACATGTCTTATTTTTATGGCTATTGTTTTTATTATAATGGATATGGTCACAAGAAATTAGAATGTAGAAAAAGAGCTAAAAATTTTAGAAATAAGGAGAAGGAAGTTCAAATAGAGTCAAGCAAAAGACACAACTCTTTTGCTCCTCTATCAAGCTTTGATGAAGAGACCGTAGTGTGCTATAAGTACAACAACTTTGGACACATAGCTCGGTATTGCAGAAGCGTGTTTGAGTCCGTTTAGAAGGATTAGAGTTTCAAAGCTCCATTCATCAAGAAGAAAGATCAAAGTGTCAAAGTTCCATTCATCAAGAAGAAGGTTTAAACATGTTCATGGTAGAAGAAGAAATGACATGAAGATTCTATGATGGTTCAGACAGCTCTGCATGCAATAGGTAAAGATCAGCCATGGTTAATTGATAGCAGATGTTCGAGGCATATGATAGGAGATAAAATTAAATTCATATCTCTAAAGAAGATCAATGGTGGTACAATGAGATTCAGAGATAAAACCACTGTCAAGATAGCCAAAAAAGGTACTTTGAGTTTGGATTATGCTAGAACTAAGACTAAAAATGTTTTTGTATGTAAAAGGTCTTAAGCATAATCTGTTGAGTGTTAGTCAAATATGTGATCAAGGATATACATTAAAGTTTCATAAAGAAGGTTGTGAGATTAGAAGAAAAGATTCAAATGAGCTGATTGCAGATGCTCAAAGGATAGGGAACAATGTGTATGTATTGTCAAATATCTTCTCAAAGGCACGATCAAAGGATACATTCAAAGATCGGTGAGAGGAGTTGGGAGTAATTTCTATTACTTCCTGCCATTGATGTTCAGCATCAAGTGAGGGGGAGCTAAGTGTTAGGCCCAGGTAGGCCCTTTGCCATTGATGTCAAAAGGAGAGAATAATAGGTACAGGTATAGGTACAAAAAATAGGTATAGGGAACAGGTACAGGTTGCTACAATAAGGGGGAGTTATTGTATGTTTTCAAATGATGGTATGTGTAAGTGACAAGATGTGGCAATTTCAAGATTGAGGTTGCCATCAATGACAAAGGGGGAGATTGTTGGAAATATTGTCATTGATGTCAAAGGTTTAGCATTATTGGTGATAAAGGCCCCATTGCATTTAGTGTTGTTTGTAATAAATATATCTTGGCTAATGTGAGTTAATATTTATTTAATATTAATGAATATATTTTTGGTTGCATATGAGACAAAAGAAGGGTCCATGGAGAAGTTGAAGAGCCACGGGGTAAAGACAAAAGAAGGATGGGATGCATTTTCCCATGAAGAGTCATCTTAGGGAATACCAAGAGTCACCAAGTGAAGATAAAAGAGTAAGGGCACAATTTCTCATGAAGGGACACTTTGAGAAATATGAAAAGTCACCAAAGATAAGGACAAAAGTGGGAAGGATGTTTTTGGTCATGAAGGGTCACCACATGACTTTTCAAAGGCTTGAATATGAAGGGTCATCCAAGATTGGTGCCATTTTCCATGAGGATTGAAGGGTCACAAGGGGGGAAGGCCAAAGGTCATTTGGAAAGCTATAAATAAAGGCTTGAGAAGCCATTTGTAATATGGAAGTGAGAGGTTGATTTGATATTGTAATATCTAGCTTAGAAGAGCAATTGTGAGAGATGAATATGATTTGTATTTGTTATATCTAGCTTAGAAGAGCAAAGGTGAGAAAGAGGAAGGAGATGTTGTATTGATCTATCATTTGTTGAGATAACAACATTGAGAGATAGGTGTGTGGTATACATAAAGGGGTTGGTGCTCCTATGGGTTGGTGCTCATGAATAGTAGCTAGGTTGGTGCTTGGCAAAGGGGTTTGAAGCTCCTGTGGGTTGGTGCTCACGAATTATAGCTAAGGTTGGTACTCGGCAAAGGGGTATGGTGCTCTTGTGGGTTTGTTCTCATGAATATACTTGAGATTGTTCTCCATGGTTTTTCCCACATTGGGTTTCCACGTTATATCTGGTGTCTCTCTCTACCTTGTGTGAAGTTTATTTTTTGAGTTTTATTGCATATCTTGAATGTTTGATTAAGTGGAATTTGGTTAAAGGAAAGTTTAATAAGATATATGATATACTGATTCACCCCCCCTCTCAGTATATTTCGTGCTTAACAGATCCCTCTATAAGATTCATGAGAGTGATAAATGTCAGTATGGAACCAAAAAAATTTATTAGGGTCATACCACTTAGGATGATTATTAGGTCAAGTAAAAGGTTTAGAGGGTAGTAAAAATTGTTTCATTTATTTTATAATTAGTGTTGTGTGAGAAAAGGAAGGAATTTTGGCTTTGGCCATTCCTAGTTTGGTTTGAAGAGTATTTTTGGTGATAATATTAGTATAAATTTGAAAATATCCTTTAAGAATTTTAGGATTAGGTTTAAATTGCTTCATGAGAAAGTCTTGATGTTTAGCTTGGTTAAGAGCTTCATTAAGTGTTTGGGGAGCAACATTTTGAATTTATATTGAAGAGTCATTAGTCATGTTATGATTGATTTTATGGGCCAAATGTTTCCATTGTTTGATAATATCATGAATTTATTTGGTGAGAGATTGCTTAGCATTGATGAATTGGCTAAGACAATTTTTTAGAAGATCATTATTTGGAAACTCTTTGACTAAATGATTGAATAAATCCTCAAGTTACCAAATGGAATGTTGGGGAAGTTGGTTGTACCATTTCAATACATCACTAATGAAGGTTTTGACTAAGAGTTTAGTTGTGTAAAAATTATTATTTTGGATCCACTCCTTGTAAAGATTGCCAAAGGCTTTGAGAAAGGATGCAGTGTTTTTAGTCCCATCATACTTGATAGTTAGAGATATGTTACCAATACCAATAAACATGATGAGAGGACTTAAAGGATCATTTTGAATATTTTAAAGCATTTTATTATTCATAACAGGTTGAGGAATAACATTTTTTGAGGAATTTATAAGAGGTGGAGGAAAGATATTTAGATTGGCTTGAGGATGGGTAGATAGAGTTGATTAGCCATATTGATCAAATGACATTATAGTTGCATCATTTGAGAGGTGTTGTAATTTTTCATTATGTTCATTTTTTATATGACTTGTGAAATAATTTGAGTCATATCAATTTGTCGGTTGGTGTTTGTAGGAGCACTCCCCAAATTGTTATTAGAGGAGGGTTATTAGAAGATGGATTATTAGTCAGAATATTGATCAAACTTGTGTCAATTTCTCCCACATTATTTTGAAGAGTTTGAAGATGGGAATTTTATTGATAAGTATAGAAAGGATCATATCCATCTACTTCATCTTGAGGTGTGATTTGAACCATGTTACAAGCCATAGATGAAGAAGGGGAAGACATGCCCCAAGAGTGAAGTTCTATTGGGAAAAAAGAGAGGGAGAAAGTATCCCATATAGTATCTAAATGGATTTAGGTTGTATAGGAAGATTATGATAGGGGACTTCATGATGACTTGAGAGAAATGAAAAAAATTATAAGGAAGAGAAATAGATAACTGAGTTAGATAGATAGAGAAAATAGTTTGAGTATAGAGTCGACTAGGTCGACCTAGTACTACAAATTGGGAAGGATAGAGCCTGATAAGAGTATAGAGTCGATTGGGTTGACCTAGTACTATTATTTTATTGGAAAAAGTGATATAGGGTCAAATGGGTCAACCTAATACTACAAATAGGGGTAAAAATAGTCTATAAGATACTATGTCGAGCAGAACGACTATGTACTAAAAATAGGGGAAAAATATTACAATGTTATTTAAATATAAGAAAGGAAAGTAACACATAATAAATTGGGTCAATGAGGATGATTCAATTGAGGTAAAAAACATAAAATCTTGTACCAACACTAACCAATGAAAGTTTTTACAATACAACATACAATTGAGTAAAGAGTAAGCTGCCAGCTTGGAAAGTAATTTCTAACTAAGTGTTTTGAATGTTGTTAGATTATTAGAGTATGATTTTAAGTGTGATAGGAAATTGGATAAAATCAAGGAACTAAAAAGCAATCTATGGATGGTTTCAAGAAATTTAGGCTAAAAGAGATATGTGTTGGCAATGGTAATGGCTTAGTATTGGGATCTATATCCTCACTTCACACACTATAGCGATAAGGGTGTCGAGTGATTTACCAATAAATACCATTAATCACATGTTTATACTTGGTTAGAAAGCCAAGTCAACTTCCCCCTTGGTGATGAAATCCAAGTAGGTAGGCCTTAGGTAGACAAATATTTAAATGCATTTTAAGATTATGTGATTTGGTAGTGTGTACAATAAAGAGGAAAATAGTGCAACTAAATGATAAATTGTAAAACCACCTACTTAGACTATGTGATCTATTTTAAGAATAAAATCAACCAAAAGTGAAAAGTTAAAGTAATTATTAGCATATAGATGCTAATTCTAACTTTGAAACATAGTATAATATCCATTCAGATAATAGTGTATGCAAAGATTATATTATAGAGTAGACAATGTCGCTACTATACTATTGAAGTAAGGGTCTATTAAGAACTAAGTTGGTAGTGTCAACCTAGTATTTCAAACATAAGATAGAATTTATAACTAGGTAAACCTAGTTTACCATATAAGGGTAGTTTTAAAGACTACAAACAATATAAAACATAAATATAATGAATAACAAAAATGATAGAGAAAGAGAGAAAGTAACCTTGATGGGTTGAAAGATGCAGAGGAAATATGTCAACTAGGTCGACCTAGTTCTACAGTTACCTATTTACTGAAGCATGTGAATAATATTATACCGATAGTGTTGACCTAATATGTTTCTTGGAAACCTGTAAGTGCAGTGTGTTGACCTTGTCAACCTAATAGCCTATCTAGAAGTGAAAACCTGTACTATGTCAACCTATTTGACCCAATAACATGTATCTAATCAAGACCTTCACAAATAGAACATAGTCATTTTGATGTGACTATGTGTTAAACTTGAACATAAAAGTTAGAAAATGTACTGGCCCTTTTGACCTAGTATTGGAGATATATAAAAATAATAAATAAAATGATAAAATAATGAAAAATGTGAAATAAAACCTACAAGGGTTAGATTCACATTAATTTCACTAGAATGTATGCAATTAGAAATGTATCATACCTATAAATCAATCCTAATTTGGAGAAGATAGATCATACTTACACTTTCGATTAAGGATACATTAGATAATTAGGAACATGACCAATATGGGGATCCACTAAAACCAATTAAGGGAATTTGTATCACAATAAATAAAATTAGGGAGAGTTCCAACGTCTCCAATCAATCAAAATCATGAAATAACCCTAATTATGCCTTATTTTTTCATACTCACTAAATTGATAACAAGTAAAGTAAATAAATATTATCTAATGCTCACCAAATCTTGTGGCATAATATGGGGGTTAGTAAACAAACAAACATGCATAGGAGAATATCAATTAAGCTATGCATAAGTAAGACCCTAATGCATGGATAAGAAGAGTAATATTATTTAAAGCCAATACTTATGCTACTTTTATCTACTAAAGAGATGAGTAAAGTTAGAGAATACTTAACTAAAAGATAAACCCATTGAGACTCAATCTCTTCCTTGGCCAAAAGGGATTTGTGAGAGATTGTTGTGGTTTTTAAGGATCACTAAGAAAGGCCAAATTATCCAAGTCTTCTCCACAAGACTAGATTATCCAAGTAAAAACCCTAAAGTAAGGCCCCTCAAGTAGAATGGTGGAAGATGATATTGTAAATAAGTGAAAGAAAATAATAACTCTTGTTTATTAGTAAATAATTATGAAATGAACTTGTATATATAGGTGGATTTAACCCTAATCCCTTTCAAAAGTTTCAATCAATAGGGTTGGCCTAGTCGACCTAGTACTGTTATGGATAAAAATTCACTAGGTCATGGGCTAGGTTGGCTAGACCTTAAATGAATTTTACCCACAAGATTACAAGGTCAACCTAGTTGACATAGTACTGTAGTCTATCAAAAGGGTCTTTAAGTGAGGAAAAGGGGGATGAAAGGTGGGAAACTATTGGAGTGTGAAAAATAGGATTAATAGTTTAGGGGAATTATTTTAAGAGCTGGTTGGATTGGTAATAAGTGGCAATAAGGGAAAACAATCCTACGAAGCACCAATGGTTTATCTACCCCTTTCCCAATACACCCTTTAAGGTGTGCAATCATAGAAATTAAGTCTTGATAGGTTTTTACAAGATAGAAAGCATCAATATTTGAGAAAATTTTAAAATATTATGTGTATACAATTGTTAGTGGAATTAGTGATGGAATGAGAATGTCTTGAGCCATGTAGATTGTGAAATCCATGTTAATATAGCACAAGCAAATGTTGAACCCAAATATGTGGTAATTGGGGTATTATGGTTGCCAAAGTGTATTGAGAATACAAAATATGTATTAGAAAGGGACATATTACATGAGGTACCATTGGTATAGGCTTGACCGATGTAGCATCATGGTGTGATGTCAAATAAAAAAAAAAAAAATGACATGATGCATACATATATAAATAATGAAAATATAATGAAAAGGGTAAAACTTGTTGACTATTGAAAATACAATGAATTTTCACAAACAAAAACACCATAAAAAAAACACATATAGATGCAAAACCAAATATAAAGGCATTTGTATAATTAAATGAACCGGTTTGGAAAGTGCATGAATAACCCTCAATTTCATCCTTTACAAGTGTGTAATATGTTTGTTTCCCAAAGTAGATATGAAGATATGAAAGGGAGTTGGTGAGTGATGATAAGTGATTATTTAAAGGGAGTAGAGGGTAGAGCCTATGATGGTATATAATGGGATCAGTTGAAGCTAACTCAAGAAATATTGACTACAAGAGTAATCAAAAGGCCAGATTGGAATGAGAAATGGATTGCTACGAGGTGTTAAAAAAAGAGGAGGGTGGAAGGAACTTGAAATAGGAAGTAATCAGAACAACCTTACCATCATCTTTCTCCCATTTGATCTACTTTCCAAGACTTCATGATGTCACTTATAGACTAAATTGACAAATTGAAAACTTGAAATGTGATTTAGGATTGTAAAGTATGCTCGAGATAGTGATGATAATGGATATTTGGGGGATGATATTGGAAGAATGGGATCATTCCACTTCTAGATCAATGGAGGAGAGTGATGGAGGAAACATAGTCTTTCATTCATTTCTTGTCCAAATACCTTAGATGCCCCTTGCATTTAAAGAGTTATTTAGAAGGGAATGGGGGAAGTTTCCCTCCCAAATTTCAAAATTGATGAGGGAGAAAGTTTTAGAGATTAGAAATCTCTAGAATTTAATTTGGGGGGAATGTGATTAGAAAGTGGGTGAATAAAAAAATAGAATCTTAGGAATTATGTGGAAATTAGGATAAATTAGGAATTATAATATTAGAAAATATGAATATGTGGAAAGTGGGGTATTTCATATAGTTAGGATTAATTAATTGACTTAAGGGTATGAAGAGGTGATGTTAGTATGGGACATAATAATTAAGTGTTAGTATAATCATATGAATAGGATATTAGGCATAATTAAATGAGATAATTTGGTGAGTGGAATGAGATGCATATAGGTTTGTCTTATGCTTAAGTCATAATAAGTTTGTTAAACTTAAGTAGGGTCAAGTCTAAACTAGCATTATGGTTGGTTTGCTATGTTGGGAAGAAGGATAAGATCAAATGAGAGAAATTTAGTAAATTTATTTGGACAAAACTAAGTTTATTAATATTTTTCCAAGTTATATACTTCTAAACTTGAGGAAAGGAGGAAAAACAAACTTAAAAAGCATTGTATGCAGGAATTGCTTAAGGATTGTAAAATGATTGTGTATGTATTGAGAATAAAATAATGAAAAGATAATTATTTAAAGAAATGGATCATTGTGGAATCTTAATAATTATTTAATTGAATGTTTTAAGATGTGCTACAACCTTTATGAATGCTTTGTATTGGTTTTTTAGAAGCATGCAGGCCTAACAATAAGAATTTAGGATTTTACATAATAAAAAAATGTGTGATTTTAGAGTTTTAAATGTTATTAAAGGGTAAATAAGGTTGGAAATAGTTTTTATAATATGTTTGGAATGACATGTTTTATAAAACTCCCTTAAATGTTTGTTGATGGTCCAACTCAAGATGCAGGCCTGGATAACAAGGTATTAAAAATTGGTATGTGAAAACAATCTTATTTTGAAAGTATTTTAAATTGGATGTGAAGATATGAATATTTATTAATGTGTATAAGGTTAGTTCAAAACTTATATAATCATTATTTTTATTTTAAATCAAAAAAAATCAAAAATTGAATTTATCAGCTCTCAGCGTCACACAATCCAAACTAAGGCAACAATAAAAAATTTCATTTGTAGGAAATCTCACCATCCAAAAGTCATGAATATTGGTGAGAATGTGTGGTTAGGTTTATATAAATTTTTAAATAATTTTATATATAATTTGGTTGAGTATATACAAAATTTATCTCATTAACACAATTTGTGTAGGAAGGGGAATTAAGCCTACAACCCTGCATAATCCTCTTGGGTGAGTTTGGAGGTCAAACAAATGATGATACTAGTTGTATCATGTGTGATAACATGAAAAATGATGATGCAAGTCCCAAGAGTCATTAATAACCATATTTTAAAAAAAAGTCAACTTAAGGAGGTCAATTAGGCCTAATTAGCCCTATTTTGGCAAAAGTGAAGTTTGGGTGCAAAGAAAGGTTTGTAACCTTTAGGAATATAATTTTAAATTTATTATGATATTAGGGAGTGAGATAAACCATGGAGATTATTTTTTGATACCAAATCATTAAAAAGAGTCTTGAGCCCTAGTTATGGGTCTAGTAGCCTTTTAAAGATATTATGCTCTTAAGAGTTATCAAGAATGAGTAAGCCCTTGAATTGAGCTCTGTAACATAAAATAAGTCATGAATAATCCATAAATTTACATAAAATTTATATTAAACCCATGTTATTTTTAGTAAGGAGTATAGGCCATGCTAATAAGACCTTACATGAAGCTTGTTTGGTATGTGGATGAACTTACAAACATGTGAAAGTGATATGCTATTTGTATTGAGAGTGTGGAGTCATCAAGACAATACTAAGGAAATATTTTGAGGTCATTATTCATTGTAAAGAGTATATTTCCTTGAGTATCCTTGATAACATTTTGATAAGGCTTATTTAAAATTTTTAATTAGTCTGTAAGTTCATGTATAGAACCTCAAAAAGGTCTAGAAGACCCAGTGTAAGAGACCTAGTAGAGGTCTATTTACATCACTTTACCCATGTGTAAGTGTAAATATTGAAACTAACCTATGTGTTCCTTGAGTATAAAGGAAAAAGGGATATATATATATATATATATATATATATATATATATATATATATATATATATATATATATATATATATATATATATATATATATATATATATATATATATAAAACATACTCAAAGTGAAAAATGTCAGTTCAAGATAAGTGCTCCCATTGTGGTCACTAAAATGTATTACCCATAATTTGGACAAAATGGATTAAAGTTGAAAAATAAATTTTAATCAATCCAAAAAACCTTACCATCATCTACCTCCCTTTTTATCTCCTTTCCAATACTTCATGACATCATTTGTAGACCAAATTGACAAGTTGAAAAATTAAAATGTGATGTAGGATTGATTGTAAAGAATGATCAAGTTAATGATGATAATGGCTAGTTGGGGAATGATTTTGGTAGCATGGGCTCATTCAAAATCTATATAAATGAGGGATAGTGATGGAATAATCATAGGATTTCATTAATTCCTTGTCTAAATGCTTGTTATGATCCTTGAATTTAAAGAGGTGTTTGGAGGAATTGGAGGGGAAATTTCCTTCCCAAATTTCAAATTTGAAAAGGGGGAAAGTTCTAGAGGTTAGAAAACTCTAGACTTTATTTTTGGGGGGGAGGGCATGTGATTAGAAAGTGGGTGAATAAATAATTATAATATTAGGATTAATGTGGAAAGTGGGGTAAGTTAGGAATTAGAACATTAGAAAACATGAATATGTGGAGAGTGGGGTATTTCATGTAGTTAGGATTAATTAATTAATTGACTTAAGTGAACGAAGATGTGATGTTAATATGAGATATAGGGATTAAGTTTCAATATTAAATGAAATTAGGCATAATTTAATGAGTAAATTCAGTGAGTATAATTAGTTGCGTACATTTTCCCCCTCTTTGAAAGGGTATTATGACTAGAAGGAGTAATGGTCTTTCAAAGAAGAAAGACAACCATGGATGGGTGTTGGAAAATTAGTGGCCATAGGATACCCCTTGGAGGGGATGTTTAGATAATAATTAGATGGATGGCCACTCTAAAGGAATAAATGTAGGTATTGTGTATGAATATATAAGGGAATGCTATAAGGTGAAGAAGATGAAATTGACTTGAGTAGTGAGCTACACATTGATAATGCCCATATTAAAGACATATGAATAAGGAGTGAGGATGATGATGTCATGGTTTTCAAAACATCCTAGGGGGAACCAACTATAATAAAATAGTGATAAAAAAGAGGTTACAAGAATTCAACATATCTAAAGAAAGGACACATGTAAGGAAAAGCTGAAATCTTGAATGTGATGAATGGGCCACAAACTATTCGATGTGTCCTAAATAATGATACATGCAAGTTAGAACCACAAACCAAACACATTTATGAATCAGGACATAAGATTTGGATATATCCTAGGAAAGGACATATGCCAAGGAGAGTTGTGGGATAGAATGATAAAGTCCATGATATTTTGACATATCCCAAGTAAGGATGCATACTGAGAGAACATCATGCTAAAATAAGATAATTATGGGTTTAGCTCATATAAAGTGTTAAGAGAGATTAATAAGTAGTGGATAAAGGAAAAATAATGTGATCAAGTGACAAAGGGATGAAAGGGAAGGATTGGTTAGTGAATCTGAGTTGTCCATGGGCACCATGGGTGACCAAGCATTTCCTACATAGTCTCAATAGACCTCAGGATAATGCAGTTCTCCCTAAATTGGAAGGATGATAGGAAGAATAAGAGACATGAGGATGAAATAGATGGGTTGAGGTTGAATAATAGTTGTGGAAGAGTGGAAATATGGATGAGCACAATATGATTGATATTTATGATGCCCATAGAAAAGACATATACGTAGGGGGTGGGAAGGACAATGTCATAATTGTCGGCACATCCTAAGGGGAATCAACCATAACTAAAGAGTGATGAAGAGAGCCATGATATTTATACATATCCTAAGCAAGGACACATGCTTAGGATAATTATGGGTCTCAAATGGAGAATATATAAGTGTCGTTATAGCTCAAAGAGCTATTTGATGAAGGATGGGGGTCATGATGATGCCATGATGATGGTCAGGTAGAGTAGGTGATTGATGTGCCAATAGAATGTGGAGTGGTATGAGTGGAATAATCCCATATGTATCAAGAATAATCATTTTGGAGTGGAAAAGGTGGATAGATAAAAAGCAAGAATAATAGAGAGGCATCAGAAAATAAAGTGGATGCAAAAGAGGTGGTTTCTTTGGAAGAGATGAAGAATGTTGTCAGGATGCCATCATGAGGTGGAAGAATGGGGTATTAGGAGTGGAGTGGTAGTAGTTATTGCTATGAGCCAAGTAGTGAGAGGGGGACCTCCATTTGTAGTTGTAATGGCTTTTTGGTAAAAGGCCATCATTTTTATGAGCCAATTTTTATTGACTATAGCAAAGTTGAGGCCTACGTGGGTTTATAACATAATTTTTTATCATTTATATGTGTTGAGGATGATGAATGATATGCATGGTAGGGTTGGAAGAGATTATTCAAGATATTCATAGGTAGGTGTATGCATCATCTATCCACATACCTTTGTACCAAGAATCCTTGTAAAGAATTGAGGATAACATCATTAGTGTTGAACTTAGTAACCTTGAGAAGGAAGACATGGTCACTATTGAAGAAGGTAATGAAAGCTTATCCATCACTCAAGAAATATCAAATGTGGTTATTAAAAAGATGAAAATATTCTAAAAGGTGGAAGATAGACATGGGGTTTGGAAATAAAAGAGAACAACTAAATTATTGTAGCATGTTGTGAGAGAGAGGTTGTGGTCTAGGTAGAAAGTTAGGGTACATGAAATAGTGAGGAGATGGAGTAGGAGGATCGACACTAAGGTGGGTGTAGAAACTAGGTATGGATTTATTATGGATTTTTATTGAGTATGTATGTGTGTATTGATAGGCTCATGGTGAATTAGGGTCTTGGTTGTTACAATGGGGGAAAACATCAGTTAGAGTGTGGGGAGAAGTTGAGGGGATGGTACAGAGGTTGTGTAGGTAAGAATAGGTAATTTTTAGGGTTAGGGGGTCAGGAAACATAGTTGCATGGATGAGTAGATGTTATGTGGACATGTTGTAGAGATAGGGGAATAAAAAATTTCAAGGTGAGGGGGAGGCATAGGGTAATGTATAGGAGTTGTAGGAGAGATGGGTGCCATCGACTATGGGGGGTGGGAAGCCCTAGGAAGGGTTTTTTTGAAAGTAGAAGGTAGTGTCATAGGCGTTTGTGGTGGGGAAGGTTCATGAAAAATATGTTAGGGTAATATGGGCCATGGGATGTATAATAAATGATTTTTAGGAAGGGGTTCAGGATGTTATTTAAGTAATGAATTGCAATGACATTATTTGACTAATAATTGTTATTGTATTTTAAGGGGATCAAGATTTGGAGAGGATGATGGTGGAAGGAAGTGCATTGAGATGATTGAAAATATAGTGACATGGAAAATGGTTAGGGAATGTATACCAATTGCAGAGGCATGGGAGAACAAATTGAAATAATAGGGGCATGGGGGATTGTTTGAGTTGATTAATAGTTGTGTAAAGGGAGATAATAAGTTTACAATGCCAAGTGTCATTATTACATGGTCAAATTGTTTAAATAAATATATATATGATTGATGTATTGGGTTGGGTAACATTATTGTTGAAGTAGGTGAACCCATTATATAATCTCCAAAACCCTCTCAACCACATTTCCACTTAACAATCACTTGGGAGTTGATCCTGACTCCAAAAACAAGTCACTTGTTATTGTTGAAGGTCTCATTCTAGGTTTATACAAGCTCACTAAGAGAGTCACCAATTTATGATAGGTATGGTGTGGCTGAAATTCATGTAGGATGATGTCTAACCACATTGTGTATTGGAGCCAAAATGACCCTCACTCCATGGAATCCTATATGGGTAATTCTACTTTAGTACCTCACGATAGTTGACCTGATATTTATACTCTACCAGAACACAAAGTATGGTCTAATGCATAGTGACAAAATCCATGCCACTAGAACCTAGGGAATAATGGCAAGTGCATGGATGTCACTTCCATGGTTTCATGGCACCCTATAAAAAAATAGTGAGGGTTTATTATTATATTTTGATCCTCCAAGAATCATCACAAAGATGCAAGGGGGATAACATACACCACTATAGCCCTTGGGTGACACTCAAGCAAGCAAAAAAATATTTATTAATTGATTAGTTTATGTGTTTTTGCTATTCTATTCTAATAAAAAACAAAACAAGTGATAAAAAATAATATTTCAGTTGATTCTGGGATTAGTCAAAAAATAAAAGATTAATAGTTTTAAGACAAGTAGTCTTTGATCATTCATCTTGCAAGCAGATGGTTTAGTAGTTTTTAAATCAACAAGTTTTATAATCATCCTTGTAGAAATGTTGTTAGAAGTTTTAAATGTTTTTATTTGGAAGAAATCTAACCTATAAGCACATGTCAATTTATTATGTCGATAAGTAAATCAAATAGATGATTAAAAATAATGTTTTAACCAATTTTGGGATTGATCATCCTAAAAAATAAATGATTAGTAGTTTGATAAAACTGATTGATTAACTTGTAGAGCACATAGGTTATTATTTTTGACCTTTTAGTGATTTAGACTGTGTACTTTGAGGGGTGACCTAAAAAATGGTGTTAGTAGTCTAATGATTTTAATAGGCTATTCAAAAAAACTGATGCTTATATGGACTCTCTCCTTTATATGATTTTTTTATGTTGACACTAAAAAAATAATATTTATTAAACTATATATTAACAATTTTTAATGATTGATGATATAAAATGAATAAAAATGATAATACAATGATTGAAAAAGTGATATTCAACTAACTAAATAATGACTCTTCTAGTGACCCATGCCACAAAAAGACTATAAATAAGAAGATGGTAATAAAAAGTTATATTTAATTATTTATAGAATGACAATCTGTAATCTATCCCTTTATAGACAATCTAACTATTTAATTATTATTTTGATATGTCATTTCTATCACACATGACTATCAGTATGGCCTAAAAGTTATGGCCCTCAGCTAATGTCAATGGCTATCACTAATATCGATTTTAACACCATAAAACACAATTAATATTTGAAATAGATGTGAAAATAAGTAGACATTTTAGTAGTTCAAGCTTCAAACCCTAACAACACTGTGAGGATAATTACCTATTATTTACTTTTGAAAGTTTATCTATGCCTTTTATATGCCTTATATAGAATTCTAACCATTTATATATTCATGATGTGTTTGAAAATATTTCCTAAGGATGCATGACAAGGTATGAATAAAATTGAAGTTTGATTTGGTGGATATGCAGATGGCAACTAGTAGGGACAAGGCAGGATGCAAAACTCACTAGGACCTTTCATGTTGGCATAAAAACTTTAAAATAGGGCATGGACATCCATCAGAGTGTAAAGCAAAGTATATCTTAGATAGGAATGTAGGATTTGGTAAAATAACATTAATGAGGATATGAGATCTCTCTATTAATGCAGGTGATTAGAAGAGGCTCTCGATATACTACACACTATGACTAGTCACCAGCCTATATAACATTCTACATGTTTGTGAACTATTTAACACAATACCATAGAGAAATATGGTCTTGTGGATTATCTTTAGCTAATGTATATACTATGTTTAAAACCCCACATTAAAACTTTTGTAGCACCCAAACCACAAAACCATTACTCAACACCATTCACAAGTCATGTGGAGGCTAACACAAGGCACATGGACTATTTTAAAAATGCCTCAAAGAAAATATGTTACAATGAAAATGGGCCTAATGGAATGTAACGTTTATACAATAAGGTCTTGATTAAGAGGCATTAAAAAATTTTAAACAAATGAAATTGGCTGGTGTAAATCCAAAATTCATGAATTTGTCTAGTATCCTTCTAACATGTGCTAAAAGTGGAGCTTTAGAAAAGGGTATGGAAATCCATCAAAGCATAATGCAAATCATATTTTTAGCATACATTGTAACTTTACACCACTCATCACTTAGGTAAAAGAGTTATATGGATTAAAAAGGCTAATTAGGTTCAAGTTTTGAATCTATCAATAACATTTTGAAAACTAACAGACTTGCACATAAAATTACTTAACCAAGTAGCTGAATAAGATGCTCTTACCACCATAAAAAGAATATAATAATTTTGTCTAGTTTGGTTTTTTTAGAGAAATTAGTTTCAAAAAAGTTCCTTTCCTAATGATAGGTCAACAAAATTGACCCAATAAGTCATCTAGCAGAGTAATACCTTTTCAATATGCTAAACAAAATAATGTGAGAGTGACTAGCTGATATATAAATGATTATGCAGAGCAGTAAAACATACATACATACATACATACATGACTCTTGTAATTTATTTACAAAAAAATAAACCATAACTATTTTTAATGGTAGAATAAGAAAGAAAAACAAATTAACATATGCTAATATATATACACAAATACATGAACTATAAGAACTAGAGCCTGATGATTGACATGGATGGAAAACTTGAAAATACTGAGCTACCAATCTTACATCAAATATGACCTGAAACCTTAAGTAAACACACTCAAAGTGAAAAATGTTAGTTCAAGAGGAGGGCTCCTACTGTGGTCACCAAAATGTATTACCCAAAATCTGGACAAAATGGATTAAAGCTACAAAATAACTATTAATCAATTCAAACTCCAAATAATCATCAAATAAAAAGAACTTGAAAGAGGATGCAACTAGAATAACCTTAACATCATCTTTTTCTCATTTAATTTCCTTTCCAAGACTCTATGATGTCACTTGTAGACCAAATCGACAAGTTAAAATCTTGAAATGTGATGTAGGATTGTAAATTATGCTTAAGATAGTGATGCTAATGGCTAGTTGGGGGATGATCTTGATAACATGGGCTCATTCCAAATATAGATCAAGGGAGTTAGCTTAGGATTTACATTCATTACTTGTCCAAATGCTTGGGATGCACCTTGTATTTAAAGAGGTGTTTAAAAGGAAACATGGGGAAATTCCCCTCCCAAATATCAAATTTGATAAGGAAGAAAGTTATAGAGGTTAGAAACCTCTAGACTTTCTTTTGGGGGTGGGCATGTGATTAGAAAGTGGGTGTATTAAAAATTAGAATATTATGAATTATGTGAAAAGTGGGGTAAATTAGGAATTAGAATATTATAAAACATGAATATGTGGAGAGAGGGGTATTTCATGTAGTTAGAAATAATTAACTAACAAGATATTATGATTAAGTGTTAATTAGATTAGATGAATAAGATATTAGATGATATTAGGCATAATTGAATGAGCTAATTTGGAAGGAAAAATTATATGCATACATTTTCCCCCTCTTTTAAAGGGCATTACAACTAGAAGGAGTAATGTTTTTTCAAAGAAGAAAGATGATCATGGATTGGTGTTATCAAATTAGTGGACACATGATTCCCCTCGAGGGGACATATAGAGAATAACAAGATAGATGGCCACTCAAAAGGAAGAAATACAGGTGAGGTGAATAGACAAGGTGATGATAGATGTGAGGGGGCATTAGGTTTTGTATAAGAACAATAGGAGTCATAGGAGTCAATGGGTATGGGGAGTGGGAATCCATTATAAGGGTTTTCTTATGTGTGGAGGGAGGAATCATAGGAGGCCTCAAATGGGAAAGGTTATGAAAAATGCATCAGGGGAATAAGGTCCATGGAATGCAAAATATCCAATTTATAGGAAGGGTTTGGGAAGTTGTTTAAGTCATGAAATACAATGACACTATTTGACAATTAGTGTTTATTGTGTTACAAGGAGATCAAAATTTGGAGAGGATGATGGTGTCAATAAGTGAATTGAGATTGTTATGAAGATAACAATGTGGATAATGGTTAGGGAATGTATACCAACTACAAAATCATGGGAGAAGAAACATAAATAACAAGGGCATTGGTGATTTTTTGAGCTGATTAATAGTTGTGTGAAGGGAGATAATAGGTTTACAATTCTAGGTGTCATTCTTGTAAGGTCAAATTATTTAGAGAGATATATAGATGGTGGATGTATTAGCCTAAGTAATATCATTTTTGGAGTAGGTGAATTGATGGGAGGCAAAAATTAAAGTTTTATAAGAATAAGTAGAGAGGATGAGTGTTGGCCATATACAACTATAAGGACAATTGAAATGGAGATAGGTAAAGGCATAAGTCATTAAGATGGATATAAATATGGATTAGATACTATTATATGACTTAGGGTTAGGAGACGTAATATCGTAAGTGGAGATAATGGCTTGAGAGACATAATATTAGAGAGCTTTGTATGAGCACATGATTGCAGTAGGGAAAAGGGCTCTATCATACAAGGCAATTAGTTGATCCAAGAGGTCCTTAGGTTCTAGGTCATTGAGCTAGTTAGTATTTTCCATCATCGAGGTCACCACCATAGGGTGGGATGTAGGTCATGATGTATTAGTGGCATAGAGCTAGGAGCATATGTCATTGGAGGATAATAGTGAATAAATGTATGCAAATATGGAATAAATGATGTTATAATGAGAAATGTAATTGTTATGTATAAAATTATCACACACACACACACACACACACACACACACACACACACACACACACACACACACACACACACACACACACACATGGTAAAAGTTAAGATAGACAAGTTGAAGATAATGGAGATTTTGTGATGGATTTAAGATATGTGGATGCCTACTATGAATATGATGTAATAATTTATATTATTTTGATAATAATAGAAAACATATGATTATTTTACTATTATGTAATGATCAGATTGTGATGATGTGATGTGGATGGATATTTATAGCTGATAAGACAATGATGGGAGTGGGTATGATGTGAATGTGGGGTCATGATTATGGGGAAAAAATAATATGATGGTAATTAGTGAGTGGGGACACTGTGATGAGGGAGAAATGATCATTTTTGGGACTTATCCTAACAATGGGTCTAAACAAGCACTACCGATGATTGTGAGGATATGAGTGTTATATAAAACATGAGGAGTCAAGGATTTTGATGCAGTACAAACTTATGCAATCATCTATGTAGGAAGTGTAAGTGGTTAAACTCTATAATAATGTTGTAGGGTAGGCTAGTACTACCAATGGAACATATCTATGAAGTGAACATGAAGGTTTTCCATACTATACATCAAGTGATGGACCTTATATATGTAATATGATGGTAATAACAACTAGAAGAGCTGAGGCCCTAGCTGTAATGTAGGATGTGCCAATTTTTCTTCATAAAGTGATGAGTGAGAATATGTTCCCAATGATCGATAGGACGTAGAGGTATCCCTTTATTTTACAAAGGAGACTTGTAGGGGTGTTGAGAGGGAGCAAAACCTACTTGAGGGAAACAATATAATGTAACCAACAAAATGAGGGAGATTTTTGGGAATCATTCCATATGGCATATTATTTTATTGTGGATAAGTTGGCCATTTAGTCTAGTATTATCCTCAAAGGGAGTTGGTAGATGCTAGCTCTGTAGAACATAGGCAAGTGGTTGGCTAGTGGGTACCTCAAGATTGATTAGGGTAGCCCATAGGCCATGATTTGAGTATGTAAGGGCTTGAGTGCGCTGTGTATTGGTTATTCATATAACAACCATATTTTTTTATTATGATTATTGTAGTATTTTCATATGTGTTGAGATAGTGTTATGGTGTGTGGGTTTTGTAATCATGAATAATGTGATAAAGGTGTATGGTTTTATACTATGGATAAGTGTGATCCTCCTACCTAAGGGATTAGGGTAGGGAGCTAAGTGTATATGTTGTTCATGAAATTAGTGATGGAATGAAAATGTATTAAGCCATGTATATTATGAAATCCATGTTAATGTATCACAAGGAAATGTTAAACCTAGATATGTGGTAATTAGGGTATCATGGTTGCCAAAGTGTATTGAGAACACAAAACATGTGTCAGAAAGGGACATATTTCATGAGGCACCATTGGTATAGGCTTAACCAATGTAGCATCATGGTGTGATGTTGAATAAATAAAAAATAAAATGACATGATGCATATATACAAATAGTGAAAATATAACAAAAAGGGTAAAAGTTTTTGACAATTGAAAATATAATCACTTTTCACAAATAAACACACCATAGACAAAGCGCACACAGATTCAAAACCAAACATAAAGGCAATTGTATAATTAAATGAATTATTTTGGAAAGTGGGTGAGAAACCCTTGATTTCATCCTCTATGATTGTGTAATATGTTTATTGCGCCAAGTAGATATGAAGATATGAAATGGAGTTGGTGAATGATGACGAGTAATTAACTGAAAGGAGTAGAGAGCATAACCTATGATGGTATAGAATGGGATCAATTGAAGCTAGCTCAAGAAATATCCACTATAAGAGTAATCAAGAGGCCATATTGGAATGAGAAATGAATTGTTAAGAGGTGTTGTAAAAGGAAGAGGGTGCAAAGAACATGAAATTAGAATCAATCAGAACAACCTTACCATCATCTTTATCCTATTTGATCTCCTATCCAATACTTCATGATGTCACTTATAGGCCAAATTGGTAAGTTAAAAACTTGAAATGTGATGCAAGATTGTAAAGTATACTCAAGATAGTGATGCTAATGGCTAGATGGGGGATGATTTGGCGGCATGGGCTCATACCATCTCTAGATCAATGGAGGAGAGTGATGGAGGAAACATAGTCTTGCATTCTTTTCTTTTCCAAATGCTTGGGATGTCCCTTGCATTTAAAGAGGCATTTAGAAGGAAAAGGGGGGAAATTTCCCTCCCAAATTTCAAAATTGTCAAGGGAGAAAGTTCTAGAGATTAGAAATATTTAGACTTTATTTTTTTTTGGGGGGGCGGTATGTGATTAGAAAGTGGGTGAATAAAAAAATAGAATATTAGGAATTATGTGGAATGTGTGGTAAATTAGGAATTAGAATATTAGGAAATATGAATACGTGGAGAGTGGGGTATTTCATGTATTTAGGATTAATTAATTGACTTAAGGGTATCAAGACGTGATGTTAATATGGGAAATAAGAATTAAGTATTAGTTAGATTAGATGAATAGGATACTAGATGATATTTGGCATAATTAAATGAGCTAATTTGGTGAGCATAATGAGATACGTATAGGTTTGTCTTATGCTTAAGTCATGATAAGTTTGCTAAACTTAAGTAGGGTCAAGTCCAAACTAGCATTATGGTTAATTTACTATGTTGGGAAGAAGGATAAGATCAAAGGAGTGATATTTGGTAGATATATTTGGAAAAAACTAAGTTTATTAAATTTTTTTCCAAGTTATATACTTCTAAACATGAGGAAAGGAGGAGAAAACAAGCTTAAAAAGCCTTGTAGGCAACATTTTCTTAAGGATTATAAAAGTATTGTGTATGTATTGAGAATAAAATAATGAAAAGATACTTCCTTAAAGTAATGGATCATTGTTCAATTTTAAGAATTATTTAAGTGATTTTTTTAAGATGTGTTTCAAGCTTTATGAATGCTTTGTATTAGTTTTTTAGATAGCATGCAGGCCTAAAATTGATAATTTAGGGTTTTACACAGTAAAAAAAAGTTTGATTTTAGAGTTTTGAAGGTTATTAAAGGGTAAATAAGGTGTGAAATAGTTTTTATAATATGTTTATAATGACATGTTTTATAAAACTCCCTTAAATTTTTGTTGATGCTGAAATTCAAATTGTAGGCCTAGATTATAAGGTATTCAAAATTGGTAAGTGAAAATAATCTTGTTTTTCAAGTTTTTTACATTGAATGAGAAGATATGAATATTTATGAAGGTGTATAAGGTTGTGTCAGACCTTAAATAATAATTATTTTTATTTTAAATCCATTTAAAATATTAAACATTGAATTTATCACCTATCAGTCTTACACAGTCCAAACTAGGGCAATGAGAAAAAAATCATTTATAGCAAATCTAACTAGCCAAAAATCATGAAAACTAGTGAGAATATGTGGTTAATTGTCTATAAAGTTTTAAATAATTCTTTATATGAATTGGTAGGGTATAAAAAATTATCTCATTAACACAGTTTGTGCAGGAAGGGGAATTAAGCCTATAACTTTACATAATCCTCTTGGGTGAGTTTGGAGTTCAAAAAAATATTGATACAAATTATATCATGTCTAATAACATGAAACATGATGCCCCAAGAGTCATTAATAACCATATTCTTTTGAATAATCAACTCAAGGAGGTCATTTAGGCCTAATTACCCCTAATAGCCATGTTTTGGCAAAAATGAAGTTTGAGTGAAAAGAAAGGTTTGTAACCTCTAGGAATATTTTTCTTAAATTAATTATGATATGAGAGAGTGAGATAAACCATGTGGATGATTTTTTCAAAACAAATCAATAAAAAGAGTCTTGAGGCCTAGTTATGTGTCTAGTAGCCTTTTTAAGGTATTATGCTCTTAAGAGTTCTCAAGAATGAGTAAGATATTGAATTGAGTTGTATTACGTAAAATTAGTCATGAAGAGTCCCTAAATTTACATAAAATTTATAGTAAACACATGTTGTTATTAGTAAGGAGTATAGGCCATGTCAATAAGACCTTGCATGGAGATTGTTTGGTATGTGGATGAAGTTACAAACATGAGAAAGGGATGTGCTATTGTATTAAGAGTGTAGTGTCATCAAGACAATACTAAGGAAACCTTTGGAGTTCATTATTCACTAAAAAGATTATATTTCCTTGAGTATCCTTGATAACATTTTGAGAGGCTTATTGAAATTTTTTAATTAGTTTGTAAGCTCATGTAAAGAACCTCAAGGAGGTATATAAGACCTAGTGTAAGAGACCTAGTAGAGGTCTACTTACATCACTTGCCTGATGTGGATGTGTGAGATATTTAGACCAAAATTTGTGTACCTAAAGTATAAAGGAAAAATGGATATATATAACAAACATACTCAAAGTGTAAAATGTTAGTTTAAGAGGAGGGATTCCACTATGGTCACCAAAATATATTACTTAGAATTTGGACAAAATGGATTAAAGTTGAAAAATAAATTTTAATCAATCCAAAAACCCTTACCATCATCTTGCTCTCATTTTATCTCCTTTCCAATACTTCATGATGTCATTTGTAGACCATATCGACAAGTTGAAAATTTGAAATGTGGTATAGGACTGTAAAGTATGCTCAATATAATGATGGTAATGGCTAGTTGGGGAATTCTCTTTATAGCATTGGCTCATTCCAAATATATATCAATGAAGGAGAGTGATGGAAGAAGCATAGGCTTACATTAATTACTTGTACACATGCTTGGGATGCCCCTTGAATTTAAAGAGGTGTTTGGAGGAATTGGAGGGGAAATTTCCCTCCCAAATTTCAAATTTGAAAAGGGAGAAAGTTCTTGAGGCTGGAAAACTCCATAATTTATTTGGATGGGAGGGCATGTGACAATAAAGTGGGTGAATAAATAATTAGAATATTAAGAATTATGTGGAAAGTAGGGTAAATTAGGTATTAGAATGTTAGAAAACATGAATATGTGGAGAGTGGGGTATTTCATGTAGTTAGGATTAATTAATTAATTAACTTAAAGGCATGAAGAGGCAATGTTACTATGGGATATAGGGATTAAGTGTCGATATTAGATGAAATTAGGAATAATTAAATGAGTTAATTTAGTGATCAAAATTAGATGCATACATTTTCCCCCTCTTTAAGAGGGCATTATGACTAGAAGGAGTAATGGTCTTTCAAAGAAGAAAGGCAATCATGGATGGGTGTTAGCAAATTAGTGGCCATAAGATTCCCCCTCAAGGGGATGTTCAGAGAAGAATGAGATGGATGGCCACTCTAAAGGAAGAAATGTAGGTGTGGCATATGAATGGACAAGGGAATGTCAGATGGGGAAGAAGATTAAATCAACATGAGTAGTGAGATACACATTGATATTGCCATATTAAAGACATATGGATATAGGGAGTAAGGATGATGATGTCATGATTGTTAAAACATATAAGGTAGAATAAACTATAATAAAATAGTGATAATAAAAGAGTTTTCAAGTATTTAACATATCTGAAGCAAGGACACATGTAAGGGAGAGCTACAATTTTAAATGTGATGAATGGGCTACAATCTATTTGATGTATCCCAAGCAAGGATGCATACAAAGTAGAACCACAAACCAAAAAAATTGATGAATTCATCTATAAGATTTCAATGTGTCCCAAGTAAGGACACATGCCAAGGAGTTTTGTGGGATAGAATGATAAAGGCCATGAGATTTCAAGAAATCCCAAGCAAATACACATTCTGAGAAAACATCATGCTAAAAAAAGATAATGATGTGATAATTTTAATGATGGGTTTAGCTCATAGCATGTGTCAAGAAAGAGTAGGAAGTAGTGGATAAAGGAAAAATAATGTGATCAATTGACTAACGGATGAAATGGAAGGATTGGTTAGTGCATCTAAGTTATCCTTGGGTACCATGGGTGACCAAGCATTGCCTACATAGTCTCAATAGACCTCAGGACAATGTATTTCTCCGTAAATGGGAAGGATGATAGGAAGAATAAGAAAGATGAGGATGAAATATATGGGTTTAAGTTGATAAAGAGTGGTGGAGGAGTGGAAATATGAATGAACTATGACATGATTGATATTTATGATGGGCCTAGAAAAGACATATACACAGGGAGTGGGAAGGATAGTGTCAAAGTTATCGACACATCCAAAAGGGTATCAACCATAACTAAAGAATGACAAAGTGAGCCATGATATTTAGACATATCCCAAGCAAAGGCACATGTTTATTAGAAATATGGGTCTCAAATGGAGAATAGATGAGTGTAATTATAGCTTAGAGAGGTATTTGATGAAAGATATGGGTTATGATGATGTATGATGATGGTAAAAAAAAGTAGGTGAACGATGTGCCAACATAGTGTGAAGGAGTGGTATGAGTGGAATGATCTCATATGTATTGGGAGTAATAGTTTTGGAGTGAGAAAGGTGGATAGATAAGAAGCAAAAATAATAGAGAGGCATCAAAAAAATGGATTGGATGTAAAGGTGGTGGTTTCTTTGGAATAGACAAAGAATGCTAGTAGGATGCCATCATGAGGTGGCTGAATGGGGCAGTAAGAGTGGAGTGGTATCAGTTATCACTATGAGATAAGTTTTAATATGGGGACATCCATTAGGAGCTACAATGGATTTTTGGCAAAAGGCCATCATTGCTATGAGCTGATGTTTACCATCTATAACAAAGTTGAAGCCTATGTGGGTTTATGACATAAGTGGCCATCATTACTAAGTGTCAATGATGATGACCGATATGCATGGTAGGGTTAGAAGAGACTATTAAAGATCTTCATAGGTAGGTGTATATATCATTTATCCACATATCTTTATACTAGGAATCCTTGTAGGAGGCTAAGGATAGCATCATCAGTGTCAAACTCAGTGACCCTAAGAAATAAGACATGGTCACTGGTGAAGAAGGTAGCAAAAGCTCAACCATCACTCAAGAAACATCAAATTTGGTTAATAAAAAGATGAAAAGATTCTAAATGGTGGAAGATAGACATTGGGTGTGGAAAGAAAAAAGAACAACAAAATTAGTGTAGAATGTTGTGAGAGGGAGGTTGTGGTTTAGGTGGATGGTAAAAAGTTAGGCTGCATGGAATAGTGAGGAGGTGGAGTAGGAGGATCGATACTAAGGTGGGCGCAAAAACTAGGTATGGATTTATTGTGGGTTTTTATAGAGTATGTATGTGTGTATTGATAGTTGCATGGTGAAATAGGGTTCTGGATATCATGGTAGGGGAAAACACGAGTCAGAGTGTGGGGAGAAGTTAATGGGATGATGTAGAGGTTGTACAAGTAAGAATAGGTAATTTTCAAGGTTGGGGACTAGGGAAAAATAGTTTCCTGGGTGAGTAGAGGTTGCATGGACATGTCATAGAGATATGGGAATAAAATAATTGTAAAGTGGGGGAGGGGGTATAGAGTAATGTATAAAGACTATAGGAGTGATGGGTGTCATTGGCTATGGGGAGTGGGAAGTCACAGGAAGGGTTTTTTTGAGTGTGGAAGGCAATGCCATAGGAGTATACAGTTGGGAAGGTTTAGGAAAAATGCATCAAGGAAATAGGGGCATGGAATGTGGAATATATAATTTTTAAGAAGGGGTTTGGGATACTATTTAAATCATGAACTACAATGACATTATTTTACTGATAATTATTGTTATATTTTAGGGGGATCAAGCTCTAGAGAGGATGATGGTGGAAGTGAATTGAGAAGGTTGCAAAGATGGTGACAAGGACAATGGTTAGGGAATGTATACTAACTACAGAGGCATGGGAGAAGAAATTGAAATAATAGGGGCATTAGGGATTTTATAAGTTGATTAGTAGCTCCATAAAGGGAGATAATAGGCTAACAATACTAGGTGTCATGCTTACAGGGTCAAATTGTTCGAAGAGATATATAGATGGAAAATGTATTAGTTTGGGTAACATCATTTCTAGAGTAGGTTAACCTATTACATAATCTACCAAACCCTCTCAACTTAATTTTCACTTAATGGTCACTGGGGAGTTGATCCTAACTCTGGTAACAAGTCACCTGTTATGGCTGAAGGTCATATTCTAAGTTTATATAGGCTCACTAGGAGATTCCCCAATATATGCGAGGAATGGTGTGGCCCAAATCCATGTAGGATGATGTCTAACCACTTTGCATGTTAGATCCAAAATTACCCTCACTCCATAGAATCCTTTATGGGTAATTCTACTTTAGTGCCTAACAATAGTTGTCCTAATATTTATACTCTATTGGAACATAGAGTGTGGTCTAATGTGTGGTGATGAAATCCATGTAATCGACCCTTAGGGACTAATGAAAATTTCGTGGATGTCACTTCCATGATCATGTTGCACACTTGAAATAAAAATAGGAAGGGTTTATTGGTGGTTTTTTATCCTCCAAGAAATGTTGTAAGGATGCAAGGAGGAGAGCATACACCATTGTAGCCCTTGAGTGACACTCAAGCAAGTAAAAAAAAATTTATTAATGGATTAATTTATGTGTGTTTTCTATTCTAATCAAAGAAAGAAAAAAGTGATAAAAAATAATGTTTTAGCCAATTCTAGGACTGGTAAAAAAATAAATGATTAATAGTTTTAAGATAAGCAGTCTTCGATCATTTATCCTGCAAGCAAATAGTTTAGTAGTTTTCAAATTGGCAAATTTGATAATCAACCCTGTAGATATGTTGTTAGTATTTATAAATGTTTTTCCTTGGAAGTAATTGGACCTATAAGTACATGTCAATTTAATGTGTCAACAACCAAATCAAATAGATGATTAAAAATAATGTTTTAGCCAATTTTGGGACCGATCATCCTATCAAATTGATTGATCAACCTTTTGAGCACACAAGTTATTATTTTTGACCTTTTAGTGATTTAGACTGTGTAATTTGAGGGATGACCTAAAAATGGCATTAATAGTCTGATGATTTCAATAATCTACTTGTAAATATTGATGCTTAGATGGACTCTCTCCTTTTTTGTTATTTTTTTATGTTGACACTAAAAAATATAATATTTAATTAACTATATAATAACATTTTTTAAATGAATGATGATATAAAATGAATAAAAATGACAAGAAAATGATTTAAAAAGTGATATTTAACTAAGTAAATAATGACCCTTCTAGTGACCCATGACACAAAATGAGTACAAATAAGAAGATAGTAATTAAAAGTTATATTCAATTATCTATAGAAAGACAATTTTTAATGTATCTCTCTATATACAACCTAACTATTTAATTATTATTTTTTTATGTCATTTCTATCTAAAATGACTATCAATATGGCACAAAATTTATGGCCCTTGGATAATGTCAATGGTTATCACTAATATATATTTTAATACTGTAAAAGACAATTAATATTTGAACTAGTTGTGACAATAAGTAGACATTTTAGTAGTTTAAGGTTTGAACCCTGACAACATTGTGAGGATAATTACCTATTATTTAGTGTTGGAAGTTTATCTACACCTTCTATACTCCTAGATAATTCTAACCATTTAAATATTCATGATGTGTTTGACAATATGGATAAAATGGTGGTATAATTTGGTAGATATGCAAGTAGGTAGCTAACAGGTGCAAGGTTAGATGTGACACTCATTAGGATCTTTCCTCTTGACCTAATTTTTTTTAAAAAAGGCATGCACATAGATAGGGGTGTAGGATTTGGTTAAAACAACATTAATGAGGATCTAATTTTTTTTGTGAATGTAGGTGATTAGAAGAGGTTCT
Source organism: Torreya grandis (assembly GCA_037957365.1). NCBI lineage: Eukaryota > Viridiplantae > Streptophyta > Pinopsida > Cupressales > Taxaceae > Torreya > Torreya grandis. The sequence goes on from JARHVA010000450.1 coordinate 1,679,027, forward strand.
CGATATACTGTACACTATGACTAGCCTATAAAGCCTTCTACATGTTTGTGAACTATTTGACATAATACCATAGAGAAATATGGTCTTATAAATTATCTTATCTTAAAAAGAGTTTTATCTTAAAGAGAGTTTTAGCTTAAAGAGATTCTAGTGTAAAGAGAGTTTTAGCTTAGATAGGGGTGTAGGATTTGGTTAAAATAACATTAATGAGGATCTTAGATCTTTTTGTGAATGTAGGTGATTAGAAGAGGCTCTCAATATACTATACACTATGACTAGCCTATTAAGCCTTCTACATGTTTGTGAACTATTTGACATAATACCATAGAGAAATATGGTCTTATAAATTATCTTTGGCTAGCATATAATATGTTTGTCTCTCTAAAGTATAGATTTTGTAGCACATAAGCCATAAAACCTTCACTCAATGCCACTCATAGGTCATGTGGAGGCTAACACATGGCACATGGATTGTTTGTAAAAATGCCTCAAAGAAACTATTTTTCAACAAATAGGGGTATTATGGACTATAAGATTTGTATGGCAAGGTCTTGATTAAAAGGCCTTGAAAATTTTTAAAAATGAAATTGGCTGGTGTAAATCTAGACTCCATGACCTTTTCCAACATCTTCCTAGCATGTGCTAAATGGTGAGCTTTAGAATAGGGTATGGAAATACATCAAAGCATGATGTAAAGTAAATTTTTATCAAATTTTGTAGTTGTACACTACTCACTGCTAACTGACTTGCACATAGAAGTACCTAACCTAGTAGCTGAATAAGATGCTTTTACCACCATAAAAAGAGTACACTATTTTTTAAATCCTCTATTAGATTAATAAATTTATAATATGCTAAACAAAATACTATGCAAGTGACTAGTTGATATAAAAATGATTATGTAGAGTGGTAAAATATACAAAACACCATATATATATATATATATATATATATATATATATATATATATATATATATATATATATATATATATATATATATATATATATATATATATATATATGAATCCTGTAATTTATTTACAAAAATAACAAACCATATCTATTTTTAATGTTAGAATAAGAAAGAAAAACACATTAATTAATATATATACACAAGTATATGAACTATAAACTATAGAGCCTAGTGATTGATGTGGATGGAAAACATGAAAATATTGATCCACCAATCTTGCTTCAAATATGACCTAAAACCTTGAGTAAACACACTCAAAGTCTTAAATGTCAATTTGAGAGGAGGGCTCCCACTATGGTCACCAAAATGTATTACCCAAAATTTAGATAAAATAGATTAAAGTTGAAAAATAACTCTTAATCAATTCAAACTCCAAATAATCATCAAATGAAAATAAATTGAAATAAGAAGCAATCATAACAACCTTACCATCATCTTACTTGCATTTGATGTCCTTTCCAAGACTCTTTGATGTTGCTTGTAGACCAAATCGACAAGTTAAAAACTTGAAATTTGATGTAGGATTGAAAAGTATGCTCAAAATAGTGATGCTAATGACTAGTTGGGGGATAATATTGGTAGCATGGGCTCATTCTAACTCTAGATCAATGAAAGTAGCTTAGGTTTTGTATTCATTCCTTGTCCAAATGTTTGGGATGGCCCTTACGTTTAAAGAGGTGTTTATAAGGAAACATGGGGAAACTTCCTTCCCAAATATCAAATTTGATAAAGGAGAAAGTTCTAGAGGTTGGAAACCTCTAGACTTTATTTTTTGGAGGCGTGTGATTAGAAAATGGGTGATTTAATAAATTAGAATATTAGGAACTATGTGGAAAGTGGGGTAAAAATTAGGAATTAGAATATTAAAAAACATGAATATGTGGAGAATGGCATATTTCATATAGTTAGAAATAATTAATTAATGATTAAGTGATAATTAGATCAAATGAATAGGATATTAGAAAATATTAGGCAATATTAAATGAGGTAATTTAGCAAGCAGAATTAGATGCATACATTTTCCCTCTCTTTGAAAGGGCATTGTAATTGGAAGGAGTAATGGTCTTTCAAAGAAGAAAGATGATAATAGATGGGTGTTAGAAAATTAGCGGGCACAAGATGCCCCTTCGATGGGACATACAGAGAAGAATGAGATGGATGGCCACTCGAGAGGAAAAAATGTGGGTGAGGTGAATAGACAAGGGAATGATAGATGTGAGATCGATGATGAAGAAGATGAAATCTACATGAGTAGTGAGATACAAATTGATAATGCCCCTGGTAAAAATATATGCATAGTGAGTGAGGATGATGATTTCATAGTTGTTGACAATCCTAAGGGGAATCAACCGTAACAAAATAGTGATAACATAAGAGGTTGTAAGATTTCACGTATCCGAAGCAATGATGCATGCAAGGGAGAGATGCAATCCTGAATGCAATGAATAGGTCATAAGTTTTTTGATGTATCCAAAGTAAGGATGCATGCAAGGGAGAAACACAAACCAAACAAATTGATGCATTAGGACACAAGATTTTGATGTATCCCAAGCAAGGATGTATGTCAAGGAGAGATATGGGACATGATGATAAAGGACATGAACTTTTGACCTATCCCAAGTATACATTTTACACCATATTCAGAAAGAGATCCAAAGGCTTGAGGTGTGCATAGGCATGAATATTAGTCAATCATTCTCAACATTAAACAATAAAATGGTTTACACATTTATAGGATTTGTCCTTTAACCACTCCCCTATAATAGTTGAGTTGTTCTAACAACTCACTATCTTACACATAACCTACAATTTCTCAATATATCCATATGATTTGCATATCAAATCACTTATAGCAATATATTATTTTATTACTCATCATTTATGCTCACACTAAATATATATTCACACTAGATATTCTCAATATTCCCTTCCTTAGTGTGAACTTAGGGATGCCGAGTTCACCCAAAAATGCATCCATTACAAATATGAAATTAATTACATTGAAAATCTCACTTTATTGAAAAACACATTTCAAGACTTATTTGATAACTTACAACCAAAAACAACAATGACAACACATTTATAAAAACCCAAAATTAAAACAAAAAAATAACTCTCTTAATTAACTCGATATATACAACATAAATTAAATAAAAAAATAAAAAATAATAATAAAAAGTTAATGTTAAATATAAAATAATTTTTAAATCATGACCTTTGCTTATAAAGGTCATAACAAAATGTAATAAATAGTAATCATAAAACTAAATCTAAAACCAAATCAAATATAAAAATACACCTAATATATAAATAAAAATTACCTAAATGAGAATGTCTATAAAAACTAGATGCAATAAATATTTAAATACTAAACTATGACAAAACTATAAACCACAACCTCATACCTAAATATAAACTAGACCTAAATAGCCCCTAAGTGAATGAAAATCGTGGGTTATTAAAACTAAACCCATTACTAAAACCACGACTTACAAGAAAATACAACTAAAATAATTTAAAAAACCACAAATTTAAAGCAAACTATGGTTTAAAAATAACCGAAAAAAAAAAAAGAAAAGAATAAACAAAAGACCTAGAATGGGAACCACAAAATAAGATAAGCTGGAGGCATGGTGAGGAGCTTGGACGATGGTAGAGGTGATGCCTGTTTGATGTAGCCAAGTTGGATCATAACATGCCAAGTTTTGGAGTAAAAGGTTGATGCCGATATGGGAGGATGTCATGAATGAGATCAGAATGAGTTTGTGTCATCGAACAAATAAGAGATTATGTTGGGCTGAAGGCAGAAGCGATAACAAAGATGAATGCAAGTAAGGCGATGTAATGTTTGTAACCGAGTTGAGCAGATCCAATGTTGGAGGGGAGTCGATGAGCTTGAGCTCAGTTGGTGGAGTGATGTCGATCCACGTCGAGGAGTTTACCGTTCATAAAACCGAATTGAGATTGAGATGAGAAGGGGACTTGGAGCTCAAGATGAGCCATAAGAGTCTAAACGGATTCAAACATGATCCAAATCAATAAATCGATGCATGTAGAACCTGTGGATATGAATCTACGCACAAGGATTTGGGTATACTGCATCCGAAGAAGATCAGGATCCAAAATGGAGGTCTGAGATCATTGTTTGAGAGGAAGCTCGTCAAGAGAGACCGCCTGTTTTTGGAGAGCTGAAGGGTCACGACTAAGCAAAAATGTGCTACCAATTGTTGAGTCAGATGCAAATCAGAAATCCACTATATAGTCAGATCCGAACATTTTTTTTAATATTTATCAAACCCTCATGCAAATATTAAAAAAAGGTGCAAAACAAAACCAGAAAAAATATAAACATTTTTTTTCTTTATTTACAAAAACTTTCTAAATGCCAACATACCCTGTAATGCTCTACACTACATTACCCCTACAAAAAGAAATTAGGGCTTTCAAAAGATAAGGACAATGGATTTGGTCTTCACTCCAAAATCTTTGTGATGAATAAGCCCTGAATTTGCAAAGAGGTCTAGGATGGAACCTATTCTGATACTAGATATAGATTTTACACCATATTCAACAAGAGAGCTGAAGGCTCGAGGTGTGCACAGGCATGAATATCAGTCAATCATCTTCAACATTAAATAATAAAATGGTTTACACATTTATATTATTTGTCCTTTATCCACTCCCCTAAAATAGTTGAGTTGTTCTAACAACTCACTATCTTACACACAACGTACAATCTCTCAATATATCCATGCGATTTGCATATCAAATCATTTGAAACAATATATTATTTTATTACTCATCTATTTATGCTCACACTAAATATATGTTCACACTAGATATTCTCAATACCAAGTAAGGATGCATGTTGGGAGAGAATCATGCAAAAGAAATGGATGAATTAGGCCACGATATTTCAACGTAACCCAAGCAAGGATGCATCCCAAGGAGAGCTATGGAATAGAATGATAAAGGCCATGAGATTTTTACATATCCCAAGAAAGGATACATGCTTGGGAGAGCATTGTGCCAAAATAAGACAATGGTTTGATAATTTTAAAGATGGGCATAACTCATAGCGTGTGTCAAGCAAGAGTAAGAAGTAGTGGATAGAGGAAAAATAATGTGATCGAGTGACCAAGGGAAGAAAGGGAAGGATTGGTTAGTGCGGTCGAGCTATCCTTAGGCACCATAGGTGACCAAGCACTACTTACATAGTCTTAAAATATCTCAATCCAATATAGTTCTCCAAAAATGGGTAGGATGATGGGAAGAATAAGAGACATGAGAATGAAATAGACGTGTTGAATGTGATGAAGAGTGGTGGAGGAGTGGTAATATGGATGAGCTATGACATGATTGATATCAAGGATGCCCCTGGTAAAGACATATGCACATGAAGAAAAAATGATAGTGTCATGGTTGTTTACACATCCCAAGGGCGAATCAACCATAAATAAATAATGAAAAAGAGAGCCATGACATTTTGACATATCCCAAGCAAGGACACAAGCTTAGGAGAATTGTGGGCCTCTAATGGAGGATAGACGAGTGACATTGTAGCTCAAAGAGGTGATTGATGAAGGATGGGGGTCATGATGATGGTCAAGAGGACTTGAAGTATATTAGGTGACCAATTGACTGATGGAGTGGGAAGAAGACCAAAGGTCAATAGAGTTTTAAGAGTGGAATAATCCCATATGCATTGGGATTGAGAAAGGTGGATAAATAGGAATTAAAAATAAGATGGAGGCACCAAAAAATATGGAGGTGATACAAAGGAGGTGGTTACGTTGGAAGAGGCAAAGAATGCTACCATGCTACTAATACGAGGTGGCTGAATGGGGAAGTAGGAGTGGAGCAGTAGCTATTGTCACTATGAGACAAGATTTAAGAGGGGGACCTCTATTAGGAGATATAAATGATATTTGGAAAAGGACATCATCAATACAATCCAAGTTTTATCTACTGTAGCAAAATTAAAACCTACATGGGTGGGTTGTACAAGTGGCTATCATTTCTATGTGCCAAGGATGGTAATTGATATGCATGGTAGGGTTTGAAGATCATATTCAAGATCTTCATAGGTAGGTGTATGCATCATCTATCTACATACCTTTGTAATAAGAATCCTGGTAGGGCATTGAAGATAACATCATCAGTGTCGAGATCAATGACCTAGAGGAGGAAGACATGGTTATTGGTGAAAAAGGTAGTAGAAGATCAGCTACCACTCAAAAAACATAAAATGTGGTTAATAAAAAGGTGTAAGATAGATGTGGGGCATGGAAACAAAATATAAAAGGCCAAAGTAGTGCAATGTTTTTTGAGAGGGAGGTTTTCGCTGAGGTAGATGGTAGAAAATATGAGTGTGCAAAATGGTGAGGAGGACAAGTAGGAGGACAAACACTACAGTGAGTGTAGAAACTAGGTATGGATTTATTATGGGTTTTTATTATGTATGTATATGTGTATTGATAGGTGTATATTGAAATAGGGTTTTGATAATAGGTGTTATGATGGGGGAGTTCTTGGGTCAGAGTATGGGGAGAAGTTCAAGGGATAGTGTAGAGGTTGCACATGTGAGAAGAAGTTGCATCATAGTGGAAAAGGGAGTAGAAAATCATAGGGAGAGGAGGCTAAAGAGTGAGGGAATTATGAAATTATATCATTAGGATAGGGGAATAGAAAAATCACAGGTTGAGGGGGGCATAGGGTATTGTATAAGAGCTGTAGGAGTGATGAAGGCCATTGGTTATGGGGAGTAAGAAGCTACTAGAAAAATTTTCTTGTGTGTGGAGGGAGGTATCATAAGAGTTCGTAGATGGGAAGGGTTAGGAAAACAACATTGGTGGAAGAGGGCCCATGGGATGTAGAATATCCACTTTTTAAGAAGGGTTTGGGATTTTGTTTAAGTCATGAAATGTAATGACACTAATTGACTATTAATAATTTTTGTGTTGCAGGGGGATTGAGCTTTGGAGAGGATGATGGTGTCAAGAGCTGTGTCGAGATGGTTGCAAATATGGATACATGGATAATGGTTAAGGAATGCATACAAATTGTAGAGGCATGGGAGAATAAATGGAAATAATAGGTGCATTGATGATTGTCTGAGTCGATTAGTAGCTATGCAAAGGGAGGTAATAAGTTTATAATGCCAGGTATTCCTCTTGTAAGGTCAAATAATTTGGAAAGATATACAAATGGTGGATGTGTTATCTCAAGTAACATCATTTCTGGAGTAGGTGAACCAATGGGAGGCATATATTGGGGTGCTATAAGAATAGATGGATTCGATGTGTGTTAGCCATATTCAGCTACAAGGATGATTAGAGTAGAGAGAGTTAGATTCATGGGTCATAGAGATGGATAAAAATATGGATTAGATACTATTGGATGCCTTAGGGTTAGGAGACATGACAACCCAAGTGGAGAGGATGGATCAAGAGACACAATATTGGAGATCTTTGTATGAGTACATGGAACCAATAGGGAAAATGGCTCCATAATATAGGGCGATCAATCGATTCGAGAGGTCACCAGGTTCTAGGTCATTGAGCCACTCAGTTAATCCATCACTAAGGCCACCACCATAGGGTGGGATGTAGGCCATAATGTTTTAATGGTGTAGAGTTGGGTGCATATGTAATAGGAGGATAATAGTGAATAAATGTATGTAGTTATGGAATAAATGATGTTATAATGAGAAGTGTAGTTTTTATGTACAAAATGATGATGATATATATAGTAAAAGTTGGAAGATACAGGTTAAAGATGATGGTAATTTTGTGATGGCTTGAAAACATGTGTATGCCTAGTATGTATATGATGTAATAATTGATTTTATTTTGATAATAATAGATAAAAATGTGATTGTTTTATTATGTCGTGTAATGATTAGAATGTGATGATGTAATGTCAATTAATATTTATAACCAATAAGATAATAATGGGAGTAGGTATGATGTGAATGTGGGTTCATGATAATGGGGAAAAATTATTGAAAAGTATCCAAAATATTATATGACAGTACTTGGCAAGTGGTGACACTATGGTGAGGGAGTAATGATCATTTTTGGGACTCATCCTATTGGTGGGTCCAAACAAGCACTCCTGATGATTGCGAGGGTGTGGGTGTTATATAACACATGAGGAGTCAAGGATTGTAGTGCATTTAAAACTTATGCAATAATATATGTGGGAAGTGCAAGTGGTTTAACTCTCCAAGTATGTTGCAGGGTAGGCTAGTATTGCCACTAGAGTAGATCTATGAAGTGAATTCGAAGGTTTTTCACATTCTACATAGAGTGATGGACCTTTTAGAAGTAATATAATGGAAAAAAACCTAGAGGAGTCGAGGTCCCAACCATAATGTAGGATGTGCCAATTTTGGTGCACAAGGTGCCGAGTGAGAAGATGTGCTAAAGGCTTGATAGGGCCTGGAGGCATCCCTTTATTTTGTAGGGGAGACTTGCAGGGGTGTTGAGAGGGAGTAGAACCTACACAAAGGAAATAGGATGATGTGACTAGTAGAATGAGGTAGGTGGTTTGGGAATCATCCCCATTTGGCATGTGCTAGTATTATGGATAAGTTGGCTATTTAGGCTAGTATTGTCCCTAGAAGGAGTTGGAAGATGATAGATTTATGAAACATATACGAGGTGGTTGGATGGTGGGTACCTCAAGGTCAATCAAGGTACCCCTAGGCCATGATCTGAGTATGTAAGGGATTGAGTGGGTTATGTACTAGTTATTGATATATCAACCATATATTTGTATTGTGATTCTTGTAGTATTTTCATATTTTTTGAGATAATGGTATGGTGTGTGGTTTTTGTAATCATGAATAATGTGATAAAGGTTTATGGTTTTATGATATGGCTAAGTGTGATCTTCCTACTTGAGGGTAGGGAGTGAATTGTATATGTTGTTGGTAGTGGAATTAGTGATGGAATGATAATTTATTGAGCCATGTAGAATGTGAAATCCAAGTTAATAGATCACAAGGCAATGTTGAACTAAAATATGTGGTAATCGGGGTATCATGGTTGCCAAAGTACATTAAGAACACAAAATATATATTAGAAAGGGACATCTTTTATGAGGAACCATTAGTATAAGCTTAAACAATGTAGCATCGTGGTGTGATGTCGAATAAAAAATAAATAAAATGATATGATGCATATATACAAATAATGAAAATATAACAAAAAAGAGTAAAACTTGTTGACTATTGAAAATAAAATCACTTTTCACAAATAAACACACCATAGACGACACACACACATATGAAAAACCAAGTACAAAGGCATTTGAATAATTAAGTAGACTAATTTGGAAAGTGTGTGAGCAACCCTTGATTCCATAATTTATGAGTGTGTAATATGTCTATTTCCCCAAGTAGATATGAAGATATGAAAAGGAGTTGGCAAATGATGATAAGTGATTGGCTAAAAGGAGTAGAGGGTAAAGCCTGTGATGGTATGAAATGGGATTATTTGAAGCTAGCTTAAGAAATATCCACTGTAAGAGTAATCAAGAGGCCATATTGGAACAAGAAATGGATTTTTAAGCAGTGTTGTAAAAAGAGGAAGGTGGAAAGAACTTGAAATAGGAAGCAATAAAAAAAAACCTTACCATCATCTTGCTCCCATTTGATCTCCTTTCCAAGACTTCATGATGTCCCTTGTAGATCAAATCGACAAGTTAAAAACTTGAAATGTGATGTAGGATTGCAAAGTATCCTCAAGATAGTGATACTAATGGCTAGTTGGGTTATGATATTGGTATCATGGGATCATCACAACTCTATATCAATGGAGGAGAGTGATGGAGGAAGCATATGATTACATTCATTTCTTGTCCAAATGCTTGGGATGCCTTGGAAGGAAATGGGAGGAAGTTTCCTTGCATTTAAAGAGGTGTTAGGAAATATGAATATGTGGAGAGTGGGTATTTCATGTAGTTAGGATTAATTAATTGACTTAAGGGTATGAAGAGGTGATGTTAATATTGGACATAAGAATTAAGTGTTAATTATATCATATGAATATGATATTAGAAAATATTAGGCACAATTAAATGAGCTAATTTGGTGAGCGGAATGAGATGCATACAGGTGTGTCTTATTCTTAAGTCATGATAATTTTTTTAAACTTAAGTATGGTCAAGTCCAAACTAGCATTATGGTTAGTTTGTTACATTGGGAAGAAGGATAAAATCAAATGAGAGATATTTGGTGCATGTATTTTGACAAAACTAAGTTTATTAATATTTTCACAAGTTATATACTTCTAATCATGAGGAAATGAGGAGAAAACAAGCTTAAAAATCCTTAGGCAATATTTGCTTAAGGATTGTAAAAGGATTGTGTATGTATTAAAAATAAAATAATGAAAAGATACTTCCTTCAAGAAATGGATCATTATGACATATTAATAATTATTTAAGTGAATGTTTTTAGATGTGTTTCAATCTTTATGAATTATTTGTATTGGTTTTTAGATAGCATGCAGGACTTATAGTGAGAATTCAGGTTTTTACATAGTCAAAAAAGTGTGATTTTAGAGTTTTGAAGGTTATTAAAGGGTAAATAAGGTTGGAAATAGTTTTTAGAATGTTTTTGTAACTTAATATATCCAATAAAAGTTTAAACCCCCCCTCTTAAATGTTTATTCATGCTGAAACTCAACTTCTAGGCTTGGATTACGAGGTATTTAGAATTGGTAAGCGAAAACAATCTTATTATTCAAGTTTTTTACATTGCATGAGAAGATATGAATACTTATGAAGGTTTATAAGGTTGGTTCATTCCTTAAATAATAATTATTTTTATTTTAAATCCATTTAAAATATTAAAAAATTAATTTATCAGCTCTCAGCCTCATAAAGTCCAAACTAGGGTAACAAGAAAAAATTCATTTGTAGCAAATATAACCAACTAAAAATCATGAAAATTGGTGAGAATGTGTGCTTAGGTTTCTATATAGTTTTATGAATAATCAACTTAAGGAGGCCAATTAGGTCTAATTAGCCCTGTTTTGGTAAAAGTGAATTTTGGGTGAAAAGAAAGGTTTGTAATCTCTAAGAAGATTGTTTTACATTGATTATGATACGAGGTACTGAGAGAAAACATGTGGATGAATTTTTGAATCCAAATCAATAAAAAGAATATTAAGGCCAAGTTATGGGTCTATTAGCCTTTTTAATATCTTATGCGCTTAAGAGTTCTCAAGAATGAGTAAGCCCTTGAATTGAGTTGTATTATGTCAAATTAGTAATGAACAATCCCTAAATTTCCATAAAGTTTAGAGTAAACCCATGTTATTATTACTAAGGAGTATAGGCCAAGTCAAGAAGACCTTGCATGAACATTGTTTGGTATGTGGATGAAGTTGAAAATGTGAGAAAGGGATGTGTTGTTATATTAAGAGTGTAGTGTCATCAAGACAAGACTAAGGAAACATGTAGAGGTAATTATTCATTGGAAAGAGTATATTCCCTTTATTAGCCTTGATAACATTTTTATGAGGCTTATTGAATAATTTTAATTAGTTTGCAGGTTTATGTATAAAACATCAAGGATTTCTAGAAGACCTAGTGTAAGAGACCTAGTAGAGGTTTACTTACATCACTTGCCCCACATGGAAGTGTGAAATATTGAAACCAACCTATGTGTGCCTCAAGTATAAATAAAAAATGGACATATATAGGGATTATGAGAGATCCATCCATGTAAAAATAAGTTGATACAATGATGGATGAGTTTGTAACTAACTACCAGGAAAAATGGAACTCCAAAAATGTTGTAGCTATGCAATGAAAGCTGATAACTTCATGTCACTAAATAAGATATGATAACATACATGAGATCTATCACAAAAATTGATATAAAAATTCATTACAAATTAGAGGAAGGTAAAAATGGAGATGAGGAATCATGAGGAAACTAAGCTAAACTAAAAATGGTAGAATTGTGATATACAAACCTAAAGGTGATACCTAATATTCTTAGATGAAGAAAAGGTCAATTATAAAATGATTACTAAATTATAAAAAATAAGACATATAATGTAAGAAAGTAAAAAGAAACACAATAAAAATATAACTAACAAGATTTATATTAATGATTGAATTGAAGAAGAGCATGTGAAATGCAAGCATACTTATCTTAAAAAAATTCTTGAAGCTAAATTTGTTTGTTTATATGATTTGAGAGGTTATTGAATGTTGCCTCATAGTAAGTATGAAACATAAATAATCGAAGAGAAGGATGATTTGAATTGGAATATTCCACCAAAACTTTAATAATGGTGAGGATGGGCATCAAAAGATGCCCTAAATGCTGAAAAATGGGCTACACATGGTGCTTAAATAGGTGTAACAAGAAAGTGATGTGATCACAAGCTACACAAAAATGTGTGATAATAAGAGGATAGGAATCAAAATTTACCCCAAATTATGGTATATAATTGGATTAGATTTTACATCAAGATCAACAAGCCTAGTATTGACATCAACACTTGTGTAAATTGGTTTTAAAATAGGAAATGTGCCATATAAGGCAATGTCAAGATATTTGGGAAGTGATATAAATTTTTATGTATGACATTAGATGAGCTGATAAAGTCTATAGAAATAAGTGTAAGAGGAATTGTATTGGCTTGGTTTGTATATTTAGAAGATATAATAGGAATGGAATGGATTGTATTGGCTAAGTTGATACAATCAAATGATATAATAGGATTGAAATAGAATGTAATGGCTAGGTCATTATATTCAACTAATACAATAGGAATGGAATGGATTATATCAACCAAGTCAATATAGTCATTTGATATAATAGGATTGAAATGGATTGAATCATCCAAGTTGATATAGTTAGCTGACATTATAGGACTAAAATGGATTGTATTTTCCACATAGATATAATCAACCAAAAAAATAATGAAATGGATTGTATTAGATAGTTCAGTACATTATACTAAAATTAGAATAAAAAGAATTATATTGAATAGGTTGATACAATATAATTTTAGAAATTGAATTGTATCAACAAATTATGGGTCATGGATGATGCATTTGGTTGTGGTTTAAAGAACTCTATCAGGATATTCTATGTCATAGACAATGTAGTTGATTAAAGGAGGTTGGAATGGATCAATATCTAGATGAACAAAACCATTGGAAATAAGTGGTTGTAATAATGATTTTGGTAGGTATGAATATGTCTGAAGAATCATATAAGCTATAGGATTATAATAATATCTAATGCATAATGTGGTAAGAATTTGAATTAGGTGTTATTCATAAGATAATGAGTTGAAAATTTTGGTTAAAATTTAGTGGAGGTTTAATAACTCATACTTGTAAATCCTATGAAGGGTAGGGTATACGATGGGTAAACATCAAGGAGACCATAATCATCATCACCTAATTTAAAATTGGAATAAATAAATATGAAAAAATCATATTAGGGACATCAATGGGAACATCCATCATAATCATCATCATAAATGGGAAAATTGTGTAATTTAATTTCAACCATGTGAGTAGTGGTGAAGGTGGGATAATCAAATATTTGGGGATGATACTAATAATAATTAATACCACTATAAGTGTCATCATTAGGATTTTCATAGGGATATTCATGAGGATAATTTTTTAGTGTAACTATAAGTCTAAGGATAATCAAGGTCATAAGGGGAAAGATCATCATGTAGATATTCACTGATTTCATAATTGTCAAAAGTGATGTCATTAGGATCCTCATAGGAATCATCATCAAGGGGAGGGACATATTGATAATCTCAGTCTCACTAAAAGTATCATCATAAGTGCAAATATATTCATTAGTATTATTGGCCAATGAGAAAATGTATAATATAGTTGCACCATGAGGAATAACCTATAATGGTGGTCATAGAAGGTAGAAAGGAGAGACCCATGAAAAATAAGAATGGATTGAGGCTTGAAATAAATGTCCTAAGAGGAGAAATCAATATGAAGAAGACTGAAAATAACATGTAAAATAAACTTGATTAATAAAATAGTCAAAATATTGGGTTGGACGATATAGATGGTTAAAAAGTTTGAAAAAATACACTGTATTGTCTAAGTCAATAGAATCAACTAGAAAAATAAGTGGTATCAAGCTAACTGATATAACACATTAAATAGGTATAGATATTTGGAAACTATATAAAATGAATTATATTGGTGAGGATGATGCATTTTGAAATACACCAAATAATATTAGGTTGGTTGATACTATTGGTAAATATATAAAATAAATTATTAGTATGATGGATATATTTGATAAAAATAACAAATAGTATTGATCTAGATGATACACTTCGACTCAAAAATTTATGATGATTTTGAAGACTTTGCTAAGTAGATAGAATGAAAAATGTGAAAAAATCCAATCAAAGGTAGAATAAAATTCACGTCGGGTTAAAAAAAATTATGCAGAGTCTAGGATGACCTAAAATTATCCTATTTATCTCATTAGATTAGGATTTGAATAACGTCAATCAAATAGACCTTGTGATACTTGGAAAATTGGGTAAGGACCTATGAATTTTGTAGCTATAATAGAAGGATACCTATAATGAAAATTTCAATAGGAAATGGTTTCAAATCCTAAGCCTATGGCACAAGGATGTAGCCCTCACTAGACATGAAAAAATCTATCCTATAATTGTATAACAAAGGATCGTAATAGACTAAACTAGGGATGGTTTGGAATGATTGTAAAAGGTAAGGTGCCATGACCAACCAAATGGGGGTCTAGGAAACCTAAAGCTATTATGGAAAGTCTAAATAATTATATAGCTACATTAAAATAATCAATGTAGAGAAGGCATAAAAAAGGATACATAGATATATTCACATAAGAAAGTAAAATCTAATCTACTATGTAATAAATTAAAAAGTGTAGAGATAGAATATACTTACCTTTGTGTGGACCCATCAAATCTTATTTATCCCCTTGGATAAGGTGTACCTTTGCATGATAATATTTTATGTTGGAGACCTCAAATGGCTGGATGAAGACCTAATATATCCTCAATTAGGAACTCCTAATGAATCTTCCTATTGAACTTCATTGACACTAGTAGACAAGACTCCTCAAGATAAGAATATATGTGTCACTAACTCTCCCAAATGGGATTAGGGTAGAATTACAATAAAAATAAGAGAAAATAAAGTGTATATGATATGATATGATATGAATGAAATATAAAACCTATATATACTAATCAAAAAACCAAAACCAACCTTAACTACTAAGCCGATAGTATCATCCCAACTAATACCTTTGAATGAATGTGGATGACATAGAATGGTATCAACCAAACCAATATAATAAAAAATGTTAGTAGATAGGTTCATAACTATGTTGAGTTGGTCGATATAATAAATTAAGGGTGAAGGCACCAAAAAAATGGTATCAACCTAGATGATAGCATAAGATATAGGGAAGCTAGCAAATCTAGACACGAGACACACATGAGAGGTAGGTAGATAAGAACTTAGAGGAGATAAAATAATGATAATAATGGTGTAATCATGATATGATAGCAATGTCTATTAAAATTTGCCATGATTATTTCCCACCCCATTCTTGATGCACACTTTAAGGCATGCACTCAGGGATATTGATGCATTGAAAATATGTTATAAAAGAAAACATCAATAAATGATAAAGTGAAAAATATTACATGTATACAGATCCCTCTTCACACCCAAATTATATCATGCCAAATCACAAATTTCCTCATCATATTCTCCACCAATATCACCTCCACTCTCACCATATTCACCTAGTCATGTGTAATCAACTCCTAGTTCTGACACTACTGGGTCCTAGGATTGGTGTGTGTAGTAAGTATGAACACCAATAGATTAGCCTCTTAGCCATGAACAAAAATATCAATCTGAGGTATAGGATCATGTAGATGGAAATCTAACACTTGATACTTCCAAGGCTAGAATGGATTAAAATAAATCAACAAAGGATAAGTCTCAAAAGGATAATGGAGCCTTACTCCAGTATTAGAATCAAGAAGCAAAAAAAAAATTGAAGGAAAAAGAGAAACAAAAGAAGTCTGAGGATAAATAGGGAGCTAATGATTCCAATAAAAAAGAGAAAGAATACATGTATAAGTAGGAGGATATAATGAAAAAGGCTTCATAAGAGTAAGAAGATAAAGCCACATTTGAAGATGCTATGAAATCCAAAGAGGATCATGAGAAAAATATCTTGGATGAGGATATGAATACCAATAAATTATCCACATGAAAATCCAAAACAATAGCAGGTGAAGAAAGTCGAGCATAGAGAAAACAAAGAATATTACAAAAAATGAAGCATAAACACAACCATCTAGAGCATCCACAGGTTCAGGGTCTACAAAAGGAGATGCCTAGAAGGAAACCTAGCAATAAAAAGAGGAGTCTAGAAAGTCAAGGATGGAACAAAGAATATTAAAAAAATTGAAGCATAAGCACAACCATCTAGAGCATCCATAGGTTTAGGGTCTGTAAAAGGAGATGCATAGAAGGAAGCCTAATAATAAAAATATGAGTCTATAAAGTCATGGTGGATGGATATCTAAACACAAACACTATGATGAACCATGTTCTCTCTTCTGGCTCAAAAATATAAGGCACCAACTAGTGATATATGTGGTTTTTGTGACCTAGATGACCCCACCTAATTTGAGCCAATAAATTTATCTTGATGCTTCTTAGTTATCATTCATGAAGTATATTAAAGGTGTTATTGCATTACAAACATCCATGACATAAAAAGTATCTAAGATCAATAAAAAAACACTCAATTGTGTGAAGATAATTCCAAGTTTCAAGACCAATTTTCAAAAGTGAATAAGATGATTGATGACACCTACTCAACATTGGTTTAAAAGGTTTGGGTGACCAATTTATGTAAGAGGAGAAAAAAATCACTACTCTCCTCATGATGTCAACTTAGTATTGGGCCATAACACAATACCTAAAGGACATCAAAGCTCAAGTACAATAACTGTGTAGTAAAAAATAATCCATATTTGATTTTCTAGAGGAGTAATAGAAGGCCATACATGCCATTTTACTCTATGATATGCAAATTCCTAGGAATATGCTTGATTGAAAGGAAAAAATTCAAGATGCATGGAAGGAAATTATGTCAGATCTCACTCAAGTAGATAAATCAAAGGTGATAATGGAGAGCCAAGTGTCAAATTATGAGAAGGACAATGCCTTTCATTAATATCATGTATTGAGAAATAATGTCAAGCCTAAAATAAGCACTTAGAAAATGGGTATGTTGTGAAACATATTTTTACGTGTGAAAACACAAAGGTATACTGAAAAAATAAGTTAAATTATGCAAGACATCCAATATAATATTACATAATATAAACCAATCATTATATTTTTAGCTAATGATTATATCCAAACCATCATGTATAATCAAACTTTTCTACTCACACTATTAAGCATGGTCATGGATGTCTTGGTGGACTAGAAAACATAAAAATAATATTTGACAAATATCAAATATTCCATCTGGTAAATCATTGACAAAAAAAATACATTCACCTTCTCAGCTTATACAGATTCTCTATGTAAAGAAGGATTATTGGTAATACAACCTCCTCCTTATTAAAAACCTACTACAGTATCCACTTCTACATCTTCTTCTAAAACCTCTTTAGTAGATGCACAATAGTCTCATGTTGACCCTTATGTAGATTCACAGACTATGCCTCTTATGTTACATTAAGGTATTGTAGCCTTGTACTTTTGATTAAATTTTGAAGGTGAGAAATTTTTTAGGCAATAACCTTTGAGAGTAGGGCCAGGAAGTTGAAACCCATAAAGGGCAGACTCCTGGGTATGTCAATCTATTGAAAACCAAAAAATGGTGCTAGGTTAGTACACTGCTTAGTTGAAAGCTTGAAAGGGATGTTAATTAGTGAGTAATAAGTGAGAATTAGCAATTGAAACTTTGATCAAAACTATGACCATTACTTATTTTTCAACACATCAACTCCATTCAAGGAAAGCCACTTTGATGTATTGATAGATACCCCAAAACATAATTGACTCAGTGTGAGACAAATTTTAAGTCTAGGAAAGTGTTAGTAGGAGATATGAAGAATAAGCGACACATATTTTAGGTAATATAAATAGGTAAAAAATGTAATACATACTTGATTTTGTATAAAATATTGTTTATTGTAGGATACCAATTCACATGGAAGTTGAACGGTGTCTTCAATCCTAGAAATGAAAGGTCATGAAGATAAAGAGTCATAGTCTCTTCGTAACATTATATATACTCTAATCTTGCAATAGAAAAGTTTAGATTGTAATAGAGATCAATAAACGGAAGTTTTTGATTCATCACTATGATGTCAAGTATATTATGGATGTGTATAAAGATTACCTAAATTAATCCCATCTTCATTATAAATGAATGTATTTTGGCATAATGTATAGTTATGAATTATGTAATTATTAATTTTTAATAGATGCATATATATTAATGGTGAATGGGAAGATATATTGGTGTATGAATATTCCCTAAGTGTAGTAGTAAATTAGAAGAATTTAAAGTCATGTCACAACATTCACAGACTATTAAAACTAGAATGTCCTAATAAATGATTCCAGGGACTATTGCTAACACTTTACCTTAGGACCACTAGGGTTATCTTAAGAAAAACATCTATCCACATGTATTTTTTGAGATCAAGGGGTGTTTTGGGTATTAAATAAGGTCTTTATTGTATTTATACACCAATCAAGATGTGACGACAATGTTAGTTCTTTGATTCATCACAACATTTATAAGTTACAAAATTCTATTAGTATTTAAAACCACCCAATATTGTCAAATAAAAATATGTCACAAACAGTTTCTCTAGAAATAATCTAGGCAAAAGTAGAATTTCAAATGTCTATTATTTTTTGTGCATATTTATACATAACTTAGAAAAGAATAATGATTTTTTTTTTTTTTTTTTTCATAGAAGGTGAAATGGGAAAGGATGGATAGTGTTGGTTTTCAAGATCCATGTTAGAAATAGTGTTTTAAACAAATTCTCAAGTTGAACTAAATATGCCATAATAATATTAAACATACTATACAAGATTATTCAAAGTTAAACATTACTTGCCCATTCATTAACAATATAGAAACTTGACAATATTTTCACAAGCTATATCTAGGGTAATCTAGTTCTAATTGCAACCTCAATAATAGAATCCAACATAGGCATGACACCCATATGATCAATAATCATATGTATCAGAAATAAATGAAATAATTCAAATATGAAATAATAAACTAAATATATTAAGA
This sequence comes from Torreya grandis, assembly GCA_037957365.1. NCBI lineage: Eukaryota > Viridiplantae > Streptophyta > Pinopsida > Cupressales > Taxaceae > Torreya > Torreya grandis. The sequence continues at coordinate 1,698,384 of JARHVA010000450.1, forward strand.
TAAACTTAATAGTCCTTTATATGCATTAACAATTTATAATTAATTACATTTTTGAATACATATGGTGGAGCCAATACGTCCTACATATCTAGCTAAATATTATTATGAGGTACAAAAGTAACTACAAATGACATATGTTGCTATGTACTATCCCATAAAGATGTGTATAGAGTCTTTATGTATTACCAATAATTTGGACAAAAATAAATTAAAGCACACAATAAATCTTAATCAATCCAATTCGAGATAATAATCAAATGGAAATAATTTAAAATAAGAAGAAATAATAAAAACCTAACCATCATCTTGATCCTATTTGATCTACTTTCTAAGACTACGTAATGTTGCTTGTTGACCAAATTGACAAGTTAAAAAATTGAAACGTGATGTAGGATTGTAAAATATTCTCAAGATAATGATGTTAATGGCTAGTTAGGAGAATGGTTAATTTTAAGAGAACCTACTGGAAAACCTATTGGAAATATTTGGTGAATCTAGGAAAATTTGATTCATAGCTGTGGTGAATCCTCTACGGGTGATGGTGAATTTATGAAGATTATGAAGGGGGGAAAATAAATAGTTGCCTATTTTTTCCATACAACCATTTAGCTACACCAAAAGCTATACATCGAATGAAACCAATGAAAGGACATACCAAATAATCTTATCAAATGGATACACTAAAAAATTACACTAAATGACTTCACCTAGATGAATGTAATAAATAGTTGTATTGAATGGCTATACCAGATGATATGTCGAATGGTTTTGTTGAATGATTATGATGAATGACTATGTTAGTTAGCTATGTTAGATGGATATGTCAAAAAAATTCACTCAATGGCAAGTGCCAACTGGTGTGCATCAAATGATAATCATCATATAGTTATGGTGAGTAGTAGTTTGGGAAACTAGTGTCAAACACCAATGTCGAGCCCCACTATCAAGTGACTAGTGTGACTAGTTTGCTGTCTGCTTACTCAATAATGTCTCTTATCCTATAAATATTCACCCTCTACCCTTAATTTAAATTTTTTTAGAATATATTTATCATCCCCTTTATGCCCACCCACAACAATTCCCCAAACTTGGAAAGAAAATACATTTTCAAGAACCTGTTATGCTCAAACATTTTGAAGATTGTATAATAGATAGATGTGTATAATGATTGGATTTCAAAATGAATATTTGATGGACTAATATACATGACCTAGAATGAAATAAACATTGGGTTACTCATATTTATAATGTCTTTCTATGAATCTAACAAGAAGAGCTTCACCATGAACTTGGACTCCATAATGATTTGCTTTGGTACCTCACTAGAAGAGATTCACAATTTGATAGGCCTATCATTTCATAGTGCAAACCTTGTGACTTCAAAATAAATGTTGATAAATGATGACAATAGGTATTTGGAGTTAGCTTTTGGCTTATAGATTGGTCAAACCTATATGTAATTATAATTTATTTTTATATTCAAAATTTAACTTCTGATATGTAAATTACTCATTTTTCTCTTTTGTTTTAGATACTTAGAATAGGGGTCTACACATGAAATATGTTGGTGACCCTTATTTTAAATCAATAGTTCAATTTTTTCATTCAAGAATAGTATTGTAGGGAATACCATTAGATATTCCCTATTGGGCACTAGTTTACATTATTCATACTCTTTCTAATTTGAGATATGACTGGTGCACTTTTATTTCCTCTAAGATAATGGTTGAATTAAATTATGATTGTACCAATCCTAGTTCCACTTTTTCTTGTTCAAATTTTATTCTGGAATTGTACTATAAGGCCTTATATGACCTCCAAAAAACAATGATTCCAATTTTATTTCATCCAAAGATGAGCACAAACACTTTATTTGTGGATGAATAAGAGGTTAGTTTATTTGTTTATTTATTGAAATAAGATTTAATATTTATTTATTTGTTAAACTATTACCAAGTTAAGGATTAATATATGTTTAAACTTTATTTGTTATAGGTAAGATTTATTACCTCACAAAAATAATCTACATCAAAAGGATAGTGTGGAGTTGATGCATCTGCAGATTATAAGTTTGCAAAATCATCTTCACAATAATTTTGGATTTCAAAACATCCAAGAGTTTCTTCCTCATCATCTCCACATGCAGGTTTACTATTTAAAACTTTCAATTGATATTTTAAATTTTAAGTGCATTATTTTAATTATTTGTTTTATTTTTGTAGTTGACTCAGTATTAGTTGAGGTTGTCATGGAAAACCACCATCGTAACAAACCCCAACATTTAATGTACCTTCTAGACCTCTATACAAGATATTTTACATTTCATATTTTAGTTTTTTAGTTTTTTGGTTTTTTATTATAGTTTTTATGACTAAAAGTTTACATAATGTACTAGATCAAACCACCTTCATCACTTACAATATGAAAAGTATATTAGAGGAGATACTATCTCTAAATACAAGTAATAAACCTTTAATTTTAAATTAGTATAGATTTTTGTTTTTTAAATTTACCATTTTTCTAAATTAATTTACATTTTTTAAGGCATCCTAAATATTTGAGGAATAATATATCACTTCCTCCACCCTTGAACTTAGTTCACTCAAGGGGCAAGACTCTTCCATTAACACAAGTGCCACTAGCTAGTAGAGGAACACTACAATTATCGTGTTCTAAATTCTCCACTTTCTCTGTCAGAGGTATATCAAGTGCATAGAGATTGACTTGTTTGCAAGAAATTGATCTTGATAAGGAATATTTAGGGATTGAAAGTGGTGAAGTTGGTGGAGCTCCTTTCAATCCACATGATTTTATCTAGGGAGCAGATGTTCATGTGACTGCTTAGGAGGAACCTTGTACCTCTTCACCCCCCAACCCACTAATGAATGTTCTCTTGTCTGACGATGACATTAAATCTTTTCCATTAAACAATTTTTTATCATAAAGTATTACTTAAAATCTTAAAGAAGGAGTTATAGATGAAATAAAAAATGTATTGGTTTGGGAGTTTCAAGTGAAGATATTGATTAAATAAATAAACACCTATTATCACAACTACTTCCAGTGAGAATTTGTTTTCATTAGTGCAACATGAACCCAAAAAGATTGATGATTTATTTACCCAATCTAAATTTGGGTCAGTTACTATTTATAATTGCTACAATGATAATGTGTTGAGTATTATGCTTAATAGGTTAAAGAATTTGATTGCAAAAGCCTAGGGATATTTTAATAAATGGGTGAAAGACATCAACTTTGTTGTGATTGTGAACACTAAGAAGAAAATTATTTGGTAATGTATCATAATTTTAATCAAATTTCATGTCGTACTTAGTTTTTTTCAAATTTAATTAGACTTCATTTTAAATTGTAGTCAAAATATGAGAATTTGAAAAAAGATGTTGAGGTCCTCAATGTGCATCTGAAAAATGCATGATTTTTTTTACATTCTACCATTCAATTCTAGGAGAAGTTTGTTATATTGAATAAACATAACAACACACTCCAAAAAATATTAAGGAATAAGGATATGATCTTGATGCCTTATTTAGGAAGAAGATAGATGCCAATCAAAATCTACTTTCTATAGGAGATGCTGCAAAAGAAGAAAAGGAAAATATTACTCATATTAATTCTATGATTGAGGATATTTTAAGGGTAGGGATATTGAAGGAAAACATAGAGGATGTTGTGGTTGAAAGTACTTGAGAAGTAAAACCCCCCAAAAAATTTAATTTATGATGTTTTAAACTCCATAATATTTGAAAACAATGTTTAATTTTTTTATTTTTTATTTTTTAAATGACAATTTGAAGTTTGGTTTTGCAATGATCAATTTATTAAGTTTTAATTAGTGGATGAACCACGTGGATTGTAATTCTATTTTTTATGGACTTGCTATTAGGCTTGAACAAGAATTTCAATTTGAATTTTATGATGTTGTAAAGTCACTATTATTAAATTTGAGTTTATTCAGTTGATGTAGTTAAAACAAAATAATGATGTGGGATAAATTTATTTTTTATGATGGATTTGGAGCTAGGATTGAGTATGAATATGAGTTTATTCAATTGATGTAGTTGAAATAAAATAGTGATGTGGACTGCATTTGTTTTTTGTGATGGATTTGGAGGTACGATTGAGTATGAATTTGACTTTAAATTTTATGATGTTGTAAAGTCATTATTATTAAATATGACTTTACTCAATTAATGTAGTTCAAAAAAAATATTTAAATCAGTTATGGAATACATTTTTTTTCCTTTGGATTTGGACTAAGCATGAATTTGATGAGCTTTCATCTTTTTCAATTATTTTATTTGTTTTAGATGAAGTTTTTTTTGTATTGAATTTGGTTGTGTTATTCAATAGGCTTGTCATATTCTATAACCATCGTATTTGACTTAAAATTCATATTCTAAGATAAAATTTAATACTATTGATATGGTGTTACAATATAAAATTATATTTATTTAAAATGATAATACAATTAAAAACCAATTAAATAAAATGTAAAGTTGCATGATGAATGGATCAAATATTTCAAATGATAATACAATCCATAATTGTAATGAATTTAGAATTTTGGGAAATTTTACAATATAAAATATTATATGAAATTGGAATTTAGAATATGATAATTGAAATAAATATACAACTAATACTATGGTAGTTGAAATAATCCTACACAAACCTGATCATCTCCAATGACATTTTCATCTACCATGTTAGTGCCATATTCAGTTCCATTATTTACATCCTCTCTATTTGTCACTGTATTGAGATGACTCTTATTTTAATTAGAGAACTCCATGTTGCTAGAGTTTTTCCATAAGGAAACATGGCCACAACATAATGTGAAACATACAATCTCAAATAAGTTTCTAAATTTTTATCCAATCTATTTTGAAGTTTTGACTTTATGAATGATAATGCACTAAATACTCTTTCATCTTCCACTGAGCCTAGAATTATTATTTAAAAAAGATCATATAATCATAAATATTCACTTAGACTTTCCTAAAGTATACTACTAGGATAAATGTTTTTCCATAGCCATGTAATTGACCCATTTTCTGTTGGTTCACTTCAAAGGTGATATTGTTCAAACATTGTAATTTCAAAATGAGTTGATTAAGATGTTAGTAAATAATTTCCAAAAATACCTTTAACTTCAACTCCATTGACCTCTATAGATTTACTAAAATGCTTTACAAGATAACCCATGTATTTGTGAAATAAATTTCTAACTAGCTTTTGACTATTATTACTATTCTAAAAATGGGATTCATAACTGCAATGGCCTCCAACAAATGATCCATTTGAAAATGATCTTTGATATTTTCATATAATTTTTGTGAAATTATACTTAGTTTCATTTGGGTTTTAGATAGAATAATATCATATAAAATACATGTTACAGGCAGTTCTTCAGATTCAACTCCCATAAGATTAGGTCTTCTGTAGAAAGTATGCATTGGTATTTCCTTTCCATTAACAATGACACAAAGATGATCATTGATATTCAATTTCAAATAGATTTTAGGGTTTCTTAAATCTATCAAACATTGTCAACTACTAGAAATAGGGCCTTGAAACATTCAAAGTGTATAGTATATCTAGAGATTGACATACTCATTTTCTTAACTGTAAGAAGTCAATAATATAAATGGATCTCTCCTTATCATGTTTCATTAAAAATTTCATTTCATTTAGCATTGGGAGAATTCCACATAATGTTAATAGTGTTTCCAAATATGCTAAATGGTACAACAAATCTTTTTTCTTGTCAATTTATCTACAATATTTATACATAAAACCTACTAATGGGATACTCTTCAAAAATTTGGCATGTAAGCTCATACATAGAATTCCATCTTATATAAAAATCTTTCAATAGTTTCTTACCATTAGTCAATCTTATTTCAAAATTTTAGAACTCTAAAAATAATTTTGGAGTACTTGACATATAAGCATGTAGGTCTCGAATGAGTTCCTCCACTTTTGACACATTAGTAAATTTGCTAACTATTTTGTATGCAAGATTCATCCTATGAACCATACAATTAATTGAAATCTTATATGAGGAAATTATTATTTGTATCCAAACACATAAACCATTTCTATACCCTTGCATAATTGATGCACCATCAACCCTAACACATACCAGCTTTGTAGCTATCGCATAATCATCCATCCCAACTTTATCTTTCAAATTAGATACAACCAATTTTTGAATATTTTTTACATTACAATTTTCTACTAGTTTATGAACTAATAGTAGATGACATTGCTTTGAATAGTTCTCAAAAGTATAAATATGCATAAAATTTTTGTGTTGTCAATTGTTGTGACCTCATCAATAGACTATGAGATGAATAATGAATTTTGAACTTTTTGTTTCAAATATTCCTTCTCAATCATTGTTAGACATTTTTCCATTTACCAAGCACTACTATCTAACCAATGTGATTGTGGAATATCTAGAAATCCATTATGTTGAAATATAATCTTATAATCTAAAAAATTAGAAATAGGTCTACCTTTTTTTAGAATGTGGTATACAATAGAGAAATGTATATATTTGGCCTTAAGATGGGACTATATAATTTTTTCAAATTTTTCTTTGATTGTTCTCCCTTTCTCAACAAGATGTTTTTTAAATGTTTCTTATCATTTTCATTCTCGCATGCATATCTTACATGCATGAATTCTTCTACATTTTTTTTTACCTATGTTCTTGTTATCAATCCATCTGAGTCCTTCAATGTCACATATAATTTTCCACAATCTTTATCAATCATGTCCAATTTTAATTGCATTATGTGTTCCTTTCCTAGTTTTCATCTATATATTGTATATCTACATTGTTTTGGAATATCATCAACTTTTTAAAGCTCTAGAAATTTTACGAAGGGAAATGTTGTTTCCCAGTCCACCTTAAAAGATTTTTTAATTATCCATCTACTTCTCTTCCTTCACAAATATTTTTATGTGGAGTTTTCAGCTAAACTTTGTGTTTGGTGAGAACCAACAATCTCGTCTACCACTTGAGTACCATGATCATTGTCATAAAAATCTAAAGGAACATCTTTGAGTGGTGGAATGTCATCATAAAAATAATCTTCAAGGGGTGACATGTTATTCTGGTTAATTCTTTTTGGTGAGATATCAGTGGGGATTTCAGCAAGTAAAATTGTTTTAATATTATTGAACAATTAAATTCAAATTTATGACAAACTGAAAAAAATAAATACCTATATTTTGAGTGCATTGTGATTATGTGGGATTTTTTATTAGATCTTTAAAATATGATAATATGTTTGATTTTCTTAATAATTGGCCTATCCTTTTACCATTCCCAGTACATGTCATGATGATCAAGGATGCAACACATCAGTTTTGTCATCTGATTCTATCATATGGTCACAAAGTAGATGCTATATTTTGGTTATGCCATTTGGTAGTAGCACCATTATATTTTTTGATTATGTCATAATGTAACTAAGTGGAATCCACCATTTGGCACTTCTATTCAACATTATTATTTAGTATTTTCATTTAACACTTCCATTTGACACTATCATAAGGTATTGTCAGTTAGTACCATCATTTAGTTCCTTAGATTGGTACTTTTGTTATTTAGTATCACCATCTGGTTCCTCTATTTATGTTTTTTCATTTAATGTTGTAGTCCTCCTATTATATGAAATTGTTGGTTTTAGTTTTGCTTGTTGACTTGTTTGATATCAGGGGGATGTTTTACTATATATATGTGGTGAATTAAAGTGTAATCTAAGATATTATTATAAATAATTGGTGAGACAACCCCAAAAATAATTTATATTTCTAAATTTCTAATGATCCAGACCCATTTGCCCACCCTAAAAAATTACTAAAAACAAAATTCAAAAATTAAAATATTTGTGAATTAACTAATACTCATAGTTAAAATTTACCATGGATACATAAAAAATATGTTATAAGAAAAAACTTTGGTAAATGATAAAATCAAAAATATTATGTGTGTACATATCCCTCTTCACACCCAAAGTCTATCATGCCAAAGTGCCAAGTACCTCCATCATATTCTCCACTAATCTCACCTCCAATGCCACCATATTCACCTAGTAATATGCAAGAAACTCTTAGTTATGACACTACTGGGTTCTAGGATTGGTAGGTGTAGTATTCATGAACACCAATAGATTATCCTCCTAACCATGAGAATCTATATCAACCTAAGGTGTAGGCTCATGTAGAGGGAAATACAACACATGATACTACCAATGATAGAATGGAGGAAGAGAAAGCAATAAAGGAGAAGTCTCAAAATGAAATGAGGCCTTACTCCAATAGTATAAATAGGAAGTAAAAATATTTTTAAAGGAAAAGGATAAATAAAAGAAGTTTGAAGATAAATGAGGAGCCAATGATTACAACAAAAAAATGGAATAAGACATGTGTAAGTAGGAGGATATAATCAAAAAGGTCAAACCAAAGTAATTAGATAGAGCAACATTTAAAAATGCTATGAAATCTAAAGAGGACCAAGAGAAAAATATATTAGATGAGGTTATGAATACCACTTGAGTATCCACATGCAAATCCAAAACAATAGCAGGTGAATGATGTCGAGCATAGTTGCAACAAGGAGATGGATCAAATAATATTAAAATAACTAAAACATAATCACAAACCTCTAGAACATTCTTAGGTTTAGGGTCTAGAGAAGGAGATGCCTATAAGTAAGCCTAGAAATAAAATGAAGAGTCTATAAAGCATGGTGGATGGATATCTAAAGACTAGCACTATTACAAACCATGTTCACTCTTCTAGTCACAAATATAAGGCACCAAATATTGTTATATGTGGTTTTTGTGAGCCAAATGACCTTATCTAATTCAAATAATTAAGTTTCTCTTCATGCTTATTAGTTTTCATTAAAAAAATAGAGTAAAGGTGTTGTCACATTATAAACATCCAAGACATAAAAGGTAGTGGAGATCAATAAAAAGACTCAATTGTGTGAAGATAATGTTGAGTTTTAAGAGGAATTTTCCAAATTGCATAAGATGATTGACAATACCTAATTGAAATTGGGTCTAAAGGTTTGGGGGACCAATTCATGTAAGAGGAAAATTAGTTCACTACTTTCCTCATGAGGTTAACCTAGTATTGGGTCATAATACAAAACCTAAATGATATAAAATCTCAAGTACAATAATTGTGTAGCAAAAAAGAATCCAGAGTTTTTGGAGGAGTAAAATAAGGTCTTACATGCCACTGTGCTCTAGGCTATGCAAATTATTTGGAAGATTGTTGATTATAAGGACAAAATTCAAGATGCATGGAAGGAAATTATGTTATATCTCTCTCAAGTAGATATATTTGAGGCAATAATAGAGAGCCAAGTGTCAAATTTTGAGATGGACAATGCCTTGCATTAATATCTCACATTGAGAAATAATGTAAAGCCTATAATAAGCACTCAAAAGATTGATATGTTGCAAAACATATTTTTAGGTGTGAAAACACAAAGGTTTACTATCAAAATAAAGCAAATCATGCAAGACATCCAATATACAATTACATAACATAACCCAATAATTGTAGTTATAGTTGATGGTTATATCCAAACCATCATGTAGAATCAAGATCTTCTTCTCACACTATTAAGCATGGTCATGAATGTATTGGTGGACTAAAAAACTTATAATCAATATTTGACAAATATCAAATAATCCATTTGATAAATCATTGATGAACTAAAATACATTTCACCTACTCAGCTCATATGACTGCTCCATGAAAAGAATAATGTAACCTCCTCCTTATCAAAAACCTACTATAGTATCCACTTCATCATCCTCTTCTAAAATATATTTAGTAGCTACATGATAGTCTCATGCTAACCCTTATGTAGCTTCATAGACTATGCCTCCTATGTTGCGATAAGGTATTGTAACCTTTTACTTTTGATTATATTTTGAAGGTGAGAAATTTTAGAGGTAATAACCTTTGAGAGTAGGTCCAAGAAGGTTGAAACCCATAAAAGGTGGCCTCCTAGGTATGCCAATCTATTTAAAACCAAAAAAGGGTGGTAGGTTAGTACACTGCTTAGTTGAAAACTTGAAAATGATGCTAATTAGTGTGAAATAAGTGAAAAATGGTAATTGAAACTTTGATCAAAATTATGACCATTTATTATTTTGTAACACAACAATTAAACTTAGGGAAAATTCACTTGCTCTAGTCATAGATACTCCAATAACATCATTGACTCAGTGTGAGACAAATTTTAAGTTTGGGAAACTATTAGTAAGAGATATGAAAAATAAGTTACACATATATTAGGTAATATAAATAGGTTAAAAGTGTCAGGCATCCTTGATTTTGTATAAAATATTGTTTATTATAGGATACCAAATCACATAGAAGTTGAAATATGTATTCAATCCTAGAAATGAAAGGTCATGAAGACACATAATCATAGTCTCTTCATAACATTATATATATTTTGATCTTGTAATATAAAATTTTAAATTATAATAGTGATCAATCAAGGGAAGTTTTTGATGCAACATTATGATGTCAATTATATTTTGGACATGTAAATAACTTACCTAAACTGATCCCATCTTCCTTTCAAATGAATGTATTCTGGCATAATGTTTAGTTATGAATTATGTAATTAGTAGTTTTTAATAGATGCATATATATTAATGATAAATGGGAAGAAATATTGGTGTATGAATAAGCCATATTTTTAGTAATAAATTGGAAGAATTCAAAGTCCTGTCCCAACATTCACATACTACAACAACTAGCATGTCTTGATAAGTCATTCTAGGGACCACTAGCAACATTTTACTTTAGGAAAACTAAAGTTTTCTTGAGAAAAACATCTAACCATATGTACTTTTTTAGATTTATGGGTGATGTAGGTATTAAATAAGGGTATTCTTATATTTTCACATTGATCAAGATGGGACAACAATGTAAGTTCTTTGATTGGTCACACCATTTAGAAGTTACACATTCTACTAGTATTTAAAAACACTCAATATTGTCAAATAAAGATACATCACAAATAGTTTCTATAGAAAACATCCATGCAAAATCAGATTTTCCAATGTCTATTATTTTATTTTTCCATATTTATACATTAATTAGAAAAGCATAATGATTTTTTTTTTTTTAGAAGGTGAAAAGGGAATGGGTGTATAGTGTTGGTTTTAAATATCCATGTCAGAAAGAGTGTTATAAAAAAATTCTCAAGTTGATTTAAATATGCCATAGTGATATTTTTTTATAAACATACTTACTATACAAGAATAATCAAAGTTACACAATACTTACCCATTCATTGACACAACCATGTTATGAAAACATTTTCATTTAATAATAATTTCGAAAAAGATAATGTACAACAATAACACAAAATGACATATACATATAAAATTCAGATATGTATACACAAATTATAATGTTGTATAGACATATAACAAGTAAGTCTAATATGTAAATGAAACCAAAATATGCCAAAATGACATATAAAAAAGGACATGTTGGCATACAATCTAGATCATAGAGGCATGAAGAATTATGCCATATTGGCATACGATGTGGGCCATAAAATCATACAAAATTGGTGATATTAGCATAGAAAATAGATCTTTCCTATTACTATCCCTAACACTATAGTCATCTCTTATGTTTCTTAGTGCCTGCACATAAATTGCACCTCATTTCCCTCTATATAGAAGTAGGGGTGTTGGATCTTTGATTAAAAAGATAAATTCTCCTCTTAGCATGTGAAAAATCAAATGTCTATGACACAACCTTAGAAAATGGTTGTGGTTTCATAATATAAAATTTGAAAATATAAATGTAGTACAATGATGTATAGTAAATGGTAGAGTTAACAAGAATAAAATTTTGTGACAGGGTGATGATGGACACATCTCATACATCCTAACGGGTTTCCAAAGGCTAAGTGACCTTGAATAAATAAATTATAGTGAGTCTTATAAAATATAAATATGGGTTTAGAGATGTGCATATAATTATATGTATGATGTAACATATAATTATTGGAAATAAAAAATAATAATTACTATGTCTTATCATTAGTCTCTATCTCTAAATCAGATGGTGCTAGGGAGATACTAGATCATAGGACCCAAATACAACACCATAAATAGATTGCTATAGTTTAGGTGGGGTACCCATAACATCTTTCATCATTTGTATAAGAAAAAAATGAAAGAGGTCAATTATGGATCAATTAAAAGTAAACCAATTTTAAGATAATATTAAAGTATTCCTTCTCATAGATAGATAAAATGAGAGATAGAGAGAATAGTAAAAATACACATGTTTACAAAACTACAATGCTAGCTATAGTGTCAATAATAGATTACTACAGTTTAGGTAGGGTACCCATACCATATGTCATCATTTTTACTAGTAAAAATGGAATGAGTTCAATTGTGAATCAATTAAACATAAAAATATTAAGATAAATTGAAATTTATCCTTTTAGATAGATAGAGATAGAGAGAGAGAGAGAGAGAGAGAGAGAGAGAGAGAGAGAGAGAGAGAGAGAGAGAGAGAGAGAGAGAGAGAGAGAGAGAGAGAGAGAGAGAGAGAGAGAGAGAGAGAGAGAGAGAGAGAGAGAGAGAGAGAGAGAGAAGCAACATTCTCTCTCTCTCTCTCTCTTTCCATCTATCTCTCTATATGGAAAGAGGATATGGGAAGGACAAGTAATCAAACACACTGAAACAATGGTGTATATAAAATATTACAAAAATATAATAACTTGACAATATTTTCACAAGTTATATCTAGGATACTCTAGTTCTAATGGCAGCCTCATGAATAGAATCCAACATAGAAATGACACCCATATGATCAATGATCATCTATATAATAAATAAATGGAATAATTTAAATATGAAAGAATAAATTAAAAATATTAAGAGAAACATAATAGTCCTTTAGATACATTAACAATTTATAATTAATTACATTTTTGAATACATTTGGTGGAGATGATACATCTTACATATATAGATGAGTATTGGTTTGAGGTGTAAAAATAACTAAAAATGACATATGTTGTTATGTAGTGTCCCATAAGGATGTGTGTAGAGTATTTTTGTGTGTACCTACTAAGTCTAAAGATGTGCCTATGTGACTAACTCAGATAGGTGGTCTAGTACACTCCCTCCCACATGATGTAAACTGATGTAAAAAAACTATAGGGTAAATTATATATGTTCCACCACATGAAACATAGATAGTATGAGATACAATACTATATGTGTTTCCTTTTCTAGCCCCTATAGTGGAAGAACCTAGTTTATTTAGTGTATTCATCCCATGGTAAATAATCACCTGTGTGAGACTACTAACTACCTCAAGGGTGTCCATCTATGTATTATGATGCATGATTCTGGGGATGAAAGTATGTGTTATTAAAATTTTAATTCATTTGGTGAATTTTTGGAAGTTTTGGCCCCATTTGGCACCAGGTTTTTCAAATGAGTTTCTACCTCCCCTACCTTGAGATGCCCTCATGTCAAAGTAATTGAGTATTTCCTTGAGAACAAAATCATAGTACAAATATCTAAAAATATATAATGGAAACTCATTGGTATTTCATGAAGGTTCATAAAAACCATCCACCAACTATCCCAAAAGTTGTTTTCTATCTTTACATGAACACACAAATCAATTCTAATGTGTTTGTGACTATTAATGGTGGTTTGGTGGTTTCAGATATATGAACGAAATCACATATTTGTTCATTTTCTATCCTTTTCTCTTTAATGCCATCATATGATAACTTATTAGAATAATAATGTTTCAATACCTTCCTTTGATGTTATATTACATCAAATTGGGATGTGACATTTATCTCTTATAAATGGCCACTAATGCATTAGCAAGTGAACTATGTCTAATTTTTGTGATTTGAATTATATCACCAATACAATTATGATTCTTCTTCTATGAATTTAAATTACATGTAGTTTTCATTAGGATTTTTTTGGGGGGTTTTATTCAATAAATGGCTCCATTAGATCAATAATATGAAATTGTAAAAAAAAAAAATTATATTATGTAGTTGAAGGTTTTCACAACAAAATTACAATTATATTATATTTTTTGTGAGAATTTTACGCATGCATTTAAGTATTCTCAAGATGACCTCAATATTAACCTAATGAAATATCTTTCCTCATGTTTGTTTCATAATAATTACAAGAAAATGGGTTATTTGTTAGTAGGGGAAAGGAATAGTGAATTTAAACAACTATTTTGGGTTTATCGCCCTCTAGCTTATTTATGCATTATAAAATATTTTTTTAATGTAATGCCTTATAAAATTCATCCTTGTCTCAAAAATCAAGTACCATTGTGATTTTTACTCAATTATAATCCAATATTGCATATTTATTAGATAGTTGAAGGATTTCATGAGATAATTTTAATTATATATTGTTATTTTTATGGAATTTTTAAACTTAGTGTTTAAGTCATCTCAAGGTGATCTCAATTAGTATTCATTAAGCTAATGACATTTCATTTCTCATTTATTTTTGGTAATAATCACAAGGCAAGTGGGATTTTTTTATTAGGGGAGAAAAATGGTGAATTTAATCAACTGTTTTGGGATTCATACCATCTAGCCTTTTTCTCTAATGGAAAATATTATGGTGGCTATAATGCCTTATAAAATTCATCCTTGTCACATTATTCAAGTACCAATGTGGGATTAACCCAATCATGTACTTGCATTAGGTATTTGAAGGCTTTCATGAGATAATTTTAATTATATATTGTTATTTTTGTGGCATTTTTTAAATTGCATGTTTTTAAGTCATCTAAATATGACCTCCATGATTAGTCATTAACCTAATGACATTTATTATCTAATTTATTTTTGGTAAAAAATGACATTGATTGTTAGCAAAAATAAATATCATTATGTTGATGAATACTTAAGGAGGTCATCTTGAGATGACTTAAACACACACAAGTAATAATCCCACAAAAATAAAAATATAATTACAATTATCTCATGAAATCTTTTAATTCCTAATAAAAATACATGATTCGGTTGTAATTGGGTCAAACCCACACTGGTACCTGAATTGTGAGACAAGGATGAAACCTATAAGGCATTACACCTATTAAAATCTTTGTGAATGGTGAAAGAGGCAATAGTGTAAAAATACCAAAGTAGTTGATTAAATTCATTTTACCTCTCCATACTATAAAATGCCTCCTCTCCTTGTGATTATTATTGAAAACATTAAAAAAAATCATTAGGTTAATGAATACCCATGGAGGACATCATAGATGTTAAAAAATCTTATGAAAAACACAATATAAATAAATATCTCTTTTTATATTTTACTTTTAAAATATGAAACTTTAATCATGCCCTAAGGAATAAAAATACATACATGTGACCATGAAATAACCATGGATGTTTAATAAATATTCCTAGAGAAGAATTTATGAGGAAAAGAGTGCACACCCTTTCATTTTCACTTCTAAATCTTTTCAAATCACCAAGAGAGGAATGGAAAAACCATGGATTTATTTTCTTTTTATGTTTATATTTTAAAAAAGGGTGCACACCCTTTACAATACATAGGGTGCAAAGGGTGCTCACCCTTTATAATAAAAAAGGATACATTTCCATTTATATTACATAGGGAGAACCCTATTTATGCTTTCTAACCAAGCCATTAAAATTATTAGCTCGTTCATGGTTTAAAAAGGACATGCAATTTTTTTTTAAAGAGCACTCACACTTTTTAATAAATGATTTTTTTTAAGAGTGGACACTTTTTTCCTCATCTTTATACATCCACTCGTATCTTCTTCTATTTTTGTAGTTAAATTATCAAACAACTCCAATATATATATATATATATATATATATATATATATATATATATATATATATATATATTTTAGCAACATCTTCATCTATTTTCTATTCCATCAGAATGTGTTCAAATAATTCATCCGCCTCTCTTTGTAATGCTATTTCCTTTAACCTTTCTTAACCTTCTTCATTAAAAAAATAATTTTTTTGATGTCCTTTCTCCAATGAGATATCATTTTTAATCTCTTTATCATATACACATGTTTGGGTTGATAACAAAACCAGTTTATATATCACCCTTTTCCTCTCCATGTTATGTGAGTGGAAATATTCATCTTTCATTATCAAAATTATCTTTGGATCCACATATCCATCCATAAAATGAAATACATCATGACTTGAAAATGTATATTCCTTCTCATCCTTCACTATAGCTTATTTTATATATTTATCAAGATTAAATGAATTTAGGTCTTTATGACTCCACTCTATTTCTCCTTTCCTACTTGCAATGTAGTTACAAATAACTCCACTTATATTAGTAGGTGGTCTCTACTGTTAGCTTAATTCTTCATAATACCTTCAAATAACTCATTTTTATCCTCCACTTATTCATTATTTAATAGCTCAAATTTATCATTATATCCATATTTAAAGGATTATCCAAGTGTCTTCTCTCATTCCTATGCTATATATTATTTCAAACATTAAAAATAGGGATTAAATTAAAACTTTAGAGCTCAAATCCTTTAGACATTCCCTCTAACATAACATCTTTTTCTTCTTTATTCATTTACTCACATGAAATGTTTTATATAAAAATAAGATATTCACCCTCTCCTCTTCTTCTTTTCTTTTCTTCATCCCTAGGTTGATTTCTACTATGTTTATGCATCCTTGCTGGAATGAAATAAATTCCAAGTGCACCTATCATTTCACTCTCCTTCACCTGATTCTCACCTTCAAGTTATTTTATCATTTTATCTTCTCTTATTCATGCATGTAAGATGATGTAGAAATAAATTGTTCCACATTTTATTCACTAAATTATCCAAGTGCAAGATCTTTCACTTATTACTTCAACTAGCTTTCTATTTACTCGCCTTAAAAAAAAACATTATTCGGCTCCCTTACATCTACTTTTGAAATCATTTTCTTATTTAGTTTTACACCCTTTAGTGAGGTTACTCATGATGTAACTATTTTAATTTAATATTATCCTCTATGTATTCAAGGATGCATAATACTAATTATCCCCTACTATTTTAATTTTATTCAACTTCATCCTCTCCTATGAGGATGTCTTCTCCTCCACATTCAACTACCAAAGATTCCCCAAATATACCTTCATTATGTTCATCCTCTTAAAACATGTGATCTTATTGCAATATTATTTAAAATTTTGATTCTTTTATTTCATTTTGTGGTAATAACTCTACCACCAAAATATTTTTCTCTTTATCATGTGCACATACTTGCACCTTTCTTCCACTAATCTCCATGTCTACTAAAAACCATGGTTAACCTAATTTTTATTCTCCCACTATAATTCAGGTGGCTTCCATGTTTTCAAATCATCTAAATTCCAAAGAATGGATTAAATGTCAAAGTTCACTTCCATCATCTTCCATCAAGAGGATTTCTTCATCTTTATTTACAATTTGTTTATCATACTCTCTTATGACATAAAACTCATCAATTCTCTCTCCTATTTTTGGGTAGCTATACTCTACCCATCAAGGTAAGTTTTAGTGGTTATTGTTCAATAATTCACAAATATTTTAGTTTTAAAAATTTCCATTTGGCTATTTTATTGGGTGGTAAACATTGTGGATTCGTCTAAATTATCTAGGTTTAAGTTAGTTTTCTAGATTAGCTTGCCTACTTTTTAAAATAAATTTCATGAATATAAATATAAGTTATCACTCCATCGAAATTCAATATGAGCTTATTCACCATTAGGTGTAATTTATAATCATTTGATGACTAAATTTCCAAAGCATCAAAATAACTCCCATTAATCTATGATGTTTCTATATAGTCTTACACCAACATACCTTCTATAGCAAGTTATGTTTTACATGTCCATTCACCTACATACCTAAAAATCCTCTATTAACTTTAAATATAATTTCAAAACACATACTTATAAACTCAGTAAAAAGACACAAGTTTATTTCTATATGGGCCACTAAAATTTACCTTGATACTCATTAATCTCATTCGTCCTCTTCATCTTCACATATGAGGTATTTATCCTCATCTTCACACTCTTATCCTTATTACACAACATTTTATATGATTGTATATTCATAAAGTATGCCTACAAGTGCTTGCACCCTGATTATCTCCTTTCACAAAAAATAATCTCTGATTTGGATAATGATAATTTAATCTTCCTCTCTCTCTTATCATTAGATACTATTGTTTATTGCATGGATGTCACCATGAACTTTAGAAATTCTATTTGTGCAACTTATCCTTTAACCCTTTATCTTTCATCATGAAATTTTAATGTTTCCATCTCCTCCTTCATATATTATTTTATTACAAAGGATTTTCCAAATCCTTCACTTAGTCTAGTCCTTAGAATAACTATCAACTAATTTCTTAGAAACTCCATCTTATAACTTCATAAGCTATCTTCCTCTCACTTAAATTTTCACTTCTTCACTCTCAATCCAATATTGTAGTGCTCTTACAATATTATATAATATTCTTTTATTATATCTTATTTTATAATCACCTACACAAGATGTAGAGAACCTCTATTCACCCACTACCCATTTTTCATTAAATGGAGGATTTATATGCAATTCTATACCCACCTACATAGCATGGAGAATAAATAAGACACTTTCACAATTCTAATGGATACAATATCTCTCTTCTCTCTACTCACTTTTGATTTTTTTTGGAGACTCCAATGCACTTTCATGCCTTCTACCTAGAAATATTCTTATTAGAATATCCCTTTATTGTTTTCTATTCACATTCATAAATTCACAAAATAGAATCCGCATGCCCAGTATGTAAGGATAAACCTTTCTTTGATACCAAATGGTGTAAATGTAATTATATGATCCAATGAAGGATAACCTTAGGCTACACATTCCATATATTTAACAAAAAATGTTTGTCTCACAATCTTATGCATGGAAATAACATATAAAACAATATTTTTATTAATTTGAATGAAGCATTACACCTTGCATACAAACTACAATATAATTGCATACATCTATAATTTATGCATATTGGTGTCATTAATAAACCTATCCCACCTCTCAAGTTAAAAGTTGTAGGAATTCATTTCCTTCTTAAAATATTTCATGAATAAGTTAACAATAATTGGTGATAGTGGTGAGAACATTACCACCCCTTCCATTTATCATAAAAAATACTTTAAATACAAACAATATTGGACATAAACACAAGTATATTAAATTGGAAAAATGGTGATTTGTAACCTTCTTGTCCACCTTGATGGCTTCTTATAATGTGACTTTTGTGTAAAATAATACCACATTGAAACTCTCTAGAATATCATCCTTTCTCATTGTATGATCTTTAGCTTTACAAACAAAATCTTCAAAGTCCTTAATAAAAGAATACATATGTCTAAACGAAGGCTTTATTTTTATAGCTATGTAATTTACAAGAGGATATGTATCCTATTTTTTGTTGTTGAATATTGGTTAAATTGGGATCATGTATTTATGTAGTTTTGGTAGATCATAGATTATTGAACTAATAATATTATTCATATCAAAATCCTTTCTATGATCTCATCAATTTGAAAATTATTTTTTTCCTTAGTGAATAGATTTTCTATTTTGTTAATGTTATTTTTTGGTAGGTGTGCCATTTTTAGTGAAAGTGGAGATTCTATTATTAATTACTCCACTATTTTTTCATCAAGATTTATTATTCTAAACTCTATATGGTCCATAATATCTCCACACAAGATATTGTATGGGGCAACACAAAACTTAAGTCTCTACTTATAAGTCAAGAATTTGGAGGATTTTTAAATTTTTTATTTTTTATTAACACTTAATATACTCAAAGATCCAAAATTTCTTTCATTGTACATGATAAACCCAATAATCAATTATTATGACTTTTATCTTCTTTAAAATATACACAAACTCAAGCTTTATTTTTTTCCTTATGAAACTCTAGGCAAGATCAAATCCACCAAAAAGGAATAATATTTGACCCTAATGGGTGTAAGAGATCACTCATTCACCAAAATGAATATATGGATAAATGAACCTAGGTCGAATTACATCCCTATGAAACATTTATATCCATAAAGCATTGAAACTAGATCTAATTAGATTTAATTCAATAAAATAATAAATAAGGCCTACTTTACATAAAATAATATTTTATAATTTAAAAAAATATTATGATGAGGTTTTGGAAAAATGCCTCATTTTACAACCCTGTGGGAGAAATTGTTAAAAAATAACATAAAACAAGTCCACAAGGAAAGACAAATAAAAAAGAAAACATGAAACAAATATAGACAACTTTTAAAATTGCTTTATACTCATAATGTGAATATTTTTCAAAAAAATTTAGGCTATTTGTGTCCAATTGTGATTTTATAAAAATTTATTTATTGAGCCTATTTACCTTTTTAAGTATAAAAAAACATCTCTCAATTTCTTTATTTTTGCACAGATCACTGGGAAGCATATCTCATTTTATACAACCCTGATATCTCATCACAAACCAATATAAATGGAGTGAATGTGGATCCTATATTATCCCTCCATTATAATCAATCCCATAGGTTGAAATGAAATTAGAAAACAACATTCAATGCACTTTAACAAGAAATTTGTAGATGAAATCTCTAATCCTATATGCATTTTCATTCTAGAATGAATAAGTGGGACAAAGAAATAAATGATTCAAATGTTGATTCATTTTTTTTTAATAAATTTTTGAATTTTCACCTTTCATAATAAATTAATAAAAACATGGCTCTTAATTCAAATATCACTTTTTCTAAAAACACTAATGGACACATGTTTATAGACTTCTCAAATTTAAATTAGGTTAAAATTGGCACATGAGATGACACACAATCGGTATAAAATACTAAAAAAAGAGAGAGAAAGGAATATGTGTTAAAAAAATAATCACAAAGTCCCATGATAAAACTATATAGAGTATAGTCCCAATGCCATAGGACCATACATTAAATGGTTTTTTGGCAAGATGCTAAGAACCCAAGAAAACAATGCAATAATAAGAGATAAAAATGTCAAAGATATGAAAATATGGGGAACACGTATCAAAATAACCAAAACACAAGGAAAACAAATCAATAAGATCATAATATCAACCTATAATTGACAAACACATAAGTATCCTAGAGCAATGTAATTTGAGAAGTTAAAATTACTCCATATCAAAATTAGGTATCTACAATAAGTAACCACATTTTTATTTTGTATTAAGTTTGGCATGCAAAATTTTATTACTCAGTCCATGCATGTTAATTTTTTCAGCTCTTAAAAATATCTAAAATACATCTATTTGAAAACATTAAGAGAAATTGATCTCAAGGCCCTTACCTTGGATTTTTCACATGCTAAAATTATTAGAACTTCATTACCTTCTTCATAATTTTTTATTGTTTAGAGGTAAATCATGTCAATCTAAACACATCAATATGTCAAGTTCAAAATAATCTTTTTGGAAAGAAAGGAGGGCTCCAAACTCCACTGTATGGCTAAGATATTAAATTTTTTTTAATGACTTCTCCAAGAAAAATATATGTGAGGAATTTAAAATGAAGATTTAAAGCAACCACACTCATAGACATTAAAACTCACTAACACCTACTAGATGCTATTATAGAACACCTTTCGATGTGATTAAATCTATATATTAAGTATTATTAAAATTCATCCTACAATTTTATTATTTTTAAGTCTAAATATTAATATGAAAAAATATCAATAATATTTATTAAATTAAAAATTAAATATATTTTTGTGACAATTATGATTACCCTTTTTCAGAGATAGATTATGTTATGAGTGAAAAAAGTGATAAACAAAAAAAGAAGAAAAGAAACATATTGGATGGACCTTTCCTCACTAAACCACATTAGATAGATCCTTTCTTATATATTATATGTTATATACCATCTTTGTCTTACATGCCTTATGAACGTGCTTGAATTTAATTAGTATTTATAAATTCTATGGGGTCAACACTCTAGGAATTACAAAATCCATTATAAAAAGTGTTAAATATTAAAAAAATTGTGATTGGATCCCAAATAAAATCAAATAATTTGTGAGTGATACATAAAATTAGTTACATTCATTTAAAGAATAAGGTAACTAATTTTAACTTAAAATGATTTTGTATCAGTAGCTAGAACCCTTTTTATAGGTGAGAACAATAATAGTTACAGCCTACAATTGAAGAATGCCTTGACCCCATTCTTGATGCTCTTGCATATGTAAAAAGTGCTCCAGCTCCTGATGGAGTGAATAACACCATGTTTAGCATTAGATCTCATGTGACCTCTAATTCTAATTCCTCCATACACTATCTGGTGTATCTTCCCACTTTATCAACGATGCATTATCCATATTAAAATGTTATTATACATCCATTATCTTTTTCACGTGCACATTATCCATAAAAATGTTATTATACATCCATTAAATTAAATGAATTATACAGATGATATACCTCCTTGTTGGATGGATTTTTAGGAGCAAGGAATCTATTACCTTGACTATTTATGGTTGGATTTTCACTTCCTTCAATCACATACACTTCCTAGTGGGTGTAGTCATTGTTCACAACATGAAAGTATCCATGTTTGCACCTGCATATCAACATTATTTTTTAGATAACACACTTATAATGCTTTCACTATGAAAATAGGGTGAATTTCAGAGTTTATACCTAAGCATTCATTGAACAAGCCCTTATCTAAAGTAATTAAATGTAACGATTACTTACATATTAACATATTGAGTATAGTCATTACTGTGTCCTAGGAACATCACCTGAAAACCAACCACTAACATTATTTTATGTTTTTAAAATAAAAATTATGTGATCATGGTTTTATATTTCCATACTTTATGAAACATGAATCTATGCTGGATAAAAGTGTCACTTGATCACCTTGTCATGGTGTGTAAAAACATTGTTTCAAATGGTGATGGATGTCGACCCTATTATGGCATTGATTAGTCCATTTGCATAGCTCAAAAAATAGCAGTGGTCTACCCAAATTGCACTTCATCCAAGTATGTAAATCCCATCTTCATCACTTTGAGATCTAAACCGAATATGTGTTTGTTAATTATTGTTGAGTTCTAGTTCTACAATAGATAACATCATGCAAAAGAACATGCAATTTATTTAATATTTAGTTATTATATTTTTAAAACAATAAAACCTTAGAAAGGTTGTAAATAAATTTAGTTTATATTTCATGCAAGTTATTTTATTTTTATTATTTAGATAAATTTAGAATGTTTTATTTATTTATTAGAAAAGCATGTTCACATGCAATTCAATAAATATGTTGTAATTGATCTTTATTATAATGGATAATGATTCAAATAATTTGAAGTACTTTTATTTTGGCTATTCTATATTTCTTCTAGTTATGCATACTGCATATATGTCACTATGAGTCTCATTTATTTCTTGGTAGTGTTTTTTTAATATATTTAAAAATATTCAATTGGTATTAGAGCCTGGTTTGGGTGGATGTTTTTTTTTCCAAATATTTATAATAATTGATCATGGCAAATGCTAATAATCTTCATACTCCATAATTTAGTAGTAATGATTATGATTATTGGAGCAAGAAAATAATGACTCTTTTGATAGGAAAAGAATTATGAGAGATTGTAAAAAGTAGTTATGATGAACCAATTGATTGGGTGACTGTTCTTGCTAATGATTTTCAAGCCAAGAAGGAAGCTAAGAAGAAGAACTCACAAGATTTATTTCATATTCAAAAAACTCTAGACAAGATCCTATTTACAAGAATTATAGGTGCAAATATAGCTAAAGATGCCTGAAAGACTATACAAGAAGATTAACAAGGTAGTGACCAATTCAAAGTGGTTAGATTACAAACATTGAAGAGAGAATTTGAAAATTTAAAGATGAAAGAAGTTGAAAGTGTGAGTGATTTTTGTGTAAGAGTAAAGGATGTAATTCACAATATGTCTACACTTGGATAAATGTTGAGCAAAGAGGTTATTGTAAAAAAGGTGTTACGGTCTCTAACACCAAGGTAGAATAATGTTGCCATCATTATTGAAGAAAGCAAAAATTTGAATACTCTTGAGTTTGGTCACTTGGTTGGATATATTGTGTCCCATGAATAAATACTAGTAGACAAATTAAATGAAAGTGATGAAAAGGATTTTGACTCAAAATTAAAGATCGCAAAAAATGAAGGTACCAGCCCTAGCAACAAGAATAGCCATGTACAAGGCAAGGAAAATATAAAAAGAAATCAATGACAAGGAAAAAATGAATTACAATTATTTAAGTGGATATAGAGGAAGAAGAGGTGGTTTAGCTACAAGATGTAGATGTAGAGGTAGATTTGATAAAAAGATATATTCAATGTTATTACTATCACATATATTGTCACTTTGATTGGGAATGTAGATTAAAAGCAGGAAATGAAAATAAAAGTGTGAATTATGCTAATGAGGATGGTGATGCTTCATGTAATTTAATCATTTCATGTGAGAAAGATGAAAATAGTCCTAATGAGGTTTGGTATCTAGATTCAGGTTGTTTTAATCACATCCTAGGGAATAATGTGTTATTTTCTAAAATGGATATAAATTTTAAAACTAATATCAAACTTGGTGATGATAAATACTTAGATGTTGTAGAAAAGGGAACTATGAAGGTGAATACTACATAAGGTAAGAAAAGTATTAATGATAATTATTATACCCCAAAGTTGAAACATAATTTGCTGAGTGTTGGAAAACTATATGAAAATAATTATAAGGTGGATTTTGATGATAAACAATGCACAATCTATGACAATAATCAAGGTATTAAGGTTGTTACAATTATACCTATGTCTAAGAATAGGATGTTTCCATTGAAATTTGGAGAGTATAGTAACAGCCTTGAAAATATGGCATATAAAGATAAAATTTGTTTATGGCATCTCAGGTATGGACACTTGAATTTTCAAATTTTGAAGTTACTAACATACCAAGAATTGGTTTATAGTTTGTGAAAGGTTGAAGAGCATAAGGAAGTTTGTGAAGGATGTGTTAATGACAAACTTACAAAAGAAAAATTTCCAAAAGTTAGTGCATGGAGGGCTTATCATTCACTTGAATTTGCTCACTTATATATTTATGGTCCTATGCAAACAAATTTTTTGGGTATGTCATCATATTTCATTACCTTTATTGATGATTATTCAAAAAAGTGTTGGGTTTATTTTTTCAAACAAAAAATGAAGCATTTAATACATTTAATAGATTTAAAGTCCTTGTAGAGAATGAAAGTGGTTACAGAATAAAGTTTTTAAAGACTGATCATGGAGGTGAATTTTGTTCAAATGATTTTATGAAGTGTTGTGATTTGAGTGTCATGAAAAGGAACTCACAACTACCTACACCCCTCAATAAAATGGTGTGGCTAAAAGGAAGAACCATACAATGGTTGAGATGGTAAGAAGCATGTTACAAACAAAGGGATTGGACAACTCTTTTTAGGGTGATGTAGTTACTACAACAATATATATTCTCAATCGAAGTCCTACTAGTGCACTTAAAAAGATGACTCCATATGAAGCATGGTATGAAAATAAACCTAATGTCAAATATTTCAATGTTTTTAGTTGTTTAGCTTATGTTCATGTATCTAATCAGAAAGGAAGAAATTAGATCCAAAGAGTGAGTTTTAGGTATAATGAACAAAACAAAGATTATAGGCTATTTAATCCTATCACTAATAATGTACTTGTGTCAAGAGATGTTTTTTTGATGAACAGGGAGTGTATGGTCATGATAAAGATAAAGGAAATATTGAGAAGTGTAAATAAAATTTTATTGATGTTAATTATGATGATATTACTAATGGGCAGCCCATAAATACTTTAGTTTCAAGTGCTATAAGTCTGTTAAGTAGTCACTCATCTAGTGCATGTATTCCAAGCATAGTTACAACTTCAAGTACAAGTCCATTAAATAGCCCCTCATCTAGTGCATGTATTCCAAGCACAACTCCAACTTCAAGTCCTATTTATTCAAGGAATGTAAAAAGCTTAAGTGAAATTTATCAACATACAAGAAGCCAAACACATGAAAAATGTCCAAGAAGTGAGATAGTAAATTATGCTTTCATTACACAAACTAATTTTGAACCATCATGTTTTTATGATGCATGTAATAACAATGTTTGGGTGCAAGCAATGTAAGAAGAGATAGATTATATTCATAGGAATGATAATTGTGAGCTTATATATCTTCCATATGATAAGAAAAATATTGGTACTAAATGGATCTATAAAAATAAGTACAACAGTGATGGAAGTGTTGAAAGACACAAAGCAAGGTTAGTTGTTGAGGGATTCACACAGAGGTATGAGATAGATTATGAAGAGACATTTGCATGAGTAGAAAGACAAGAGACTATTAGAATGATGATTTCTCTAATAGCTCAAAATAAATGGAGAATTCATCAAATGGATGGGAAAAGTGACTTCTTGAATGGGTACTTAGAAGAGGAAGTCTAATTGAAACAACCACAAGGTTTTGAAGTGAAAGGTAAAGAATGTCAAGTCTACAAGTTGAAGAAGGCTTTATATGGCCTCAAATAAGAACCCAAAGCATGGTATGCAAGGATTGATGGATATTTTCAGCAGAATGGATTGAAAAGAAGAAAAAATGAGCCTACTCTTTACTATAATTAAGAAGGTAATGATATCCTTATTATAAGTGTGTATGTTAATGATTTGTTGTATATGGGCGACAATTATAAGATGAAGTATGAATTCAAAATTGTAAAGATGAATGAATTTGAAATGAAAGATTAAGTTCTCATGAAATAATATTTAGGGATGGAGGTTCATAAATGTAAAGATGACATCTTCATTTGTAAAACAAAGTATGACAATGATATGTTCAATAAATTTAATATGGTTGATTGCAAACTAGTATCCACTCCAAATGCTCATGGAGTTATGCTATGTAGAGAAGATGGTGCTGAAAAAGTTAATGAGACAAATTTAAAAAATATTGTTGGAAGATTAATGTTTCTAAGTCACATAAGACCAGATGTTTCTTATTTAGTTTCTCTTGTACCAAGATATATGTCTAAGCCATCTAAAATTCATATGAAGACAACCAAGAGAATTTTGAGTTATGTGAAAGGTACTATTGGCTTTGGTATTAATTATTATGCTACTAAAGAGTTTTATTTTTTTGGTTTTAATGATTTTGATTAGGGAGGTAGTTTGGATGACCTAAATTTAACATCTAGGAATTGTTTTTCACTTGGTTGTGGTTTGGTTATATGGACTTCAAAGAAGCAAAGTTCAATTGCTCTTTCATCTATAGAAGTAGAATATATTACAACCACTTTAGTAGGTACACAAGCATTATGGCTCTGAAAGCTTTTAGAAGAAATTGGAGAGAAATAACATCAACTTATAATGATTTTTGTGATAATTAAAGTGTTATCAAATTAGCCAAGAATCTAGTGCATCACAATAGGTCAAAGCATTTTTATTTCAAGTACCAATTTATTCGAGATTTGGTTGAGAAGAAAGATGTAGAATTGAAGTATATAAATACATAGGAACATGTTGTAGATATCTTCACTAAATCTATGGCAAAAGTTCAGTTTTTGAAACTCCAAGATCAAATTGTTAGTTAACTCAACATCAAGGGGGATAATGTTAGTTAATTGCTGTTGAATCCTAGTTCTAGAGTAGATAGCATCATGTAAAATAACATGCAAATTATTTAATATCCAGTTAATCTATTTTTAGAACAATAAAACCTTAGAAAGGTTAGAAATAACTTTAGTTTATATTTCATGCAAGTTGTTTTATTTTTTATTATTTAGATAAATTTAAGATATTTTATTTATTTATTAGAAAAGTATGTTCATATGCAATTCAATAAATACATTGTAATTGATCTTTAATATAATGGATAATGATTCCAATAATTTGAAAAAGTAATTTTATTAACTATTATATATTTCTTTTGGTTATGCATACTGTGTATATTTCATTGCGAGCCTCATTAGTTTTTGGTAATGGTTTATTTTTATATATTTAAAAATCTTCAATATGACTGGAGGAGCTCCTCACATTTGTATTTCCTATAGGTTTACAATTGTGGATGTGAACTCCATGAATAAGGATATTACTCACATAGTGTATTGTAATGCAAGCTCCATTAGCTATGTGAACGTTGGCTCCTCTGTAGTCAATAGTCTTATAACCATTCATGATAAGCTCTTCTTTGCACTGAATAACCATATATATTTGGAAAATAATCCAGAGAGGCTCAATTTGGATGATAGCATGGCACATAGTGCCAGGTCAAGGATTGACAGGGTCGTCATCATTAGGATCAGTAACGATGTAAAATCTACCATTCTGACCTCCAATGGCATTTTTTATGAATCCGATGGCACAGTCAACAAGCCTCTTTTTATTGTTAACCCAGTTAAGATCGTAGCACCAGTAGTCGTCAATGGGGTTTCCCATTCCACAAGACAAATAGCTCACCTAGTTCTTGAACCATTCATACTCCTGCACACCATCTCTCCAAATCCTTAATACTACATCTAGATTGTAAAACCAAAGTAGGATGTTTTTGTTTGATGTATTAATAACATATATAAATGGTTAGCCGTAACTATCTTGTGAGTCTATAACAACTATATTATAATTGTATCATGATTAAATATATTATTAAATAGTTTTGAATAGAAATTACAATTAAACAGAATAAGAATAAATAACATATTAAATTTCATCTCCACACTACTGACACTTATGATGACATGCTTACCTTTCTACCATTTCCACAACCTCCTCAGGGTTTTCCATAGCATTTTCAAAGAGAGTCTTTTCCACTACCAGCTTCATGATATTTTCTGATGTTTTGGCCATTTCTAAGTGGATGAAAAATATAGCAATCCAAAGGAAGCAAGGCTATATTTATCATGGCCATTTTAGCTGAGGGATGACTTGCAATGAATAGAGCTTTTAATGATATTGGCCTTCGTTATATGGAATTCAGCTACTAAAGGTATAAGATGTTATGGTAGCGAATGAAGATTAATCTTGGCAACCACCAATCGACTATAGAGATTCCATGCACGTTATCATGTGGGCATGATAATGGAGATGAATGACATCTAAGAATCTTTTATGGTGGTGAGCCATTATGTAAACTTAATTAACAATTGTAACTGCTGTGTGGACTCAAAACCAGCATATCATGTTATTTACGTGTTTTCATATTCAAATGAGCCAACCTATTCACATAGGGATATCATGTCAATATATCATGTTAGTTACGTGTTATCACACCCGTCACCGCGCCCCCCCCCCCCTTCCCCTCAATGCAAAAACCATGAAAAGGAAGATGTAGAAGAAGGAACCATTCAAGAACACTTGGAATTCTTTCATTATCCATTATCAAAGGCATTGCAAAAGCCACTATTCATTATATTAACCTTCATGTAGAGGTTAACAGTAGATGTAAGTATAGTTTAGAAGGTTGATTTTGAGAAACAATTATAGAAATTAAAACTTGGGTGATAAATATTTGTTTCCTCCCAATGTTACACTTGTTTATGTACTTCTTGTCCCTAGTGTGGTGGGGGTTGTGGGTTGTGTTAGCAATCTCTTGGGTTTTTAATGATATGTTTTGTTTTGAATTATCTTATTCTATAATATTATTTTGATGAAATCTATGATATTTTTCTAATTTTATTTTATTATTTTGATTAGTTAGATTTGAATATGACTACTTGTAGGGTGGATTTTCCACTCTTAAAATGGGTTATTTCCCAGCTATTACTTCTAGTGGATTTAAGGGAATATCACTCTTGTGATGCGGTTGGTATTCATGTATTTGGTTTCCAAGTGATTCTAAAGAGTTATATGAACTAACAAGTTATTGACATTAATATGATACTTCTTCCTTATCTCTCTTAAAATGCTTCTCTTAGTGATTTTGATGAAGGGTTTATACAAATTTTGTGTTTACTAGTCTATCAAGAGCATCACTCATACTCTTGCATTCTTTAATGCGTCCTTTTTATCAATGTGTATCCATATTTTTAGTCCCATACATTTTTTAAATTTTTAGTCATTATAATGTCAGTTCGTGTGTAAATAAAGTCCTAATTTGAAATCAATTTTCTATTAACACACAGACATTGTAGTTTATCTACATCTAGAGACTACACATAACAGTATTAGGATTATGTTGAGAACTCACATCCAATCTAGAGAGACTAAAGAAATGCTAAATAATTTACAATTCCCATCATAGCCTAGCCCTTGTATATTTCATTAATCAAGGTGTTAATCAAGGTTGGAACCATTCATCTACTACTAATATTTTATCAAATATCTTTTGGGATGTGTGGATGTCAATTTGGATTCTTATAAATGACTAACAGAGGAATTGATAGACATTTTGTGTCTTAATTTGGAGGATAGTTTTGGAAATATTTATTTGAAGGAGTTCATTTAGGTGGAAATTCACAATAGATGTACGTATAATTAGAATTTTGATTTTTTGGGTTCAATAACCGCTTTAATATCTAAACTTGTAAATTTTGAGAAATAATTATAGAAATTAGAAGCTTTAGCAATAAATATTTTATTTCCTCCCAATGTGAGACTTATTCCTATAATTCTTGTCCCTAATGTGGTGGGAGTTTTGGATTGTCTTATTAATCACATGGTTGTTTTTATGATTAGGTTTGTCCTAGATTCTCTTATTATTCAATATTATTCTAATTAAATTTATGATATTTTTAAAAATTTACTTGATTATATTGATGCTTTAGATTTGAATAAGACTACTTGCAGGGTGAATTTTACACTACTAAAAAGGGTTATTTTGAAGCGAAATCTTCTAGCAGGTCTATGGGAATATCTCTCTATGAAGGTGTTGGTTTTCATGTTGTTGGTTTTATAGTGACTCTAAAGAGTTATAGGACATGGTAAGTTCTTAACATCGCAAGGATAGTTCTTCCTTATTTGCCCAAAAATTGTTCTCTCAGTGTTTTTCATGCATGTTTATATGAATTTTACATTTGTTAGTCTATCAAGAGCATCACTTGCACTCCTGCAATATTTAGTGGGACCTTTTGGTTATGGTGTACTCATATTTTTGGTTCCATAATTTTCTTAATTTTTAGTTATTTTAATGTCAATCAATGTGTAAATAAGGTCCTTATTTAAAGTCAATTTTTTATAAACACACAAACATTGTAGCTCATCTACATCTATAAACAACACATAATATTATTATCATTATGTTAATAACTCACATTAATTTTAGATAGATTAAGTAATCATTAAAGAATCTATAGTTCCCATGCCTACCTATTGTATATTCCATCAATCAAATTTGGACCCACTTATTATGTTATCAAATATGACTAGAATAGTGCTTTGGTTAATACAAAAATTTCATTATCATTATTCATGGTGTGTGTGTGTGTGTGTGTGTGTGTGTGTGTGTGTGTGTGTGTGTGTGTGTGTGTGTGTGTGTGTGTGTGTGTGTGTGTTTGTGTTATATATATATATATATATATATATATATATATATATATATATATATATATATATATATATATATATATATATATATATATATGGTAATGGAAAGAGTGAATTTCATTGTGATAAATAAGGATTATGATTAAGATTTTTTTAATTATACTTTTTCATGCTGTTGACACTTGGATTTGCATCCTTGAAGAAAAAATTAGTCTTCTTCATCCAAGCGACATAATAGAATCATCTATTTTGCTATGGGCGACAATTTCTTTGAGATGAATCTCTAGATTTAAGGGCTAGCTCCCCTGATGCACATGTGAATCTCTATTTATCCTAATCTATCAACTGTGTATGAAAAGAGAGAAAATGAACAATAGAAATAAATAAACAATGATGCAACAATATGTATTATCCTCTCACTTTGACTGTAATCACTACTTAAATAATGACAAGGTTTCCTTGCACAAGACTCATGATCCTTTATGCATTGTTACATCAGTGTTTCTCTTGTTAGATTCAAAAGTTATTCAACATTAAAGAGAGAAATAGACAATTCTATAAAGGAATATGACCTTGAACCACTTCAAAAATGTTTATACACTTATTAGAAAATACTAACAAGGACCTGTAACAAAGATCTATCTGCACATTTGGTGGGTAATTAAGGATAACAAGTTAGGAAAGATAACTTTCACTGAATGAGAACAACATGATGTTAAACTGATACACAAAAATGTAGTATGTGAGTGGCAGAATTTGTCTTACTTTCTTCTAGAGTTTTCAATACAAATCTGGTCAGAGTTTCATCATTAACCAGTAAAGGCTCCTTTGAGAATAGGTTGAATACATATACTTAGTTTTCTAAAGGGATATTGAATTATTGAGATCAAAATATCAATTTGACATGTGTCAATCGGGAACAAGAATAGTTTCCATCAATAGTTACAAGAATGACATTTGCTATTACTAAGTCCATCTTACTTTAGCATTGATTACTCTTTTCTAGCTCATCCTTTGTTATGCACATTTATCATTCTCTTGTTTGTATTCCAACTCCCACTCTAAACTTAATGGCTATTCCTCATAGTTTGTATTTGATGTTTTGTGGGCCGTCAGGTATTTTCTATGAACTTTTGTTTTTTGAAATTCTTACAGATAATTTGTCCAAAAGGATTCTCTTGGACTCTTATTTTTTTACTTTGTTCTTTTCATCAGATAATTTGTTCATGTATTTTACTTGGCCCTTTTGTCTTTATTATTTATTTTGGGAAAATGTCTTGTTTATTTCTTTTGAGAAATTTTCTTGAAAGAAATCATTTTTTCTTTGTCTCTATCTTCTTTAGTACTTTTTATCTAAGGGAATTCCTTTAGACAATTTGTCCAAATATATTCCTTATGTCTTCTATTTTTAGGGGAAATTGTTCTGGACAATTTTCCCATAATAAATCCTTTCTCTTTCACTTGATCCCTTTAGAAATGACCCTTCAACAATCTTGAAAAGGAACTCCTACCTTTTAGATTTACTAAAAATACCCTTTGGAATAACTATTTGGCCCTTTGAAAGAATTACAAACATCCAATTTCCTTTGATTCTTTGGAAATGATCCTTTCAATCTTTTGGAAATGCTTTTCCAAAAAGTCACAAGGGTACACCTACCCTTCATAGAAATTAAAATGATCCCTTCAAAATTTTTGCGAGTGTCCATGTGCCCTTCAAAAAAGTTTTCTTGTACCTTTAGCTTCAAAAATGTCCCTCAAAAAAGTTTAAAATACCTTTAATAAAAGTGAAAATGCCCTTCGGAAGAATTGAAAAGGTCCACTTAGTTTGAAAAGAGCCCTTCAAGAAAGTTGTAAAGTACCCTTCAGATTGGAAGATATCCTTCAAAGAAATTGAAAAGGACCTTCAAAAATAAAGTCCCAGACAAAAATTCCACAAGAATTCACTTGAGGCTAAGGCAAAACTCCTAAAAGAGTTCTTTCGAGCAAAAAACCTGAAAGAAATAGTCTTTTACAAAACCTAAAGGAAAACAAAACCTGAAAGAATGCACTTATGCTTGTAACAAAGTTTTAAAGGAAAAAACACTTGAAAAAGAACCCAAAGAATGCTTTTTGAAAAGAAATATTTGAACCTTCACCATGAACTTTACACAGCTTTTTTCTAGACAAAGACACACACTAGACTCATCCACACATATGAATAAATGACTAGTTTTTTTTCAATAAGGGTGACCAATTTTGATTTGAAAGATCAAAATTTGGTCAAAAAAATGGTGAATTATAGGGGAAGTATGCTTTCTATACTGATCAGACCAAGTAGCCTTATCCACTCAAGGGCCAATAGAGTCAATGAATTCTTTGAACATAATTATCAAGGATTCTGCCACAACAAACACAAGGGAAACATAGATGAAAATAACAAAACCCAAAAGAATAGAAAAAGACACAGATAAACACAAACATGTGCATAAGCATTTAGGGAACATAGAAAAAAATAGAAAACTATGTACAATACAAGGAAAAACTTCAATAACAATCCTTTAGATATATCCCATTTACTACGATATGAAGCTCCTCTCCATCTAAATTTGAAATTTGGAAAGCATTATGTTGTTTACACTATGTGATCATGTATGGGCCACTCCGTAAAGCATCAAAATTTTTGTGTTTCCCAAGCTTGGCCCTATCTTCATCCCACTTAATAACAATGTCTCCTTCTCTAAAAATCCCTGGCATAGACTTCTTGTTAAAATGCTTCTTTGTTTACTATTGGTGAGTAGTCAAGGTATGCATTCCCTGATCTCTTGCCTCTTCAAGCTCCATCAGTTCACACAATTTGACTCCCATTAGATCATTTTACATCAACTGTAATTGATGAGTGAGATCTAAAGCTAGTAATCCATGGAAAATAGGAAGTCTAGCTTCTCTTCCATACACAAGTGTAAATGGGGAATTTATAATTACCCTCTTTGGAGTGATTCTATCAGCTTAAAGGGATATTTTCAACTTAGTGTGCCATGCTCATTGATTTTCCTCCATTGTCCTTTTAATGATTCTGGTCAAATTCTTGTTTGTGGACTCTGCTAGTCCATTTCCCTAGGGATAATAATTAGAGGAAGTGCTGACGTAAATACCATGCTTCAAGGCCCATTCACTTATCCTTGCTCCTAGAAAGGCCAATGCATTATCTAAGATAATAGTTGAGGGAGATCCAAACCTTTTGATTATGCTCTCATATAAATTTAGGACTGAACTTTCATTTGCCTCTTTTATAGCTACAACTTCAACCTATCTAGTGAAATAATCAGTGGCTATCAACACCCACTTGTGACCAGCACTAGAAGAATAATTGATCATACCTATGAAATCCAGACCTCATTGCATAAAAGGTTATTCCACTTGGATTGGATAAAGAGGCAAAGTAGCTAGTTTCTATTTTCTATCAAATAGGGCACATTTATATCATTTCCTCACCTAAGCATGGGTGTCTTTGAACAAACTAGGCTAGAAATAACCAACCCTCATGATCTTAGCAGTGGTGCTTCTGGGAGTAAAGTGACCACCTATTGGGCCATCATGAAACTCATACAATACATTGTCAATCTGTTCTAACTCAATACATCTCGAAAGTACACCTAAAAAATTGTTTTTGAAAAGTACTCCATCTACAAGTACATAGGGAATAGATTGTAGTCTATAATAGCTTCTTTTGGTTCTATCAAGACCTTGTGGCCACTCACCAGTTTTAAGGAAGTGGATCATGTATAGTTTCCAAATTCTCATAACTAAAGGTGTAGCTATTACAAGATCATCATGAAGCGTAAAAAAACCTCTTTTTGTTCTTTCAAATTTGAGGCAAGATGTTTGCATAGTCCTTTCACTTTCACCAGCTTGGTTGTCTTGATCTATACATCATATTCCATTACTTTGGTGATCCATCCTATCATTTTCTCATTTAAGTCTTTACTTAACAGAAAATCTTTGACACCAGGATGAGGCACAAAAATGTGAATTTTATTACTAGACATCATGTGCCTAATTTTTTAAAAACTTCTAATTATAGTAAGTACTTATTTTTCAATATATGTGTACTTTACCTCATATCCTTCTAAACCTTGACTGAAGAAGGTAATAAGTTGTTACAAATTTTCATCATTTACTTGGGTCAGCCTGGTAGAAATTACCTCTTCATTTCCAAAAATGTATAGATTGAAATCCTTGGAAAAATTAGGACTTGCAATAATACGAGCTTTGGCAATGGCTTGCTTGATCTCCTCAAAAGTTTCTTTTCTCCTTCCTATCCAAGTGAATATCTCATCTTTTCTCAACATGGAAGTCAAGGGTTTGACAAAATTAGCAAAATTAGGAATGAATCTCTTAATGAAATTAATCTTGCCAAAGAAAATTTGTAGACCCTTTTTGTGTTTAGGAAAAGAAAATGCTAAAATAGCACTTACCCTTTCTAGATCAGTGGATAGACGTTTCTTTGAAATAATGTGGGCCAAAAGCTTGCCCTCATGAACAATAAATACACACTTCTTTGGGTTTAGAGAGATTCAAAACTCTCTACATCTCTCAAAGATCCATCTTAGGTGTTTCGAATGGTCATTTGCATCTTTGGAAAAAACTATTACATCATCTAAATAAATCAACACAATGTCATTGATCAGCATTTGGAAAGCCATATCCAATGCATGTTAAAAAGTGGCTCCAAAATTTGACAATCCAAATCAAATCTTCTTTTAGGCATATGTGCCCCATTTGGTGGTGAATGCTATCTCATATTGATCACTTTCATTGACCAAAATCTAATTATATCTAGAATAACCATTAAGGAGAGAAAATCTTTCACTACCAGCTACAACCTACAAAATTTGCTCTATAGAAGGTGAGGATAATGATCCATCAAAGATACTCTATTCAATTACCTAAAGTCTACACATAAATTGATTTCTCCATTTTTATTTCTAACAGGGACTAAATTAGCCAACTAAGAAGAATGCTTGATAGGAAAAATGATTCTAGACACAATCAATTTAGTAAGCTCTTTCCTCATGAGGGGTTCAATCTTTAGATTGATTGGTCTTTGACTTTGTTTAATGGGTTTAGAATTTTCATCCAACTCTATGGTGTGTTGAGCCAAGCTTAGGTCAAAACCCTCAAATCACTATACTCCCATGCAAAAATAATGCTAAACTCCTTGCATAATTCAATGAAATCATGTTTTTTCTAACTAGTGCATACTTTCCCAAGTGCAAACACCCTATCTTTAAATATTTATATCCTTTCATAGTTTTATTTCTTAATCGACATGAATACCATTTCCTTCTTCGGCTGGTCATCTTCATTGAAAATAATCTCAAGAGTCACTAAACCTTTAGGAAGCTTATTAGACTTTAGTTGGACAATCTAGTTGCCATATTGTTATTGTAGCTTAGATTAGTTCTTGGTAGAGAACTCAGCTTATTCTTGTAGGAAAAGTGCTATTTATTGATCACGATCAAAATCCTACCAATTGGTGACATTGTCTTGTATAGAAGGTCTCACAATCACCTTTAGATGAGGTTGATTCCTATGTTCTCTTATGCCCTTTAGAACATCAAATTAAACACTGATAGATGCCAACCTATCAACATGCTTATTATCTTCTCTTAGAATAGAGGTAAGGTTAAATGCCATGAAGTCTTCTACACGTTCCCAAACTCTGTGTTTGTAAGACTTGAGCAAGGAGTTCTTAGTCAAAATTTACCCTCTTACTTGATTGACAACTAATTCACTATCATCAAATACTTGCAATTCTTTGACACCTCTTGTCCTTTCCCATTATAAACCATGAATGAGGGCTTCATATTCAGCTACATTATAAGTATAAGAGAATTGAAATTTGAAATTTGAAAAATACCTTTCCTTTGAAGGTGAAACTAACATAGCTCCACCACCTGCACCATCTTGCTTCTAGATTCATAAAAAAAAACCACTAAATGCCATTCACATCCTCATTTGATTTCATCAAATTAGACATGAAAGAGTCTTTTTCATGTATATAGTAGACTCCTAGACTATATTCTTCAATAAATGTGTATGGATCATGTTCATAGTTGTTATTTCCCCACTCATCTAAGAATAAGTTAGAAACTCCTTCAAGGGAAGATGACGGGGATTGGTCAATGTGAAAATTTTATTCATCAATGATAGCATAGTTGACATTTGATACCTTAGGTGAATATGGCTCCAATTGTTCTCTATAAATGGGTTCTAAATCAATCTTCACTTTGGTACCATATTTTGTTATAAACACCATGTATGACCAATTGGTTGCCAGATATCCACCTATCTTAGAAGTTAAATCCCTTGACAAATAAAGAGAAAAATAAGGAGGTAAATCAACTACCAATGCATAATGAGGGATTGAAAAATTAGGACATGAATTAAGGTTAAAATTCAAACCTTTCACTATCCCCAAAGTTTTTTCTGGTGATCCATCCAATTGTAAAACTCCATTAGTCATTGGCTCATATTTGAGACCCAATTTGTATGCTATGCATTTGGGCATAGATGAGGTGCTTTCTCCACTATATATGACATAATTATAAACCAAGTAGTCACCAATTATTAGGGATAAGTATAAAGGAGGAGTATTCTCATCATTCTTTACTTGACTATATGCAGATTGAGTTTCATTGACTAAAATTACATTTTCACTTTGCAGTGAGTCAGCTTGTTTACCCAATCCATAAAATTCATTTTGTAACATATCTTTCTATCCTAGAAGTGATAGAGAATCCCATAATGAAATTTTCATATGAGTATCTTTCATCTGATCTACAACATGAATGGAAGGATTACTTACTTTGGGATTTTATTTTTGAACATTTGCACCTTATGATGTAGCATATGGAGACAAAGTTGTAGAAGCTGATTTCAAACTTGGAATTTTTTTATTTTCTTATGGTATAGGAGTTGAAAAAATACCACCTCTCATCTAGGCTATTGTAGGGGTCACAACAGGTCCTTGAATGGCTCCTTGATTGGTTCCTTGAACTTCATCAATATCTCTCCTCTTAGACCTAGTGTTGGAAGCAACACTATTATGTTGATTGCTTGCATTTCCTACATAATTGATTACAAAAAACTCACCCTCCAAATGATTTATGATGGTGGAATTAGATTGAAGTTATCTACTATCCATCCCAAATTTCATTGGCATCTCAAAATTTGAAAAGTGACATGTTTGATCACCTTGTGTAGACATACCTTGATTTTCAATTTCATTGGCATAAGCCACTTGTTTTTGGCCATGTTCAAAGGATGGATAGTTGGGTTGCTCATAAACCAAGTTGTTTTGAGTGGGAACTATGGATTTGGAGGATAAGGGAGCATTAGGACTATACTTTTGGTAAGGCTTGACATGGGTGATTTGACCTTATCCTAGATTATTATTTTGGAAGGGTGGCCTAGTTGTTTGCCAACCAAATTGATTATATGACTGATATGGCCTATAACATTGAGATTTTTTCCTTTTGAGAGCAACCAATTCATTGGAAAAAATTTGAAGCAAACTTTTGACTTCATGAATCTCATTTGAAGGAGTAGCAACAGATCTCTCTTGAGTAGGTAAATGGGTTACAAAAGGTAATGCCCTTTAACTAAGAGAAGATAAATCAGGGAAAAGTGGCATTGGAGGTCCAAGAGCTATCTTTCCTACGTGTATAAGAAAGTTCTTAACATTTATGGATATCTCATATGCAACAGGCAATGTGTTTTCACCCATAGATTGGATCATCATAGCAATGTCACTATTCAATGCTTTCAAGTAGTACAAAAATACATAGTTTGTAGTTGGCCATAAAAGAATTAGAATCATCTCCTATTATTTTTAAAATATAGTATTGAAATCTTGCATGAATTCATGAGGTACCCTCTTTATTGTGGTCTATTTCTCAGCTAGAGATAAGTGATCACTCTTTTCTCTAAATTTGTCTATCAATAGGGTCCCCAACTCATCCCATAAGCCAATAGAATTTACAAGTAGGGTCCCATACCAATAAAAAAACTTTTTATTTGAAGGACAAGGCTAGAAACCTAATAGCCACATTTTTTTGGGTAATATTATGAATATTACAAATATTTTCTATATTTATGATGTGTTTAATGGTAGTAATTGGACTATCTGTACTAGAATATGGGACACTTTTGAGGGTAGATCCTAGAATTTGATCATATTGGGCAGGAAGTAAGGGAGATGCCCCTATGAAAGGCACAAAAGATTGTCTTCTATCCATATTGGGATCTTTATGAGTATTAGGAAAGGAACATAATATAGACTTAGAAGCTTTAAACATAAAATCTCTTTTGTAAGGATGAGTTTTGACAAACCTAGACCTTTTTGTGGAATTTGGAGGTGATTCCTCAAATGTTAAAGGTCGACATTTAGTAGAAAATCTAGTTATCACCTTTGGCATAGAAAATAGGGCTGATCATCAACCAAGAATTTGGATTCTTCAATGGAGTCATCAGGTACTGAATATAGATGTATCTTTTCTTCAATAATGTCAAGACCAATACCAATCTTGTAAGAAAAAATGTTCCATTGGGTGTACCAAAAAATGTTGATGCTTAGATTTTCACCTTTGAATAAAAACTTAATCTTCTTCATCTAAGAAACATAATGGAATCATCTCTTTTGATATGGGTGACAATTTATTTGAGATGAATCTCTAGATTTATGGGATAGCTCCCATGATTCACCTATGAATCCCTATTTATCCTAACCTATCAACTATATATGAAAAGAGATAAAATTAACATCAAAAAGAAACAAATGGTGATGCACCAATATGTATTGTCCTCTCACTTTGACTGTATTCACTACTTAAAGAATGTTAAGGTTCCCTTGCATAAGACTCATGATCCTTTATGTATTTTTAGATTAATGTTTCACTTGTTAGATTCAAAAGGTATTCAACATTCAAGAGGGAAATAGACAATTTAAAAAAAGAATATGACCTTGAACCACTTCAAAAATATTTGTACAATTATTAGAGAATACTAACAAGGATCTGTAACAAAGATATATTTGTAAATTTGATGGGTAATCAAGGATAACAAGTTATAAAAGATAACTTTCACTGAACAAGAATAACATGATGTTAAACTGATACATAAAAATGCAATTTGTGAGTGGCAAAATTTATCTTACTTTCTTCAAGAGTTTTCAATACAAATTTGGTCAAAGTTTTATCATTAACATATATATATATATATATATATATATATATATATATATATATCCAGCCTATTCTCAAAGGAGCCTCCACTAGTTAATGATAAAACTCTGACCAAATTTGTATTGAAAACTCTTGAAGAAAGTAAGATAAATTTTGCCACTCACAAATTGCATTTTTGTGTATCAATTTAACATCATGTTATTCTTGTTCAGTGAAAGTTATCTTTTAACACACACACACACACACACACACACACATATAGTTTTCTAAAGGGAGATTGAATGATTGAGATCACAAGGTCAATTTGACATGTGTTAATTAGGAACATGAATAGTCACCATCGATAGTTACAAGAATGACCTTTGCTATTACTGAGTCCATCTTGCTTTTGTGTTATTTTTTCTTTGTTGGATCATCATTTGTTATGCACATTTGTCATTCTCTTATTTGTATTCAAGTTCCCATTCTAAACTTAATGGCTATTCCTCATAGTTTGAATTTGACATTTTGTGGGCCATCAAGTATTTTCTACAAACATTTTTTTTGACATTCTTGTGGATAATTTGTCTGCAAGGATTCTCTTTGACTCTTATTTATTTTCTTTGGTCTTTCCTCAGATAATTTGTCAATGTCTTTTACTTGGCCCTTCTGTCTTTATTATTTCTTTCAGGAAATTTTACTGAAAGAAATTATTTTGTCTTTGTCTTTGTCTCTGTCTTCTTTCAGACTTTTTGTCTGAGGAAATTCCTTCAAACAATTTATCTAAAAAAATTCCTTATGTTTTCTGTTTGTGGGGGAAATTATTTTAGATAATTTTCCTGCAAGAATCCTTTGTCTTTCACTTGATCCCTTTAGAAACGACCCTTTAGTAATCTTGAAAATGTACTCTTACCCTTTGGATTTATTGAAAACACCCTTTAGAATAATTGTTTGGCCCTTCAGAAGAATTGAAAAGATCCACTTTCCTTTGGTTCTTTCAAAATGATTCTTTCAGACTTTTGGAAATGCCTTTCAGAAAAGTCACAAAGATGAACCTACCCTTCGGCGAAATTGAAATGATCCCTTCAAAAATTTTGAAAATGTCCATGTGCCCTTCAAAAAAGTTGTTTTGTACCTTCGGTTTCAAAAATGTGCCTCAAAAAAGTTGAAAGTTCCTTTTAGAAAAGTGAAAATGCCCTTCATAAGAATTGAAAAGGTCCACTTAGCTTGAAAAGAGCCCTTCAGGAAAGTTGCAAAGTACCCTTCGGCTTAGAATATATCCTTCAGAAAAATTGAAAAGAGCCTTTAAAAATAAAGTCCCAAACAAAAAGTCCACAAGAATTCACTTGAGGCTAAGGCAAAACTCCCAAAAGAATTCTTTTGGGAAAAAAAACTGAAAGAAATAGTCTTGTACAAAACCCAAAGGAAAACAAAACCCGAAATAACTCACTTATGCTTGGAACAAATTTTGAATGGAAAAAACACTTGAACAAGAACCCAAAGAAAGTTTTCTGAAAGGAAATATTTGAACCTTCGCCATGAAATTTGCACAAAGCTTTTTTCTAGACAAAGACACACACTAGACTCATCCAAACATATGAACAAACAACTAGATTTTTTTCAATATGGGTGGCCGATTTTGATTTGAAAGATCAATACTTGGTCAACACATACCATATATGTTTGATGATGAACGTAGTTTATGTGCATATTTTCTAACTTTGTACTAATAATTTATAGGAAAATTCTGATGATGAGAAGAGTAAGAAAGAGGATGCTATGATCTAATGTGGCCATGTTTCATCCTACAATGGCCACCATATCCACATAACTTTAATCATTTCCATATCACCTTTTATTATGAAACCATTTGTAGAATGTATATACCTAAATATTTATTATAAAGTATTTTAGTTATTATTTTAAGTGAGACCCTCATGAACTCTTTGGTCATTTTGTCTCCATGGAGTCTTTGAGGTATGATACCCTGATTTTTACAGGATTAACCACCCCCAACAACATATATATGAACTCATGTCACATAGGTCTACAGATAACATTACTTTCATTTTTATGAGGACTCATGATTGCATTCAATCCAATTAAATTTAGATATAATATTTTAGGTTTAATTTATGGTGGTAATAATAGCATGTTAAACATAATATGTGATGGAAGATTTCCATGATGATTCCATGTGTGTCGCATACCAATGTCATGCACTTTTAAGTTATTCTTAAGGTTTAAACATAAACTTAGCTCATGAGAGGTCACCATATGTGTTATATTATAAAATTTGCATTAATGTCTTTAAGTCTATAAAAAATTAGTAAGGCTTTGCTCATCGTGATCAAAATAGCTTTGAAATATGTGTGGACACTTGAACATTTTAAATACCTTGTGGTCCAAATGGAGTGACATGGCCTTGATATCAAAGATTATTGGGTGGCAAGTACCCCACACTTTATTTTCACATGGATGCTTTTATAAGGGTTTATATATATATTCTTTCTATATTCTTTTAAGAATATTTTGTGAATAGACATCTTGTGATTGCATTAAGTGTCATTTATCTTGGCATCCACAATGTCCATAATATTATTATTAAAATAATATGTGATGCAAGCTATCTACGAAGATAACATTTGTTATGCATCCCAACATCATGCACTCCAATTTGTTTTCAAGATTTAAAACTAAACTCTTTGTAAAGGATTCAAGTAAGATTTTCTAAATGAGATGTGTGGATATGTTGGTCATTACATCATAACATTTTATGATTGTAGTATGCATGATACCGTAACACTGTTTTCAACTATAAATCCCATGATATTATGTAAATTCACATATGTTTTGCATTATGCATCGTGGTCAAATTTATAATTATGTTTTTGAGGTAGTTACATAATAGTAGTGTTGATACTTTATTGTGCAAATGCCACATAGATACCAAGGGACTGTGACCACTCTACTAGATATTTTAATCGGTAATTTGGTCAAAAACACTTATCACTATAATTTAATTAAATTGTGATCACATAAATATATTTTACTTATATTAAAATTAATAGTGATAATAATAGAGTGGGAGAATCCATGAGTTATGATGTTTTGATGGTGATAAATGGCTTATATTTGATATGTACTAATATCTTAACAAGTAGCTTCATCATTTTTCAGCTATACAACTAAAATTAAATATATTTATTTTTTAAAGAGTAAAAATATTTTAAATCTTTTTTTATTATCTTCTTTACATAACAATTATAATTATAAATAAATTAAAATTCAAAGTGAAATTATTTATAAGATGGGACTACCTCCAATTTCTCACCATTAAATGTAATAATTATATTTT
Organism: Torreya grandis; assembly: GCA_037957365.1. NCBI lineage: Eukaryota > Viridiplantae > Streptophyta > Pinopsida > Cupressales > Taxaceae > Torreya > Torreya grandis. Next base: position 1,742,669 of record JARHVA010000450.1, read on the forward strand.
TATTATTAAAAAAAAAACCTATTTCCAATAACTTTATTTTTGGTAACATTAACTTTTTTTTCTAAATACTTATAATTTATTCTTAAATAATCATAATATCTTTGAATATTTTATTTGTTATTTTATTAATAGAACAACATCGTCTCTATTAATAAACAATAATAAAATATAACCTATAATATGTAATTCTTGTATGTGCTTCCTAGTTAACCTATAATTTCAAGCAGCACATACTATTCTACCAATAAACTCATGCATTTTATCTACCAAACCATGCGGATCGGGAGCCTCTCCATTTCTGATATGGAGAATATCTGTCTCTATATGCTATTCTGAGATAAGTTTTATGCCTTTGATAGCGAAACTCATATTGCAGTCATTCCCTTTTGTCTATTTTTTCATATAATTCTCATATAAATGCCATAATTTCTTCCTCCTTTACCTCTTTCAACCTAGCGCTGTGTGAATGAAATTGTTTCCAAAACAAAATTAGAATCTCTTGTTAGGTATTGGATTAGGTTCTTTTGTTTCTTGTTGAGAAATGTTATTTTTATGTAATTGTTCCTTATACTAATTCATTCGATTCATTTATTCATCTGAAATTCCATTTTGAAATGTTTACGAGTTGAAATTGCACCTATTAGTAGGTCGAAGGCTGGATTTTCACCTTCCTATTTAAAGACATTCTTCATTCATTTGTATCATTTAATTTTAATTATAAAAATAAAATAAAATAAAATAAATAAATACATTAATTAAAAAAAAAACTTTCTTTTTTTCTTTAAACAAATGAGTTATGTAACATTTTTAATTTCAATTTTTACCTTATAAATAATAGGTTATAGTTCAATTATGAAGATGATAGTGTAAAAGGTGTTGCTCAATCATCCACCAAAGTATTAATCGTAAGGGATACTAAAAAAGATAACGCTGGGATCGTGTCCCAAACAAATTTGAGGGAATAAATACCCCTCAATCTTTTACACTAAGCCAAAAAAATATTCTATATACCTAATCCTTATAAAAACATACTTTCAATCAATATATATTTCTATTTTAAATTTAATTTCTGTATATGATTTCCAATTTTTCCATTTCTTGATCCGTCTTTACATGGCCCATTAAGAGATAATGTAAGGAGCATGTGAGAAATTTCTTTGGAAAATTCATGTGAGATTGTTCTCTCTATTGCCATTAAATATTCTACGACACTTGATTTTTTATTTATTTTACAAGTAAATTATCCTCTTCTAATAAAATCTGATGTGCTATTACAAATAAAAACATTGAAATAGTTACTTAGAAAAAGTGGATGCTTATCCATCGCTACAATATCTCTTGTATCTGTTTAAATCCTAAACCATTGTTTCCCTCAAATATACTCCATGCAAAATTATTCCATCCAAATAGGACCTCTATCTTTTATATCTAAAACAAAATCTTGAAATATTCAGTGTGCTTTGGTATTAAAATCACTAACTAAAATTACTTCTTCTGCTTGTATAAAATCAGAGACCATTGTTTCCCTCAAATATCCTCCATGAAAAATTATTCCATCCAAATAGGACCTCTACCTGTTATATCTAAAACAAAATCTTGAAATATTCAGCGTACTTTGGTAATAAAATCACTAAGTAAAATTTCTTCTACTTGTATAAAATCATAGATGTACTCTACTAAATGTGATAAAATTGAGATGTTGAAAACTATGTTTATATATATATATATATATATATATATATATATATATATATATATATATATATAACCATTTTGAACTAGTTGGTTACATGTATGGATTTTTTAGGCACATGAATGTTTTATGGATATTAAACTGATACTAATAAAAATAATAATTATACAAATATTTTAATAAAAATCATTTTTCATTATTCACAAAAGACGAACTCACAGCTAAAATTGAAACACCATACACATTGCTTGGAAAACTTAGACCAACACAAATTTTTAATTTATTTGTTTTCATCTAATAAAAATATTTTAATACAATATATTTATTATAATAGTTGATGGGTTATTGCCACATTCTAAAATTTAGATGTGAATATGCATATTTAGAAAATAACTATTCTAAATTTATTAAAAAATATAAAAATCAAATTATTAATTTTAAAATAAATCAATTTAATTTATTTTTATTTTATAGTTTTATTATGCTCAATAACACTTATATAACATTTTTACTTGAAAATGTGTAGACTAACAATTCAATCTCACAATTTTAAAAACTCAAAAAATTAATCAACTTTAATGAAGATATCTGGAGTCTACTCTTGAGTTTCTACATAATTCAATTCCAACTCTTTCTTCT
>JARHVA010000450.1:1747500-1787500 GCA_037957365.1 Torreya grandis
ATGTATATGTATATGTGTGTGTGTGTGTGTGTGTGTGTGTGTGTGTGTGTGTGTGTGTGTGTGTGTGTGTGTGTGTAAACAATAAAATAAATCTTCTTAATCAAATGTGTCAACAAAGATGAAAAATACTCCTAAATTTCCTTAAAACCATATGGGTTTCTCCATGGTTGATTTTAGGCTAGGTTAAAACCTCTCTAAGCCTAAACCCAATGTAATTTCAGAGGGAAAGTGCAAAATTCAAAGACTGAAATGTTGAAAGGGCATACACCCCTTATAAGATGTGTTTATAGGGATTTTTTTTTTTTCAAAGAGTGTGTATCTTAGAAAGATAGTTTGAATAAGGAAAGGTTAGTGAGAGTATATATTTATCCTTTAGTGAGTGTACACCATAATGTTAGCAAGAGTAAGTTTTGAGTTACAAGAGGTTCTATTGGTGAGAGTAAGTGAGTGTTAAGTTATAATAGGTTCTATTAGTGAGAGTATATATTTAGTAAAATAAATGTAATAAGTTTACATTTAATTTTTATTACATTTTATATTATTATTCTTATTTAAATTTATTTTAATAAATATAAAAAATTAGGGCCACTCTATGTCTTATGAAATTGAGTCCAGAGTTGTGGGAGCTACCATTTAAAAGTTAGTTTTTCAAATCTATTCTGGTCAATACTTAGTTTCCAAAATTTTAAGATTAGAAAATAGAATTAAAAATAAAGTTTCAAATCATGTTACGCATGTAATATATCTATACCATTGATTATGCCCCTTATTTTACCTAATTGATTATACCCTACCTACTTAACCTACTTGATTGAATACCCAAGCTTGAAGACAAATTCCTAAATAATTTATGGGGTTTCAATTAATGGGTATATTAATATGAATAAATTACTACCCTATATAATGTAACATGTAACATACCTATAGTAATTATATTATCACTCATACATGATATCTACTACATACCTATTACTTCATGTATGTCTATAGTGACTCATACATAAAATCTACCTATAGTCATGATATGATAACTTATACCAAACATGAATGTAGCTAGTCACCCTAATACACTCACTTTGGAATAGAATGAATTAAAAAACCATTCAAAATTCATCCTAAATAGATACCATTTACTCTGAAGCAAATGTTAGAAATATGGGCTAATCCATGCGTTCTTCAATTCCAATCTCATACATTACTCCAAAGTTGTATAAAATAAAATCATATTCCAACATTCTAAATTCACATAGGACACTCCTTTACTGAGCCTCATAATCCCTAATCACCCCTCCATCAACCCTCATGTCCCCTTATCCTACCTAGTCACTCCCTCATCATCTACCATTGTCCCTCCTTATCTCTAATCACTCCTTCATTGGTAGTAATCATCCTTCATTATTGATAATCACTTTTTCATCAACCCTCATCATCCCTAGTCATTCCCTCATCACATTTTATCATCTCTCAGTATCCCTTACTATCCCTAAACACTCCCTCATTGAACCTTATCATCCCTCATCATCCCTAATCCCTCTCTCATTATCCTTAATCATCCCTCATCATCCCTGTAACTCCCTTATTAACCATCATTATTTCTCATCACCCCTACTCATTACTTTAGCATATTTCATTGTACCTCATAATCCCTAATCAATCCCTCATTAACCTTCATCATCCCTAATCACTCTCTCCTCATTCATCCTCATTTCTTCATTGGCCATCATTATACCTAATCACTTTCTCATCATCTTTAGTCACTCCTTCATCTGGTTGAGTGTGTTCCAATCTATTAGTCAATAGAAATTTGTTTAATATTGAAAAATAAATTTTTAGATGAAACATTATTTTTGTTTTAATTAATTTTGGTATGATTGGACTGTACTAGGGTGATTATCTTCATTCATGTCTGGTAAATTAGGTAAGGCCATGAAAAATTAATCTAAGGATTATTTAATGATTTCCATAGTGGAAATAGGATAATATACTCTTTTTACTTGCATGGTGGAAATTTATTTTGAATGATGAGGGATGATGACAAATGATGAAAGATAAAAAAATTACCTCTTTACTCTTGATTCATATACCTTGATTTGGAAAATGAGTTATAAAAAAGGAAACTATGTTTTCTCCTCAGTGCCAAAAAAATGATGTTGGTATGATTTTTGGATGTGGGGATGTATGTGTGGCTTAGAAAATGAGTTAATATGTTGAAAAATATGTTCCTCGCCAATTCTAAATTGATACTATGTTGGTGACTAAAAATAGGTTGCATTCTGAGCCCAACTTACATTCCATGCCTGAGATACATTGTGAGCCCACATTGCATTCTGGGATCGAGTTACATTGTAAGCCTAAGTTTCATTTCTAACTTGAGTTGCATTTTAAGCCTGAGTTGTATTGGAGCCCAAGTTACATTGTCATCCTAAGATACATTGGGACCCTAAGTTGTATTGGGAGTTTGAGTTGCATTATCATCCTAAGTTGTATTGTGAGTCTGAGTTGCATTACTTACCTAATTTGCATTTCCATCTCAAGTTGTGTTGGGATCTTAAGTTGCATTGGAACCTCAAATTACATTGGTATCATGAGTTACATTACTAATGATGCATTTTTATAAATAAGCATGATTATCATGGGATCCTTATGAGAATCATGACATGGATTTTAAATTATAACTACTATGGGTGGAAGATGGTATTTAAATTACTAAATAGGAAAAAAAGTTACAACAAAGGAAACTTTATTATTCCTACTTGATCCTAAATCAATTTTGGAATGCTCCATATACTAAAATTCAAAAATAAATAGTAAATATATGAATGAAAATATGTTTCCTCTTTAATGCAAGATCAAATGTTAGCTTAAAAATATTTTTTTCCTAAAATTTATGTATCATGTTTTGTTGGTTTGGATCTCTTACTGCTCTACAAAGAGTGGTAGTTTGGTGTTTGGGTCTTTCAAGTTAATTTGATCTTTGATCTTGGACTAGTGTAAAGGTTATCAATACCCCATTCCCAACTCACCCACCTAGTAATAGACTTGATGACATGTGTTTTGGCATTTCTTGAGGGTTCCCAGGGTTGACCTTTGGATAAAGATAATGATGAATATGGAGTGAAATGGGAGAAGATCTATGGAAAGAACATAAACCCTCTACCCATGGTAACTAAAACATTTTCCCTCTATAATATTGTAGACATCTTCTGAGTTTTCAAGTTTGGTTTCATTTACTAGAATTATATTTTTAATAGAATTGTGAGTCTCAAATATAATAATTCCAATTTATGCCAACCATATCTTATGAATACTAAGACTAAAAAAATGAGTTATAAAAAACCTTACTATATTTATTGCCGTAAACCCTACACCCTAAACCTTGATCCAAAAAACTATAAAAGAATTAATCATAAAAACCTAAATACTAAAACCTAGGCACTAAAATATAAATTCTAAACCCCATAAATATCTATATTATAAACCCTAAAGCCTAAGTTTCACAATGATAAAATTGATTCAACACAATATTTGAGACTTATTTGATTGAGTAAAATTTGGTACGATGAGGGTCAATGAGTGAGTGATTAGGAATGATGAGGGACAAGGATTAGGAATGACAAATGATGATGAGAGAGTGACTAGGGATGATGATGGAGGATGAGGGTTGATAATGGAATGATTAAGGATGATGATGGATAATGAAGGTCAATGGAGTGATTACGAATGATGAGTGATGGTGCTAAAATAATCTCCTCCATATGGGAAAAATTTAGTATATTTAAAACCCAAAACCTAAAACCCTAGACCCCAAATTATAAACCTAAACCCTAATTTGGGAGTGATTAGGGAAATAAAAGGACAAAGAGAGAGTGATTAGGGATGATGATGGATGATGAAAAATGATGATGGAGAGACTAGGGTCAATGAGTGTTGATGAAGGAATGATTAGGGATGATGAGGGATGATGAGAGCCAATGAGGAGTGATTATGGATAATGAGGTAAAATGAAGGTCGATGAGGGTGTGACTAGGTATAATTGGGGATGATGAGAGATAATGAGGGAGTGGTTAAGGATGATGAGGGATGATGGATTTCAATTAATGAGTGATTAAACATGATGAGTGATAATGAGAGATAGTGAAGAAATGATTAGGGATGATAAATAATGATCAAAGTATGATTAGGGATAATGAGGGTCGATGAGGGAGTGATTAGGGATGATTAGGGATGATGATGAAGTGACTAGGAATGATTAGGGATGATGAGGGTATATAAGGGAGTGATTTAGGATGATGAGGGATGATGGGAGAGTGATTAGGGTTGATAAGGGATAATGAGGTCTAATGACGAAGTGACTAAGGATGATAATGGTGATGAGTGTCGATAAGGGAGTGATTAGGGATGATGAGGGATAATGAGGGCTAATTAGGGAGTCAATATAGATGATAAGGGATGATGAGGTCTGACAAGAAAGTGATTAGGGATGATGAGGAATGATGAGGGTTAATTAGGGAGTTATTAGGGAGGATGAAGGGAAATAATATATAGTTAGGGAGTTATTAGGGATGATGAAGGTCAATGAGGATGTGATTATGGATAATGATGGCCATTGGGGAACTGATTAGGAATGATTATGGAGGATGAGGGATAATATCTACCTCAAAGTTTTTTCCCAATCATCCCTAGTCACTATTTTCTTTATATAGATTAGAATGCCACCTCTTATTTCAATATATAGATCTATCAATGCCCCCTCTCATTTTTATATATAGATGATAATTCCCCTCTCCTAATATTTAAGCATCCATTGATAATTGCCCCTCTCCCTTTTCCCTTAATTTGATAATTCCCACTCTACTGATTTTCAAGCTTGATAATGCCCCATCTCTATTTAATATATGGCTTAGGTATTCAATATGGTATTAGGTATTTAAAATATGGACTAAGTAAGATATATATGGTCATGATTATATATGGGTATTTGAGATCACTATATGGCTTAGGTATTCAACTGATTAGGGCATATGCAAGTAGGTAACGTATAGCTAAGTAGGTAACCCAAGTAGTCATGGAAAGAGGGATAGGTACTTAGGACATACTCAAGTAGGTTTAAAGTAGGTAGGGCATACTCAAGTACAATAAGGTAGGTAGGACATAGTCAAGATCAAGATATGTCTTGGGTGTTTAGGTAGGGCATAATCAAGATCAAGATATGGCTCAAGTATTTAATAAAATAGGACATACTCAAGTAGGTAAAGAAAGAATGACATACTCAAGTAGGTAAAGTAGGTAGGGTATACTTATTTCTATAGATTTAAATTACATACGTCTCATGATCTGAAACTTTATTTCTCAATTTATCTATCAATAAGCAAGTTTTCCTTACCAATTTGACATAAGTTAAATAGGTATGGCATAACTAATTTGGTAGGGAAATAATATATGCAAGTTATAGATTAGGAAACAAGCTTCCCTTGATAGATAAGAATAAATTCTAGAAATGACAAGTAAGTAGGACAAGAATGAAGCTATATATCGATAAATTAACATCCCTTGCCATATTAAGTATGGCATAGCTAAATAGTTAGGGAAAGAAAAATGCTATCTACTAGGAAAAAAAACTTCCCTTGATATTCATGCCTTAATCCAAAAGCAAAGCAAAGATAGATATAAGGAAGGAAATATTCATTTGATAGTTATGCCTCACTATCTTTCTATCTATTGGGAAGGTAAGCTCCCATTAATATGCTATGGGGTGAAGCAAAGCTAGATATCAAAAATGCAAGATCACCTTGCCTTGATCCTTGGTTGATCTAGGTGGATCCATGTACCGTTCCATTTTTGAAAGTATTCAAATTTTGGTCAAACCATTTACACATCGTAGAGTTAATCAAGAGATTTTTGACGCTTCTTATAAAATGCAAAATGGAATCTAGATGCTTGAGATAAAGCTTGTTGAAGTATTCTTGTGACAAGGAATTAATAGGTGTCAAAAAGTGATGTGGCACTGTATAAACATGCCAAGTGGTCCAATAACCATTTGACATGTGGAAAAATGAATTGTTGTAAAAAAGTTGGTTTAGTGTTTGTTTTTAGCCTCTGGTCTTCAACAGGTGGTCATATGAGGATCCATGGGCCCCGCTATTTGCTCATTTGGGGCCCTCAGCTAGGGTTGACACACTCCTGTAGAGGGGTGCCTTAACCTCTTATACTTCATATGGTATTGTTAACAACATTGTCTTTATGTTATCCAAGCTGCTCAAACCCCACCAATGTGGGATAATTATTTTCCACTTCATAACTTTTCAAACTTGCTACGCCATACTTTGTCACACAAAGACCATGCCATGACACACCAAGACCACTCCATGTCATGCCAAGACAATGTGTTCACATGCTTTCTAATGGCAACCTAAGTTAGGCACCAAAATAACCCTAAGCACCTAAGTCTCCATCCAATAAGGGACGTTGGCATACATCTTGGGGGCCACCAACCTTTTTTAAGCAATCCAACAGTTGCAAATTCCCAAATGTGGGATAAATGATAAGACAAAAGTTCCCCAAAAGGAAGGTCGATGCCTTAAACCCATGACCTCTCATCTAAAAGGATAAGCCCCTTGACCGCTTGAGCCATGGGCTTGGAAGTGATATAAGAGGGGAAATTTTCCACTTGAAGGGTACTAGACGGTTGATTATCTGTAAAGAATTAAGAAGGTCAGAGATTAATTAATGCTTTGTACGGCCTTGGGCCTTTATTTTCAAGTTTGAGAGATGATTATATAGGCAAGCAGAGACTAGGGAAGGTGAATTGAATACTTGAATTTAATTTGTAATCCATTTTGATGCACAAATTAATGGAAATGTTCCTCACTTCAAACGGACCCAAAGACATAGGCTATTGAAGCCAAACTTTGTTATTAATTTGCTGGTCATTTCTTTCGATTTTTATCTACTATTTTATAATTCTGATCTTCATTTTTAATTCTAGTTTTAATTCTTTATGCAAAATTTAAAGAAAAAGTCAGGAATTGTAAAGATCTTTTAAATGTAAAAGTGAGTTGTTCGAATTTGCTTCACTTGCATTTTCAAATTTTAGATCAGATTTTTGGTATCAGAGTGGTTGTTATTTAACAGTGATTGCTAGTGTATGTTGACAAGGTCTAAATCCCAAAAGGGTGAAGGAAAACTCATTGAGTATAATCTAGAGATTGGCTCAAGGTGTGCTTCAAGGATGGCCGAAGAAGAGATGGAATCTGAACAAGCTTTCCACCAAGATTTCATGGAGATGAGAAGCATGGTTGAGGAATTATACCGTGACAAACAAAATAAATTTGAGAATGAGAAAGGTGATTCACAAGAATCAAAAGGCAAGGAAACTAAAAAAACTTCATCGAATGATGGTAAAAAAATTGTGGAATCTCTCCCTTCACTTAAATTGGCTATTAAGTTTGAATTACCAATGTTTAATGGTGAAGTTAATGCTGAAAAGTTGGATAATTGGGTCAAGCAAATAAAAGTTTATTGCAGGGTCCAAAAGATTATAGGGGATGAATCAAAAATTCATTTGGCTACTCTTCGTATAGGAGGCACAACTCTCATCTGGTGGGAGAGTAAGTTGAAGGAAACTGAGCTTCAAAAAGGTAACTCGATTTCTACTTGGAATGAATTTGTTGAAGAACTCATAAAGCAATTTTATCCTTTAGGCTATATGAAACAAGTCATGATGGATTGGCAAATTTTTAGACAAGGAAAAGGCCAAAATATTCAAGATTATACATAGAAATTTAGGGAAAAAGCTTTACTTTTGAATGTTACTCTTTACACACAAGAAACACTACTAAAATATATAGGTGGGCTACATAGCTACTTAAGACATATGATTCTTATGTTCAATCCCACTAATTTAGATGCAGTATGTGTATAAGCCACTCATTTAGAGGCTAGAGGAAAACAATCAAAAGAACCTCTTCCTAAAGTTAAAAGTAAGCAATCTAATGTTAAACAATCCAAAGGGGAAAGTTCATTAGGAAAGGGTAAACAAAAATCCACTTTTATTGTTAAAAAAGAAGGAAAACCATTTGTAATCATTTCAAGAAAAATCATGATGAGTCTAAGTGTTGGAAACTACACCCTGAGTTAAGGCCTAAAAGGTTTCAAAAGAAAGAAAAGAAGACTACTGATATGGTTCAGGACTTAGGTTCAGATTCAAGTGATGAAACTAAGATCACAGTGATGGGATTGCATAATGATTCTTCTCTTTCAGTTTCTAGCACTAAGTCATCAAATGATGCATCTTCTTCTAAACAGGATTTTGTGTATGTTGATAAGAAAAGAAATGAATTTTTCCACATTAGAGTTGTTTCAAAACATACTAAGATTGACACTCTATTTGATAGTGGATCACAAGCAAATTTAATTTCTGAAGAGGTTGTTAAGAAGTTAGGCTTACAAACCAATCCCCATCTGAAGCCTTATCCACTAGGTTGGGTGTGTGACAATGCCAAGCTACAAGTCTCACAAACTTTTAGACTGAGGTTTGCCATCACATCCAAGTTCATAAATGAGGTTGAGTTGGATGTTGTCCCATTGGACATATGTGGGATTGTCTTGGGAAGCCCATATCTTTATGATAGAAAAGCAATCTTTTATAGAGAGGAGAATAAGTACTTTCTTGTTAAGGATGGCATTGAATATATAGTCAGAGCACATCAAATTAAAACAAGTCTTTCCTTGGTTACAGCAAGGCAAATGAAAAGACTAGTTAATTCAAGCAAGACTTTTTGTCTCATGTTGATTAAGTCTAAGGAAAAAGAATATTCTCAGGCTTTGGAAAATTGTAATCCTAAACACAAGAATGAATTGGTTGAAATCATTTCTACTTATGATGATGTATTTCAGGATCCTAAGGGTTTTCCCCCTAAAAGGGAAGTTCAACATGAAATTTAGCTATTATAGGATTCTCCTCTCCCTAACATTGGCATGTACAGGTTATCAATGGTGGAAAATGAGGAAATCAAAAAATAGGTAATGGATTTATTAAATAGAGGTATTATTCATCCAAGTTCATCTCCTGTTGGTTTGCCCATTATTTTGGTGCCCAAGAAAGATGGAACTTGGTGAATGTGTGTTGATTTTCATGCCTTAAACAAAATTACTATTAAGAATTGTTACCCGCTTCCTCGTATTGATGATTTATTGGATCAATTAAAACATGTTATTTATTTCATTAAGTTAGATTTGAGAAGTGGATATCATCAAGTAAGAATTAGTGAAGGTGATGTTTGGAAAACTGCCTTCAAAACAAAACAGGGATTGTTTGAATGGCTTGTTTTGCCTTTCAGGTTGTGTAATGCCCTAGCTACATTCATGAGATTGATGAATGATGTTTTTAGACAGTTCCTTGATGATTTTGTTATAGTTTAATTAGATGATATATTTATTTTCAGCAAGTCTTAGGAAGAGCATGTGATCCACATTAAGAAACTCATGGATACATTACGAAGGGAAAAACTTTATTAAAAAATGTCAAAATGTGAATTTGGCAAGACCTCTTTGATATACTTGGGTTACATTGTAGGACATGGTGAATTGAAAATTGATCTTGCAAAATTAGCAGCCATTGTTAACTGGCCTACACCCACTAATACAACTAAGGTTAGAAGTTTTCTTGGTGCAATACAATTTTGGAGAAAGTTTATTGCTCAATTTTCATATATTGCATCACCTTTGCATTCTTTGACAAGTGTGAAACAGGTCTTTTAGTGGGGAGGCAAACATCAAAAAGCCTTAGACACTTTGAAAGAAAAGATAAGTACTGCGCCGGTCTTGGCACTTCCTGATATAAAACAACCATTTGAGATCGAGACGAATGCAAGTGAGTATGCTATGGGAGCCATTTTAATGCAAGGTAAGAAACCAGTTTGCTATCATTCTAAAACTTTCACAAGTGCAGTAAGAAAATATCCCACTTATGATAAGTAATTGTATTCCTTGGTTCAAAGTGTTAAAAAATGGAAACATTACTTAATGGGAAAAGAAACAATAATACATACATATCATCAGCCCTTACAGTATCTCCAATCAAAAACTAAGCTACAACAGTCTAGACATTTTTGTTGGGTGGGTTTCTTACAACAATTTCATCTTGTGATTAAGTATAAAAAAGGTATTCAGAATAAGGTTGCATATATGCTATCTAGGCCTCCTATGGTTGTTGCATCTATTCTTTTACAACATGGTTCTTTATTCCATGAGAGTTATAAAGAACAATATGTTAATGATATTGATTTTCAGGATGCCTATAGAGACTTGATGAGTAGTAGACAAGTAGAAGAATTGGACTATCATGTCCACAATGATCTTTTGTATCATTTGGGTAAACTTTGTATACCTCAAAATGAGAGGGTGCACATGATTAGAGAAGCACATAATTCTCTTATTTAAGGTCATTTTGGAGTTGCTAAAATGGTTGCACATTTGAAAATGTATTGTTATTGGCCCCGTATGCAGGAACATGTTGCCAAATATATTAAGGGATGTACTCTTTGTGCCACAAGCAAACCTAGTAATAGGAAACTAGGACTTTACACTCCTCTGCCTATTCCTACTCACCCATGGGAAAGTATCTCTATGGATTTTGTGGGGGGGTTGCCTATGACACAAAGAAAACATGACTATTTATATGTGGTTGTGGATAGATTTAACAAGATGTGTGTTTTGATTCCTTGCACTAAGCAAATTACTGGGGAAGGCACTACACACTTGTTCTTTAAACATGTATGGGTTCATTTTGGTTTGCCTACTTCAATCATTTTTTATCAGGATTCTCAATTTATTGGGGAGTTTTGGTCAACTTTGTGGGGACTAATGGACACTAAATTAAAAAAGAGCACTACATTTCATCTGCAAACCGATGGGCAAACAGAGGTTGTGAACCAAACTGTGGTACATTTGCTTAGGGGTTATAGTAATAAACATCCAAAGATATGGGATGAACAATTATGTTACATACAACATGCATATAACCAAGCACTTCATTCTTATACTATGAAATCTCCATTTGAAGTTTGTTATGGATACTTGCCTAAATCACCTCTAGATGTTTGTTATGGATATGATACAGCTGTTGGTGAACTAAAATAAGCCATTCGAGCTAAGAAGTTCATTGAACAAATACAACTCATACATCAAACTATTCGTACTCAGTTGGAGAAAAGTCAAGCCAAGTATAAAGCCAGACATGACAAACATTGTGTTGATCACCAATTTGTTGTAGGTGATATGGTATGGCTTCACATCAGTAAGGAAAGACTGACAGGTGAAGGTAAAAAGTTGAAACCAATCCGGTATGGTCTTTTTTGGATTATAGAAAAAATTGGTACAAATGCTTTCCAGTTAGATTTACCATCTTACATGCAGATTTATTCAATTGTAAATGTGGAAAATCTAAAATTGTATGAGCCTCCAATGATAATTGATCATGATGAAAGTGTATCCATTCCTTTTGTTGATTATTTTGCTCCTAAATATCTAAAAAAAATGTAGGAAGATACTATTCTTGACAAGAACGTGCAGACTTCACGAAGAGGTGATGTTGAATATCTTCGTGTTGGTCTAAAAGGGATGCACCCAAACAAGGCCAAATGGATGGAAGCTGGAAGGGTGAGGGAGAAATACCCTCACCTCATTACCAATTAATTTCAACTTTTAGAGGTCCAAAATTTCCCAGTGGGGAGGAGTGATCTAGGTGGATCCATGTACCATTCCATTTTTGAAAGTCTTCAAATTTTGGTTGAACCATTTGCACATCGTAGAGTTCATCAAGAGATTTCTGATGCTCCTTCTGGAATGCAAAACAGAGTCTAGATGCTCAAAATAAATCTTGCTAAAGTATTCTTGTGACAAGGAATTAATAGGTGTCGAAAAATGACGTGGCACTGTATAAACACGCCAAGTGGTCCAATAACCATTTGACACATGGCAGAATGAATTGGTGTAAAAAAATTGGTTTGGTGTTCATTTTTAGCCTTCGATCTTCGACAAGCGGTCATATGAGGATCAGTGGGCCCTGCTATTTGCTCATTGGGGGCCCTCAGTGAGGGTCGACCCACTCTTGCAGAGGGGTGCCTTGGCCTCTTATACTTCATATGGTATTGTTAACAACATTGTTTGTATGTTATCTAGGCTGCTCAAACCCCACCAATGTGGGATAATTGTTTTCCACTTCATAACTCTTCAAACTTGCTATGCCATACTTTGTCACACCAAGACCACGCCATGGCATGCCAAGACCACTCCATGTCACACCAAGACCATGTGCTCACACACTTTCCAATGGTAGCCTAAGTTAGGCACCAAGATAACCCTAAGTGCCTAAGTCTCCCTCCAAAAAGGGACGTTGGCATACATCTTGGGGGCCGCCAACCTTTTTTAAGCATTCAAACAGTTGCAAATTCCCAAATGTGGGATAAATGATAAGACAAAAGCACCCCAAAAGGAAGGCCGATGCCTTGAACCTAGAACCTTTCATCCAAAAGGATAAGCCCTTGAACACTTGAGCCACGAGCTTGGAAGTGATATAAGAGGGGCGAATTTCCACTTGAAGGGTATTAGACAGTTGACTGTGTGTAAATAATTAAGAAGGTCAGAGATTAATCAATGCTTTGTACGGCCTTGGGCCTTTATTTTCAAGTTTGAGAGATGATTATATAGGCAAGCAGAGACTAGGGAAGGTGAATTGAAGACTTGAATTTAATTTGTAAGCCATTTTGTTGCACAAATTAATGGAAACAGTCCTCACTTCGAACGGACCTAGAGACGTAGGCTATTGAAGCCGAACTCCATTATCAATTTGTTGGTGATTTCTTCTAATTTTTATTTGTTGTTTTATAATTTTGATCTTCATTTTTAATTCTGGTTTTAATTTTTTATGCAAAATTTAAAGAAAAAGTCAGGAATTGTAAAGATCTTTTAAATGCAAAAGTGAGTTGTTCGAATTTGTTTCACTTGCATTTTCAGTTTTCAGATCATTGGCATAGATGAAGAGATAGGGAAAACTTCCCTTCAATTATCAGGTAAGGAAAACTTGAGATTATGGTAGGGCCGTCAAAATATTAATCCCATATATCTACGATGGAATCCTCATTCCTATGCTATCCCTTGTTTTATAGTAATTGGGACTAGGGCATACTCATAGTATGGCAAGGCCACAGTTTGGGAATATCACCACCTAGAATGGTGTTAACATTATAACCAAAACCATGACTATGATACAAAAATAGCAGTCTGGGTTTTCATCAAGGGATGGACTATCAGTCGAGACATGTCAATGCATTTGTGCATGCTCCATCCCATCATACTACATATATGATA
Source organism: Torreya grandis (assembly GCA_037957365.1). Classification (NCBI taxonomy): domain Eukaryota; kingdom Viridiplantae; phylum Streptophyta; class Pinopsida; order Cupressales; family Taxaceae; genus Torreya; species Torreya grandis. The sequence continues at coordinate 1,760,869 of JARHVA010000450.1, forward strand.
CATCCTTTTTAGCATAGACCCTATCTATATCTTGACCAATTCATACATGAGCCACCATATATATATGATGGGGTGGAACCTACATAGATGCATTGACATATCTCGACTGATAGTCCAACCCTTGATGAAAACCTAGACTACTATATGTGTGTGTGTGTGTGTGTGTGTGGCTTCCTATCTCTTTCTCGAATAGTGATATCTATACTTGAGCTTAGAGCTTAATGAATCCAATATTTTGGTCAGTTTCTAATCCTAAAATTTTAAAAAATAAGTATTGATCAGAATAGAGTTTAAAAAACTAACTTTTAAATGGTAACACCTACAAACCTTGAATTGATTTAGAAGATGTAGAGTGACCCTAATTTGTTATATTTAGTAAAATAAATTTAAAGTATAATAATATAAAATAAAATGTAAATGTGGACTTTTATTTTACTAAATAGCTAGTACCTAAAACAATAATAGCCACAAACAAATAAACATCTACCTCTATATTTGGTACCTAAGACAACAAAAACCACCCAAAAAATAACCTAACTCAAAGGGGGTACACATTTTTTAATGCAAAGGGCATATGCCCTTTCTAATGCGAAAGGTGTAAGCCTTTTGTAATGCAAAGTACATACGCCCTTTGTAGTAAGTACAAAGGGCATACACCCTTTGTAATGCAAAGATTGTACACCCTTTGATTTGCTTTACAAAGGGTATATATCTTTTGTGAAAAATAATGTATGCTTTTTAGGCTCAAGAGCAATCTCGATCCCATTTAAAAGGGTATACACCCTTTACAAAAAAAAGTTTTGTGTTTCATTGTGTTACCTTTTGTGTCCCCTAACTTTATGCTTTCGCCTACATCCTAAATTAACTTTTTAATATATGGGAATAGCTTTTTAATCAACCAACCCAAAATTTACAAGGTGGAGTGTTATAGTATTAAGTTAAAGGGATTGGGTGTAAGGGTGAGGTCATGTGATAGGGTTTAAGTGATAGTGTTTCTAGCCCCCATTCACAGTCAATACCCTTCAAGTTTCAGGAAACTCGTTACTCTTACATTTACACAGTAAATTGGGTGGTTATGAAGAAGCTCACCCTATTTAAATTACAGTTAAATAAGTTCTTGGACACTAAACTAAACCTTGATTCCCCAATCATTATAAAAAAAAATTAAAAAAATTAAATTAAAAAAATAGAGTGAAACGGTCCGTTGTATCCAGAAATTAACTAGTCAAAAAAGAAACATCGCTATTAAAGAAGAATATAAAATGTCCAATTGAGTTTTGGCATAAAATAGTTTTCACACCTGAACCGAAGTTAAAGTCTATACCGATGTAACAAATCTACAATGTTGTGGGGAATATTATAGTTGCTATAATAAACTACGCCTCCATTATCGGGACTGACTTTGAGTAATCGATTCACTAAGCCTCAAAATGGTAGAGCTCAGTTTGACAAGCTTGCATAGCTTTCCAATCTTATTGATATTGAGGGACTAAAATTGACTAGCCATATGTCAGGAATCTAGAACAACAAACATGCTCTAATTCCACTGTTAGGATCTAGGAAGCACAATTGATTACCATGTACAAGCAACTAAATATGTGAAATTTAACCAGAAGTCACAAGTAACTCGAATTCAAAAACAACACAAAATATGAGAGACAATACCCAATTGTATTAATACTCTTGCAGAAGGAAATACAACAAAGAAGATGCCACAGTCTTCTTCCTTACACACCTTTAGGGCTCCCACACCTCTAGGGCATAAACAATAAATCTCTTCAAGAGCTCACTCTCTCTGTTACAGTCCCAACACACAACTCAAACACAGAGTTGGTGTTCACCTCCAACTAGTCAGTAACAATACTGTCAGTACCACCAGTCAGTATCACTACTGTCAGTACACAAGTGCTCCACGCACTCCAAATCTGAGTACACACCGTACTCCAAGTACACAACGTACTCCAAGTAGATCTCACCTGATCTTGCTCCTTGACGTGTTGATGTCACCTTTGATCTTACTACCCTAAAAATCTCCTTTGACCTCGCACGCACACACACACACACACACACACACACACACACACACACACACACCTGTAGATGAATGATCTTACTTACCATGTAGATTTCTCTACACCCTGAAGAACCCTTGTCTTTACCTCACCAAGTCCTTATGATTCTCCAAACCAGTACCCCGATGGATCTTCTACCAGAACTTGCACAACCTGTAGCTCTACCTGATCATACACTCTTGACACCCTTGTGGAACTAGGAGGAACACACCTTGCTTTCTTCCCTCTGAAGGAGCTAACCTTGCTCAACTCAACTAGCACTAATTACAATACAGCCCATGAGTCTATTATATAGATCTCATGCAAACAATAATTAGACATCCAATTACAATAATTAGATCTGCAACTCAAGACTAAAATTAGCCTTTCAAGATATAAACAATCGGTTCGTTAACTAACTGTTCATGAACAAGCAATTCTAGAACCGCACAGGCGACCGACGTCAGTTCATGTCTGCCTGGAGATGACCGACATCGACTGATCCCTGATCGATGTCGGCAGCTTCCTATCTACACCTGACTAACGTCGATTGGCCTGACCAATGCCGGTGACTGTGACACTCAACAACCTCCTCCTCCATGTTTGCATTAGTGAAGCTTTTAGCTCCACAACCTAACAATCTCCCACTTGGAGATAAACAGCTGCATTGTACCTGTACACTGTCTAATTTTTTTCTGGCTTGTATCCCTCTTCAAGCTCAATCCTGAAGACCAATCACCACACATCCTGTGGTGCAACACCTGCCATCCAAGTAACCTGCCACATCTGAAGTACTTGACTCTGCATAGCATGAATCCCTGCTGCTGGTCCCTCTCAGATACCTGAGAACCCACTGAACCGCTTTCCAGTGCTTCCTTCCCATATTGACTACAAACTTTCTGATAGCACCCACTGCTTGGGCAAACTTAAGGAGTACACATGCACTCAACCTCATCATGTGATTGGGGACCCTGTTCTGCGAACTGTCCATCCATAGGTGTGCTGCCCTGTTCTGCATCCTGCACTACCTTCACAATATCATCCTGTGACAACATCAACATGTGATCTTACCTGTCTCTATGATTACTCATGCCAAATAATTTTGCTGCTCCTAAATCCTTCATGGCAAACCACTGAACTAACCTTACCTTTAGCTTAGCAAAACCCTGTATGTTTGAACTTGCTACAAGCATACCATCCACATACAGTAACAGGATAATATCGCGACCATCATCCACCTGGTAAGACAAACACAATAGTTACAATGACACTGACTAAAGCCATGCTTTGTCATCCACCTGTACCACTGTCCTGCAGCTTCCTCAAGACCATATGACCTGGCCTTCCTTCTCACGTATCCATTCTCTCTATTCTTTAACCAAGTAATCCATTCGTCTTTCAGTGCTTTCTTCTGGCTAGCAACCCTACCAAATCTCTCATTTGGTTCTGCATCCTAGGAATTAAATTCTTCATTCATGCCATGTTCCCACTGTTTTCTGGATCCTTTCTGCTCTGCAGTGAGCAACAAGTATAAAGAAGAGGAATAATGAATTTGAGGCTTACTTACCCTTTTAGTCCTCCATATGGGCGTTTGAGACTCCTTGAAAGCTTGCTATCCATCTAAAATCCATTCTAGTGACCGACCTTGGTCACCACACAGTCTGCATCTGACCAACGTCGGTTCCATGCGACTGTCTAGGTCACCGACGCCGGTTATCCTACCGACGTCGGTCTCCACCTGCCCGACACCACCGACTTCTCTGGTCTGCACATGACCGACGTCGATACCTGTTTGTTCGATGCCGGTTCCTCCTGATCGACGTCGGTACCTGTGTTTGCCTTTGAGTGATGACTTTTTACCTGCGAGCTCTCTTTGGATCAAAACCCTGTCTAAACTGCCCTGCTCAGAGTTACTCAACCTTTTCCACTAATCTCTGTTCGTCATCTCCTTCATAAACACCAAGACTTTCCAGTTCTTAAATTTGTCAAACACATCTGACTTCCTCTTAAGAACATGCATCTTCTTTTTGCTCATGTGACCAAGCCTACAAAGCCACGTCTTCGCAACAGAAGAAGAATCAATAATATAAGCAAGTAGATAAAGAGTACATGCTTTCTTACCACCAGCTAATTCAAGTGCATCCGTTGTGAGAGTTCCTATGCATCTCTCATCACCCAACTTTCCTGAAGCAATTAGCCACATCTTCAACACTGAAACTTGCATGACCTTCTTCAACACCCATGTGGTGGCCGCCTGCAGTTTCAGCAACACTTCCCCTTTGCCAAAACTTTGACAAGGCTCACCAACCCCTCTAATTGGGGTTGCATGAAAAGAGGCAACAGAATCTATAAAACAAGATTCTACTTTATCCAAGGAACATCCCAGAGCATCCTGTGCAACAACATCTACTTCTTCAGTTCCTTCATGCTGATCTCCTACCAACTAGCAATCTTTCTTTACCTGCTCTTTCTTTCCATAACACTGTAATTGACCATTCGTGCTTTTCAATTCCTTCATTCTTAGTGTACTTTTTTTTGCCATTGCTATACTCCTACTCAATCAGAAAGCTCTAAGAGTGACCTGTAATCAAACACAAACTTGCTCCCTACAACCTTAGCTCTGATACCAACTGTCAGGAATCTAGAACAACAAACATGCTCTGATTCCACTGTTAGGATCTAGGAAGCACAATTGATTACTATGTACAAGCAACTAAATATGCGAAATTTAACCAGAAGTCATAAGTAATTAGAATTTAGAAACAACACAGAATATGAGAGACAATACCCAATTGTATTAATACTCTTCCAGAAGAAAATACAATAAAGAAGATGCCATAGTCTTCTTCCTTACACACCTCTAAGGCTCCCACACCTCTAGGGCATAAACAGTAAATCTCTTCAAGAGCTCACTCTCTCTCTTACGGTCCCAACACACAACTCAAACATAGAGTTGGTGTTCACCTCCAATCAGTCAGTAACAATACTGCCAGTACCACCAGTCAATATCACTACTGCCAGTACACAAGTGGTCCACGCACTCTAAATTTGAGTACACACCATACTCCAAGTACACAACGTACTCCAAGTAGATCTCACTTGATCTTGCTCCTTGACGTGTTGCTGTCACCTTTGATCTTGCTACTCCGTAGATCTCCTTTGACCTCGCACACGCACACACACACACACACCCCTGCAGATCAATGATCTTACTTACCATGTAGATCTCTCTACACCCTGAAGAACCCTTGTCCTTCCTCACCAAGTCTTTATGATTCTCCAAACCAGTACCTCGGTGGATCTTCTACTAGAACTTGCACAACCTGCAGCTCTACTTAATCATACACACTTGGCACCCCTGTGGAACTAGGAGGAACACACCTTGCTCTCTTCCCTCTGAAGGAGCTAACCTTGCTCAACTCAACTAGCACTAATTACAATACAGCCCATGGGTCTATTATATAGATCTCATGCAAATAATAATTAGACATCCAATTACAATAATTAGATCCACAACTCAAGACTAAAATTAGTCTTTCAACGTGCAAACAACCGGTTCGTTAACTAATTATTCGTGAACAAGCAGTTCTGGAACCGCACAGGTGATCGACGTCGGTCCCTGTCTGCCTGGAGATGACCGACGTCGGCCGATCCCTGACCGATGTCGGCAGCTTCCTGTCTACACTTGACCGACGTCGGTTGCCTTGACCGACGCCGGTGACTGTGACACTCAGCGACCTCCTCCTCCATGTTTGCATTAGTGAAGCTTTTAGCTCCACAACCTAACACCATAATGTGAAACCAAAAGAGGTGAAGCTCCATAAATTCAACGACTCAACGCCTTCAATATTGGATAAACAATCTACGCCAAAAGTGTTTTTGAAGGTGGATGTGACAGTCCGCGCCTTTTTAAAATTTGTGTTGAATTTTCGAACACCCAAGCCCACCATATTGTGAATCTGTCTGCAAAATGCTGGTCATGTGCATATTAATGAAACGTATATCCACCAAGGAACCTAGATAAGATTAAAAGGCTTCTACTTTAATGCCGCGTTAACTGGAGGCATCCTTTAACTTTTTGTATTTTTTTTTTTCTGTAATAAAATAGTTGCTCATATACTAAGTTAAGTGGCTTACTGCTATAAATTTTCAGACTTCTCAACAGACATTGCGATTATTATATCACATCAGTATGCATGTAAGAGCTATTATTTATGGTTCTGGTTTTTTATTATAATTAATGCTCAATAATTATTATAGATTTCATTTTAATGAAATAATAATAATCATAGATTCCTAGATGTCCATTAAAACCGGCCAAGTCCTACGAACCTGATAACGTGAATTGTCAACGGGTGGGTCTCAATATTAATATTCCTCATTCGCTATATATTCTATTCCTCTACTGGATGAATTTCCTATATAAGAAAGACCAATGCCATATCTTCGATTACCATTGCAATCTCTATATGGTTATAGCTCTTCCCTCACTCAAAATGGTCATCTGTCAAGCCTCAAAGGCACTGCTTCTTTCAGTTGCTATCTTTTTCTTCCAATCAGAAATGGTCGAGTCATTTGGAACTCTCGGAAATATTACGGGACAGCGGCCTGTGTCTGAAAATGCTGTTAAACATCAGGTTGAAAAGCCTGAGGTTGTGGTTGGAATGGTAGAAAGGTAAGCATTTAGACAATTCTGTTTGATTGTCTCGATCTAAATTTTATTTATTGTTTCTTCTTCTTTCTTTTTTTAAAATTATGCATTGGTCACCAAAAAAAAGAAAAAAATCTGTCTTTACTGCAGAACATTTATATTTATAATAATAATTGTAAAAGGCATTTGGAGAAATCAGATCTTATAAGTTGGTATTTCGTCTTCAGTGGATATCATCATGCTTACTCGTATGGCCTAATTTATTCTGTGTTCTCTGTTCACTAATTTTTCTATATAAAATTATTCGTGAAATTATATACTTGTATACCTTGCATATTAGAGTTAGTATGAAATTATGAATTGCAGATATTTATTCTAGTAAAGACTAGTGTTACTATTCATGCATATAAACAAAAACATTACGTTTCTATTTTAAAGGTAACATAAATTAAGGGATTAAGGTAAAATATTATAGGTTGCCAAGATGATTAAGGGATTTAAGAGCTGGTGTGCAGAAGCATGAATAGATCGAGAAGGAAGCTCAGGTATTTGTCCTGGAGAGCGGGTAACCCCATTGACGATTGCTGGGGTTGTGATTCCAATTGGGTTAACAACAGAAAGATGAAGGATTTAAACTAACAGCAAGACCTACAGCTCTAATACCAATGCTAGAAAACAGAGGAATTAATTTGGCATAGACAAAACAGAGCATATAAATAAAAAAACCCAGAAAAATACAAAGCAAATGAAACAGAACAGCTACAGCTGTTAGAAAACCAGATTTTTACACACACAGATAGATAAATATATATATTCATCAATAATAAAACACAGCAGCTACAACTGCACATAAATATGAACATTAATAAAAAATATTCTGTTCTGGGATTTTCTACTCTTCTTTGCTTATGCTCTGGCCCACTTTCCTTTTGTTGTACACGCACACTACAAAATGGCCCGTCTTAACTTAATTCATGACTGTGCAGGGCTGAGGCAAAAGATAATAAATAATAATTAATGTGTAGCTACAGCTCACACATATTACAGCTAACATCAAACAAAAAATATTTAATGCAAATTCCCTAGGCAACAATACAAATCAAGAAGAGGAAAACAAAATATTCTGACATTAAATGTCTAGCTGTGCATAATTATGTTTTCCAATACTCCCCCTTAATTTGAACTGCTGGGGATCATCAAAAATTTGTATCAAACTACTCCAGAGATGTTTCTACATATCTTTGGAGCATCTTTGGTGCTTTTCTTTGGAGCTTATCTTCAAAGCATCATCTTCGGAGCACATTTTCAGAGTACATTATCAGAGCATCGTCTTCGAAGAACATCTTCGGAGTACATCTTTGGAGCACATCTTCGGAATAGTCGTTGGAGTAGTCTTCGAAGCATTCTTTGGAGCTACATCTTCAGAGAAACATACATTTGCATGATCAAAAACTCCTAAACAACTTCGTAAACACTGATATGTCTCCTTTGCCAAGGGCTTTATAAATATGTCAGCAAACTGATCTTTAGACTTGCAAAAATCTAGGCAAATTTCTTTGTTGTTGACAAGGTCTCTAATAAAATGGTACCTAGTATGAATATGCTTAGTTCTTTTATGAAAACATAAATGTTGGACAATGCAATGGTTAAACTATTGTCATAAAATATTGTAAGGGATTCTTTTTGATCATGTATTAAGTCTTTCAACATCCTTCACATCCAAACAACTTGATACGCTGCACTAGTGGCTGCCACATACTCAACTTTAGCTGAAGAAAGAGTCACAATGATTTTTTTTCTTTGAAGCCCATGACACAAGACCTATACCAAAGTGAAAATCATACCCATAAGTGTTTTTTTGATCATCTATTATACCTCCACAATCACTATCTATGTAGCCAAAAATATTGAAATCAACTGAAGTGGAATATAGTATGCCAAAGTCCTTTGTACTACTCACATATCTCAATATTCTCTTACCATCCTACCAATGAAAGTCTTTTGGAGACTCCATAAACCTTGAAATTAGGGTTACACCATACATAATATCAGGCCTTGTAGTCATCAAATACATAAGGCTTTCAACCAGCGTCTTAAACAATGTAGGATCAACATATGGTCCATCATCCTCCTTAGCTTCAATCCCATCATGATCAATGTTGGGGCTGCCTTGTACTTTATCATATTGAATATCTTCAAGATTTCATTTGCATATTTGGATTGAGAAATAAATATACTAGTATTGGATTGATGGACTTTGATACCCAAAAAATATCTCATAAGCCCCAAATCAATCATTTTAAATTCACTCTTCATTATTTTTTTGAAAGCATCTATGCTAAGATCACCGGTAAAGATTAGATCATCTACATACAAACAATTAATTAGAATGTTACCTTACTTTTTCACTTTGATGTACAAGGCTGGCTCACAACTACTTCCTTAGAAACCATTTTGAATGAGATAGGAGTCAATACAAATGTACCAAGCTCTAGGAGCTTGCTTTAATCCATAAATTGACTTCTTCAACCTATATACTCTGTTTTCATGACCCGATATCTCATAGCCTTGTGGTTATTTAACGGACACTTCCTCCTCTAAATATTTATTTAGAAATGTTGACTTCACATCCATTTAGTACACATGTGACTTGTTGTGGGCAGCAATAGCCAATATGGTCCTAATTGTGTCCAACTGAGTAACATGAGCAAATGTTTCATTGAAATCTATTCTAGTTTGTTGAGTGAATCCCATTAAAACTAGCATTGTTTTATGCTTTTGCACCTTCCCATCAGCATCTTGTTTAGTCTTATAAATCCACTTTACACTTATTAGATCCTTGCCTTTCAATAACTCAACCAACTCCCATGTTTGGTTCTTCTCAATGGACTCAATTTCTTCATCCATGGATTTTACCCATGTATCATCACTCACAGCTTCTTCAAATGTTAATGGATAAATTCCATGAGAAAATAAAGCAAAGACTAAAAATGAATTTGTTGTATCAACATTATACAACTCACTCAAACTCCTTATTTTTCATGGCAACATGTTTGCTAAAGTTGAATCTGAAAATGTAGAACTAGTTGGAGTTACTCCAAGAATTTTAGTTGGTGTAGATACTATTGTGGTTACCTATGGAGTTTGTTGTACTCTTGGTGTGGACAGTAACCTTGAATATCTCCTTGTCAAGAATGGGGGCGTAGCTTGAGCTATAACTTATGGTGCTATGGAAGGAGTTGTTTCTTGATTTATCCTTGATGATGGAAATACTTCATCCTCCATATCATCATGAGGAACAATGAGTATAATGTTTACAATCCTCTCTACACTTTCATCCCACCCTTCATTCTCCACAAACTGAACATCATAGTTGATTATAACCTTATTAGTCATAGGATTAAACAACTTGTATGCCTTTGTATTCTTTGAATATCCAATAAATATACATTTATGTCTTTTATAGTCTAAATTTTTCCTCAACTCATCTGGAACTTGTGCATGTGAAACTAGCTAAATACCTTAAAATGAGAAACACTATGTTTCTTACTTGTCCAAGCCTCTTGAGGGAATTTATTCTTCACACTCTTTGTTGGGCACCTATTCATGATATAAACAGTAGTTGTCACTACCTCAACCTAATATTCATTAGGTGAATGTGAGGTTGCCAACATACTATGTGCCATCTCCATAATGGTTCGGTTCTTCATCTCTGCCAATTTTTTTTGTTGAGGTGTATAGTGGGCTGTAAATTGCTTGTGTATGCCATATAATATACAAAAATTTAGAAAATCATTATAAATATATTCACCACCTCTATCCTTCCTCAAAACATTGATGTAGTAGCCACTTTACTTCTCCACAAGTGCCTTGATCTACTGAAAATAAGCAAATGCATCAGACTTATGTTTTAATAAGTAAACCCAAGTTTTCCTTGTAAAGTCATCAATAAAAGTAAGGAAATAAGTGAAGCCTCCTATAGAAGGTGTTTGCATTTTCCCACAAATATCTAAATGAAAAATCTCAAGTGGTGATCTTGCTCTTATTGATTTGCCAATTGGAAAAGACTCTCTATAATGTTTGCCTAAGATACAACCTTCACAAACTCTTTTAAAATTCTCAATTAATGGCAAACCTTTCACCATGTTCTTCATATTTAGTAGATTCAACCCTTCAAAGTTCAAATGTCCAAATTTGAAATGCCACAACCAAGATTCATCCTCTACAACTAACTAAAATGCTATTTGAATTTCTCCACCACTACCTTTTACTTTGTTCGAGTTGAATTGGCTTGTTCCAAAGCTAGATTGGCTTGCTTTGGAATTGAATTTATTAAATCTACATAATTCATTTCAGATTCTAATTTTTTTATTTTTTGCCTTGAAGGTAGCTCCATAATGTACATTATTTGTCTTATGAATAGTTGGGCTGTTTTTACCTTCATATCCAACCTTATCCTTAAGGGAAACATCTAATTGTTAATCAATTGCACTTTGGTATTTAGTTGTTTTCTTGAAAACATGTTGAAAATCATGCACTCATTATTTTCCATGTAGATTCTATAACCTTTTTGTACCAACTGACCAATGTTCATTAAATTATGTTTTAGACCATCAACATAATACACATCATGCATAACTTTCTATTTCCCCTTTTTGGTTAGAATATTAACTGTACCTTTACCTAAAATAGTGACTTTGTTGTTGTTACCAAGTATGACATTAGTTTTAACTGATTCATCCAATCTAGAAAATAAATTTACATTACCTGTCATTTGATTACTACAATCGAAATCCAAATACCATATGTCACACGGGCTTTTTTGGACTACATTACACTCAATTGGGGAATTTGTAAGAATTGCTTCAGCAATCCTAGTGCATGTAATAAACATAGTGCCTATAGGAGTGATACTTGATTGATTTTGACCTTGCTTGTGCTAGTCATACTTTTTTTTTTTGCATTCATGAGCATAATGCCCAAACTTCTTATAATAATGACATTGAATGTGTGATTTGTCAAACCTTGGGCCACTTGGGTGACTAAAATTCTGATTTTGACCTTTACCACCAACATTTGTAGAATTACTGCTATGTCCACCTCTACGGGAACTTATCCCTCTACCTCTAGAACTGAATTTCCTCCATCCTCTTTCATATCTTATAGATGATTGAGAATGAAAATGCATTTTCCAATGAGTTGTTTGACCTATTTAGTCTATATTAATGATTGATGCAAGAGGCATGAAGGTCATCAATAGAAAACTGACTCAGATCTTTAGTTTACTCCAAAGCCATAACTAGAGGGTCAAATTTTGAAGGGGGAATTCTAAGCACCTTCTCAACTATCTTCCTATCCTCTATGACCTCTCTATGAGATTTGATTTGATTATTCAGACCAACATGTGTAAAGAAAAATTGTACTGAATCTAAGTCTCTTATTCATAAATTTTCAAAATCTATTCTAAAGAACTATAATTTAGTAGGATTTACCTTGTCCATACCTTGGTAAGTGATTTGTAGTGCATCTCATGACTCCTTGGCTTACTTTGCTGCTACTACTCTTTGGAGTATGATCTTATGCATTGCTTGATGAATGTAGAATAAAGCTTTCCCATCCTTCTTCATCTGTTCTTCCAAAGTGTCTTTCTGAACTTCTATAAGGGAATTATATGCTTCTTCGTCTGTTGGTTCCACATAACCATTTTCAACTATCTCCCATACATCTTGATACCAAAATAGTGCTTTCATAGTTAAAAACCAATACTCATAATTTTTTCCTATGAAAATAGGGTTTACAAATTAGACAGAGGTGCACCAAAAGTGGAAGCCATTAACCTTTGCTTTGATACCAGATGAAGGATTTAAACTAACATCAAGAGCTAAAACTCGAATACTAATACTAATTTGACACAGACAAAATAGAGCATATAAATAAAAACAACCCTAAAAAATATAGAACAAATGAAACAAAACACCTATCGTTGTTAGAAAACAAGATTTAAACTTATATATATATATATATATATATATATATATATATATATATGTATGTATGTATGTATGTATGTATGTATGTATGTATGTATGTATACATACATACAGACACACACACACACACACACACACACACACATATGTATGTATATACACACACACAGATATATATATATATATATATATATACATATATATATATACATATATATATACATATATATATACATACATATATATATATATATATACATACATATATATATATATATACATATATATATATATACATATATATATATATACATATATATATATATATACATATATATATATATATATATGTATATATATATATATATGTATGTATATATATATATATATGTATGTATATATATATATGTATGTATATATATATATATGTATATATATATATATGTATATATATATATATGTATATATATATATATGTATATGTATATATGTATATATATATATATACATATATGTATATATATATATATATATATATATATATATATATATATATATATATATATATATATATATATAAAACATAAAATCTACAGCTGTACATAAAACTAAACATTGACATAATATATTCTATTCTAGAATTTTCTGCTCTTCTTTGCTTATGCTCTACCCCCTTTCCTTCTGTTGTACATGTAAAATAAAAAATGGCTCCTATCTTAACTTAATTCTTGGTTGTGTAGGGCTCAAGCCAAAAGATAATAAATAATAATTAATGTGTAGCTATAAGTCACACATATTATAGCTAACATAAAAAACAATATTTAATACAAATCCCTTAGGTAGCATTACAAATAAAGAAGAGGCAAATAAAATATTCTGACACTAAATGCCCAATTGTGCATAATTGATGTTTTCCAATAAAAGAGGCTTGCTAGTTGTTCTATCAAATTTGACAAAAATTCCATTGGAGGACAAAACAATAGATTTTATGTCATCAAAAATCCTAACAATGATGATCTAGTCAGTCCCATGCCAGGCACTCTGCGTCATGCTATCATTCAGACTGAGCTTCTCTGGATTATTTTCCAAAGAGAAATGGTTATTTATCTCAAGGAAGAACATATCATGAACAGTTACAAGACCATTAATGTTAGGAGAGCCAATGCTCACATAGAAAATGGAGTTTACATAACAATACAACATGTGAGCAATATTATCATTCATGGAGTTCATATCCATGACTGTAAACCTGTAAGAAATACAAATGTGAGGAGCTCCCCCAGCCATTATGGGTTTAGAACTCAAAGTGATATAGATGGGATTTATATATTTAGAGGAAGTGCAATTTGGGTAGACCACTACTCTTTGTCAAGATGTGCAGATAGACTAATTGATGCCATCAGAGGATCAACTACCATCACTATTTTGAACATCTTTTTTACACACCATGACAAGGTATGAAATTATATATTTTCATTAATCTTAAAAGTATAATTATTTGATGAATATGATCAAAGACTTTCAGAAAAAAAAAACACCCTGCAATAATGCTTGATCACAGTCTTGAATGACTATATTTATGGCATTGCAGGTGATTCTTTAGGTCATAATGATGACTATAGACAAGATGTAAACATGCAAGTTACTGGAAAATAGTAATTATTCAAAGCTGGGAATTTATTTTCCATATATTTTGTTTGCCTCTTCTTGATTTGTTTCACTATCCAAGAGGATTTGCAATTAATGTTTTTGGCTAATGATTATTTGTAACATGTGTAAACTATAGCTACACATTAACTCCTAATTATTGTCTAGATCCCAATGCAATCTTGTAAGAGAAGACATGAAAGGAGTCATTTTTGTTGTGTGTATAGTAGTAGGAAGAGTGGAGTATAATTAGAGAAGAGCAAAAAATTCTTGAGCAGAGGATATACTATTAAAATAAATTTTTATGTGTAGCTGTAGCTATTGTTTTTATTATATATATATATATATATATATATATATATATATATATATATATATATATATAGAGAGAGAGAGAGAGAGAGAGAGAGAGAGAGTTATTTTTGTGTAGATCTAGTTTTCATAAACAATTGTAGTTGTTCTTTTACTATTGTTCTAAATTTTTTGGGTTATTTCTTTTCTGCTCTATTTTATTTACACTATTTTCTAGAATTGAGCCTCTTTTTTTCTCCCCTACCTCCTCTCTTAAATCCTTCATCTACTATCAAATCCAAAGGAACCTCTGCCCTTATAATTTTATATGTTCTTTTGAAATCCATTAATGGCATCTACATCTGGTGCATCCCTATCTAGTTTGAGAACCCCTAATTTCATAGGAAAAAGAATATGAGTATTGGTATTTAACTATGAAAGCATTGTTTAGGTCTCAAAGCATATGGGAGACAGTTGAAAAAGTTTGTGTAGAACTAGCAGACCAGGTAGCATATAACACCCTTACACAAGCTAAGAAAGATGCTTTGAAAGAACAGAGGAAGAAGGATGGGAAAGCTTTATTCTACATTCATCAAGCAATGCATGAGAGCATCCTCCTAAGATTATCAGTATCAAATCAATCCAAGGAGGCATGGGATACACTAAAAAATGCTTACCAAGGTACGGACAAGGTAAAGACTACTAAATTACTTCTCCTTAGAAGAGATTTTGAAAATTTATCAATGAGAGACTCATATTTGGTAGAATCTTTCTTTACACATGTTGGTGTGATTAATCAAATAAAATCTCTTAGAGAGAACATAGAGGATAGGAATATTTTTGAGAAGGTGATTATAAGTCTCCCTTCTAAATTTAACCCTCTAGTTATGGCTTTGGAGAAAACCAAGGACTTGAGTCAGTTTACTATTGATGAGCTTCATGCCTCTCTCATCAATCATGAATATAGACTAAATAGGTCAAACATTTCATTGGAAAATGCATTGTCATCTCAATCATATATAATCCACCAAAGAGGATGGTGGCAATTTAGTCCTATAGGTAGAGGGAGAAGCTCCCCTAGAGGTGGATGTAGCAATAGTCATACAAACATTGGTGGTAGATGTCAAAATCAAAAATTTTATCACCCAAGTGGCCCAAGGTTTAAAAAATCACACATTCAATGTCATTATTATAATAAGTTTGGGTAGTATGCTCATGAATTCAAAAAAAATAGTATGATTAGCACAAGGAAGGTTAGAATCAGTCAAGTAGCACTCACACAAGCATTATGTTTATTTCATGTACTAGGATTACTGAAGCAATTCCTACAAACTCCCTAGTTGAGTGAAATGTTATCCAAGAAAGCCCATGTGACATATGGTATTTGTATTATGATTGTAGTAATCACATGACAGGTAATGTAGATTTGTTTTCTAGCTTGGATGAATTAGTTCAAACTAATGTCATACTTGGTAACTACAAGAAGGTCACTATTTTGGGTAAAGGTATAGTTAATATTCTAACCAAAAAGGGGGATCAAAAAGTTATGAATCATGTGTATTATGTTACTAGTATAAAAAATAACTTAATAAGTATTGTTTAGTTGCTACAAAAAGGCTATAGAGTGTACATGGAAAATAATGTGTGTGTGATTTTGGATAGGTTTCCAAGTAAATAATTTATTGCCAAAGTGCAAATGACTAGCAACCGTATGTTTTCCTTGAGGATAAGGCTGGATATGAAGGGGAAAACAGCCCAAGCTATTCATAAAACAAGTATTGTACATTCCAGAGCTGCCTTTAAGGTAGAAAATACAAAATTAGAAGCTAAAATAAATTCTACATATTTGATAAATTTTGGAGCAAGCTAATTTAGCTTCGAAGAAGCAAAAGGTAGTGGTGGAGGAAATCATACAACATTTCAGTTGGTTGTAAAGGATGAATCTTAGTTGTGGCATTTCATATTTGGGCATTTGAACTTTAGAGGGTTGAAGCTACTACATATGAAGAATATGGTGAAAGGTTTTCCATTAATTGAGAAAACATATAGAGTTTGTGAAGGTTGTATGTTGGGCAAACAACATAGAGAGTCTTTCCTGATTAACAAATCAATACGAGAAAGAGAACCACTTGATATTGTTCATTTAGATATTTGTGGGCAAATGCAAACACCTTCTATAGGACGCTGAACTTATTTCCTTACTTTTATTGATGATTTTATAAGGAAAACTCAAGTTTACTTCTTAAAATAGAAATCTAATGCATTTTTTTTAATTTTTAGTAGTTCAAGGCACTTGTGGAGAAGTAAAGTGGATACTAAATCAAAGTTTTGAAGAAGGATAGAGGTGGTGAATACATTTCTAATGATTTTTTAGTTTTTTAGATTACATGGCATACACAAATAATTTACAACCCGCTATACACCTCAACAAAATGGTGTGGTGGAGAGGAAGAACTGAACCATTATGGATATGGCACATAGTATGTTGGCATCCTAGAATTTACCTAATCATATTATTCTGAGGCATTGGCAACTTTTATTTATATCATGAATAGGTTCCAAATAAAGAGTGTGAAGAACAAAGTCCCTCAAGATGCTTGGACCGGTAAGAAACATAATGTTTCTCATTTTAAGGTATTTTTAGTTGTGTTTCATATGCACATATTCTAGATGAGTTGAGGAAGAAGTTATAAAATAAAGGACAAAAGTGTATATTTGTTGGCTATTTGGAGAATACAGAGGCATAGATTTTTTTTTAATCCTATCACTAGGAAGGTTAAAATCAACCGTGATGTTTAGTTTATGGAGGATGAAACATGGGATGAAAGTGTAGAGAGGATTGTAAACATTAAATATATTTTTCCTCATGATGATATGGTGGATGAAGTGTTTCCACCATCAAGTATAACTCAAACAATAGCTCCTTCCATAGAACCACAAGTTATAGCTCAAGCTACACCCCCATTCACTGCAAGGATTTCTTCAAGGTTGATGCCCACACCAAGAGTATAACAAACTCTATAGGTAACCACAACAACATATACATCATCTGACACCCTTAGAGTAACTCCAGCCAACACTTCAAGTAGTTCTACATCTTCAAATCCAACTCTAGAAAGCATGCTACCATGAAAAATGAGGAGTTTGAGTGAGTTATATAATGTTGATACCACAAATTCATTTTTAGTCTTTGATTTATTTTATCATGTAGATGATCCATTAACATTTAAAGAAGTTGTGAGTGATGATACATGGGCACAAATGCATGGATAAAGAGATTGATTCCATTGTGTTGCCTGAAAGCAAGGATGTAATAAGTGTGAAGTGGATTTATAAGACTAAACAAGATGCTAATGGAAAAGTGCAAAAGTATAAAGTAAGTTTAGTTTCAAGGGGATTCACACAACATCCTATAATATATTTCAATGAAACATTTGAACCTATTGAATGGTTAAACATAGCTAAGACCATATTGGCTATTGATTCCCATAATAAGTAGCTGTAATGTCCCCAATTTTTTATTAAAATGGTTTAATTAATTAATTAAATTATTATGGAAATAAAGTTGAATTCTTCTAGAAGTTTCCTGGAAGGCTTTAAAAGAAGGGGAAGGCAAATCATTTAGATCATCTATCTAATATCTTCTTTTGCAAAATTATTCTGAGAAGCTTGAATCGGTGATTCAGCTGGGATCTCTGAGGACGAAACCCTTCAGTAGATTGGAGAAGCGTTGGACGAAAACCCAGCCCTTTGTCAGAGGTGGATTCGAGACAGAATCCAGTTTGTGCATATTGGTCAGATCTGGAACTTCAGAGGCCATTCACTGAGGATATCAGGGTTCAGTATAGGCAAAGGTCTCCAGGTATTTATCCATTGTTTTGATTTTAGATATATATATATTTTTTATAGTTAGAGTAGGTTCGGTAAGGAATCCGTACGGATAGTCAGATCGGCAGCAGGTCGTACCAGCAGGGTTAGAAAAAGGAAAGGGCACAGTTTGGCCGCAGGGTTTTACAGAGACCGGCATCGGCATATAGACCGACATCGGCCGATTATCTACCGACGCCGGCAGTCAGGTAGTCACAGACAGGCAGGCAGAGGTCGCCCTCAGATGACCGACGGCGGCAGGGTATAGACCGACGTTGGCATCAGCAGCGACCGACGTCGGCGACTGTGTTTTTTGGACACAGCAGGCTGAGAGCATGCAATCCCAAGTTTTTTATTTCCAGTTTGGTTGTTGTTATAATAATTGGGTTTTGAGACCAATCTGTAATAATTTTATGACATCTGGGCTATAGTATCAGTTACATTCGATTTTATATCTTTGTCTAATTGATTGAATGCTGTAAGTAGTGGAAATAAATTTTATTTGCTTTCAATCCTAGTTTGGGATCTTTCAGTGGTATCAAAGCCATGCATCTTGCCAGCCTGTAGGGGTAATTTCAGGGTCAATTTGATTATCATTATGGCTCTAAAAGGGGTCAAAGATTTGGAAGAAAGCATGCACAATGCAAAAAAGAAAATAGATAATCCATGTCAGCGAGCAGGGGACATTCTAAAAACTTTGGAGGAGTTGGAAACTTATTTAAGCAAGGTTGATCAATCAAATTCTTATGAGACGCAAACAGTGCTATCTCCAGCGTTTGGTTCGTTGGTGAAGCCCCGTTTATTGAGACATCGTGATGAGGTGGTAAGACTTGCAACTCTCTCTTGCATTAGTGAAATCATGAGGATCATAGCTGGCTTTGATTTTAATGATGATCAGATTATGAGAGAGGTACTTCATGCCATGGTAAAAAGCTTCAAAAAGTTGGATGACATTAGAGACCCTCATTTCTCTAAGAGGGCAAGATTACTTGAAATATTTGCAAGGTATGGATTTGAAAACCTTATGATGTTAGTAGGTTGTATTGGTGACATTCGCCAGATGTTTAAAATATTTTGGACTATTTTAGATGATTTTCATTCCAGTGATATATTAGCATCAATGCACTCTATCATGTTCACAATCTTGTTTGAGGAGGAGGATAAAATTTCTAAACTTTTGGCAGAAGATTTATGGTATGTCTGGACAAAAGGGAAAAATGTCTCACCTAGAGCTTGTAAGTGGTTAAAGAGTTTAATTAATAGGCCTAAGGATCGTAGTGCTTTCCCTATGACATGCAACAACTTGCATGATAAGTTTGACAGTCATGCTGATCCAGTACAGGGAGATATTAACACCTCTTCAGGTAATGATTTATCTGCATTATCTTCACAGGTAGGACTAGTTGAGGATGTTGTGGATGAGCTTTGTCTTAAGGTGAGTTTAACTCAGGAGTTAGACAGTGAGGATAAGTCTGATGCTTGCATTCAGAGTGTGGAGGTGTACTCATATGTTAGTACACTGAGTGTTGGTGATGAGTATGTTTCTATAGCTGCTTATGAGGAGCATGTGGTTGAGGCTCACACACATATTCAAGACTTGGGAGTACCTGATTCTGAGGAGCTTGGGATACCAGTGGAGTCGAGTCTCCAGATTGATTCTTCTCACACATTTGATAGTGTGGTACAGTCGGTTGTGCCACCATTACAGAGGGAGCAGTTATGGGATGGATTAACACCATCTTTTGTAGATGGAATTTGCAGTTACCAATTACACAGCCTACAGTATCGACGCATCTAGGGCAGTTGTGAGTTCAGTGATGGGTTGAGTTGTGTTCACCAATTTGATTATGGGTTCCTCTTTGTTTTACTTCTGATGATATTGCAGGTACTTCCATTGATTTACAATAGTGCAGAGCATAACTACATTTGGGATCCAGGAGGATCGAGTGGTTCATTATTCTGAGTTTGCTTGGGGACAAGCAATCTCCAGGAAGGGAGGACTGTAATGTCCCCAATTTTTTATTAAAATGGTTTAATTAATTAATTAAATTATTATGGAAATAAAGTTGAATTCTTCTAGAAGTTTCCTGGAAGGCTTTAAAAGAAGGGGAAGGCAAATCATTTAGATCATCTATCTAATATCTTCTTTTGCAAAATTATTCTGAGAAGCTTGAATCGGTGATTCAGCTGGGATCTCTGAGGACGAAACCCTTCAGTAGATTGGAGAAGAGTTGGACGAAAACCCAGCCCTTTGTCAGAGGTGGATTCGAGACGGAATCCAGTTTGTGCATATTGGTCAGATCTGGAACTTCAGAGGCCATTCACTGAGGATATCAGGGTTCAGTATAGGCAAAGGTCTCCAGGTATTTATCCATTGTTTTGATTTCAAATTTATATATATTTTTTTATAGTCAGAGCAGGTTCGGTACGGAATCCATACGAATAGTCAGATCGGCACCAGGCCGTACCAACAGGGTCAAAAAAAGGAAAGGGCACAGTTCGGCTGCAGGGTTTTACAGAGACCGGCATCGGCATATAGACCGACATCGGTCGATTATCTATCGACGCTGGCAGTCAGGTAGTCACAGACAGGCAGGCAGAGGTCGCCCTCAGACAACCGACGGTGGCAGGGTATAGACCGACGTCGGCATCAGCAGTGATCGACATCGGCGACTGTGTTTTCTGGACACATCAGGCCGAGAGCACGCAATCCCAAGTTTTTTATTTCCAGTTTGGTTGTTGTTATAATAATTGGGTTTTGAGACCAATCTGTAATAATTTTATGACATCTGGGCTATAGTATCAGTTACATTTGGTTTTATATCTTTGTCCAATTGATTGAATGCTGTAAGTAGTGGAAATCAATTTTATTTGCTTTCAATCCTAGTTTGGGATCTTTCAGTAGCCTATGTACCAGAAGGATGTGAATTTAGCATTTCTAAATGGATATCTAGAGGAGGAAGTGTATGTTGAAAAACCACAAGGCTATGAGATACCGGGTCATGCAAATAAAGTATATAGCCTGAAGAAGGCACTTTATAGACTAAAGTAAGCTCCTAGAGCTTGGTACAACCATGTTGACTCCTATCTCATAGCAAAATGGTTTCAAAAGTAGTTGTGAGCTAACCTTATACATCAAAGGAAACAAGCAAGGTAACATTCTAATTGTTTATTTGTATGTAGATGATCTAATATTTACTAGTGATCTTAGCATATATGCCTTCAAAATAACAATGAAGAGTGAATTTAAAATGACTAATTTGGGGCTTATGAGATAGTTTTTGGGCATTGAAGTCCATCAATCCAATGCTAGTATATTTATAACTCAATACAAATATGCAAATGAAATCTTGAATATATTCAATATGGTAAAGTTCAAGGCACACCCAACATCGGTCATGATGGGACTAAAGCTAATTAAGGAGGATGATGGACCATGTATGTATCCTACAGTTTTCAAGATGCTAGTTGGAAGCCTTATGTATTTCATGACTATGAAGCCTAATATTATGTATTGTGTAAGCCTAATTTTAAGGTTTATGGAGTCCCCAAAAGACTCTCATTAGTAAGCTAGTAAGAGAATACTAAGGTATGTGAGTGGTAGAAAGGATTTTGGCATATTGTATTCCACTTCAATTGATTTTAGTCTTATTGGGTACATGAATAATGATTATGGGGGTGGCATAGATGATAAAAAAAGCACTTCTGGGTATGATTTTCACTTTGGTATAGGGGTTGTGCCATGGGCTTCAAAGAAACAACCCATTATGACTCTTTCTTTAGCTGAAGTTGAGTATGTGGTAGCCACTAGTACAACTTGTCAAGCTGGTTTGATGTGAAATATGTTGAAAGACTTAATGCATGATAAAAAAGAAGCCATTATAGTATTTTATGACAATAGTTCAGCTATTTTATTATCTAAAAATCATGTTTTTCATAAGATAACTAAGCATATTGATATGAGATACCATTTTATTAGAGAGCTTGTCAACAACAAATAAATTTGTCTAGTTTTTTGTAGGTCTAAAGATCTATTTTTTGACATATTTACAAAGCTACTAAATAAGGAGACAATTCAGTATTTACAAATTTGTTTAGGAGTTTTTGATCATGTAAATGTATATAGCTCCAAAGAGAGCTCCAAAAATGCTGCTATGAAGATAGATGCTCTGAAGACTGCTCCAAAGATAGATTATCTGAAGACTGCTTTAAAGATAGATGCTTTAAAGATTTTTCCAAAGATATATGTTATGAAGACTGCTTCAAATATATATGCTCAGAAGACTGCTCTAAAGACTGCTTTGAAGATGATGCTTCAAATAGATGCTCTAAAGATATTGCTCTGAAGATAACTCTGAAAATATGTAGCAACAACTCTGGAATAGTTTGATGATTTTTTTTTGATGATCCCTAGTAGTTCAAATTAAGGGATTTATTTTTATTCTTTGCTTTATTTTATCATGTAGATGATCCCTAACAGTAATTATTCAAAGTTGGTCATTTATTGTCTATATATCTTATTTGCTTCTTCTTGATTTGTTTCGTTATCCAAGAGGATTTGTAATTAATGTTTTTGGCTAATGATAAGCTGTAACATGTGTGAGTTGTAGCTACACATTAACTCATTATTTTCTAGAGCCCAACATAGTCTTATAACAGAAGACATGAAAGGAGTCATATTTGTTGTGTGTACAATAGTAGGAAGAGTAAAGTATAATTAAAGAAGATAAAAAATTATTGAGTAGAGGATATACTATTAAAATACAATTTTATGTGCAGATATAGCTACTATTTTTATTATTGATAAATATATATACATATAACTGAAGCTATTTTACTGCATATCTAGTTTTCATAAACAACTATAGCTATTCTTTTTCTATTGCTCTGAATTTTTTGGGTTATTTCTTTTCTTCTCTATTTTATAGAATTTGGTTTCTTATTATCTCCCCTACCTCCTCTCTTAAATACTTCATGAGTGACGATTGTATTTAACTACTTTGTATAAGGGCGCATTCAACATATGCTAAGGTATAAATAAAATGTGAGTTTTAGGGCATAAAAATTAGCATGAAACAAGTTCCCATATTTAACTAAAGTTAAAATTAATGGGGTAATGTAGGTGATGACATGGATACTTTCATGTGGTGAATAATGATTACACCCACTTGGAAAATTATGCCATTGGGGGAAGTAAAAACCCCACCATAAATAGTCAAGGCAATAGATTCCTTGCCCCTAACAATCCATCCAACAAGGAGGTATAAAACCTATAAATATTAAAGGTATAATTATTGAGAGGGGGGAGGTGAATCAATGATTCAAGATAATCCAATTCAATTCCCAACTCTTAAACATTCATCACATATAATCATGATGCATAAAAAATAACCATTGCAATGAACAAGGAAGATATATCAAGATCAAGCACATAACACATGATATATGTGGGAAACCCTCTTAGGGATAAAACCCACTGAACCCTATAAATGAACACAAATCCTATAAAACAAGATCCAACATTTATACTAGAACTAACTGATCAAGGAACACCCATCCCTTAGTTTCGTGAGACACCAATCCCATAAGGAACTACTACCCCTATCTAGCTAAGCACTCACAATAACTAGACCTTTAGAAAGATTTATATTTTAAGGAGTATCCAACCCCCCTAGGAAACTAAGCACCCACTCAAATACCTTAAATAGATCATCTTAAACACCTATTGCTTCTCTTCAACTGATGATGATCACCTTTGTTTGTGCTCTTCACCTCTAATCTCTCTCAAGTTACCTCTAGGACTAACTCGTTCAAACTACCTCTTCTAGGGTCATTAGGTACAATGACCTATGTGTCCTTATGCATCAAATTGATTAAATAAGCATGATTGATCCTCTTCACTCTTTTTTGGTACTCAATGACTTGTACCTTCTCTTTTAAAGGTTCTCTCCTTCACTTGAATCCACACTTTCTCAACTAGCATAATTAGTCCAATAGACTTTATACTTATACCACTATCTTCCTTTAACCCATATTGGTTGGCCAAGATGATTTACATATTTGAACCAAACTTAACATAGGTTCATACACATGTTACATGTGAGAAGAACACTTTTCATAGGTCGGTCATTACCTCATTAATCCTAAACCACCATTATGTCTTGGTGAGACCTAAAATAATTAGGCCTTCATACTCACACATTACATATGAGACTACTTGGACAACTCATATGGGTCCATTCCACCTAGAACAACAACTCAACACTTGAACCTACCAATTAGGCCACCTCACTCTTTAAGCCTTCATACATAGAAAACATAGTCTCAAACTTATGAAGACAACACTCAATTATTTCACATAGATATATGATTAGATCACATGGGTGAAACCTTTAATACCTATGCAACACCTTCTTGTGATTTATATAATTCAACACAAGCTGTAAATATTCAAAATAACTCTATCAAAATGATCACTTAGACTAGTCATATATAGCTTTAATATTTTAACTCTCCATATCTGATAAGGGGCATATCATGACATATAATACTTTATCATAATCTGTACAGACTTGTATAACATCTCTATATTCATTTTCTTGTTCAATTCTACTCAGAACACCTTTAACTCACTCTTGCAATATGGTCACTCAATTTACTAGTGCATTCAACAAACATAGTCAACTTATACGTAATTGTTCACATTAGAGATGGATTGGTCAAACTTCCAAAATATTAATATATTATCCTCATAGAGTCTATAACACTCTCCAATATATATTTCATCTTAAAATATCAAAATACTATCAATAACAACTCAAGTATCCTTCTTGG
Source organism: Torreya grandis (assembly GCA_037957365.1). Classification (NCBI taxonomy): domain Eukaryota; kingdom Viridiplantae; phylum Streptophyta; class Pinopsida; order Cupressales; family Taxaceae; genus Torreya; species Torreya grandis. Next base: position 1,786,200 of record JARHVA010000450.1, read on the forward strand.
GTCACTTGTAGAACATGGTCAAACACACAATCAACTTTGGAGCTCAATATCTACAACTATACAAACATTCAAATCTTCTAAACAATTTTTATGGATGCACATTGAAGTCATTTACAACTTTTCCTTTAACATAACCAATAAATTCATCTTAGATAAAAATATAAAAGCAAAATACTCAACTCTAGTTTTTCCTTTGTTAATTTCAAATACCAATGGTCACTGATAAATGCAAATATTGTAGATAAATGTCTTCATCTTGTTCTCCCTAAAAGCTAGATTAATTTAAATCTATTGATATCCTTACTATCATCTTAAATTTAACATACATCACTCACCATTGATCTTAGATTTGTACTTTTTCAATTAAGACACTTGGCACCCTTCCGTGCCTTTATGGTTGTTAGTCCCCGCTCTTGCACCACTTAACAACCACGCATGCCTTTTGAGCACTTTGTTGACTTATTTATTCAATATTATCTACTATATCATAATATTCATTATCACATGATTATTTTTAGATATTTATCACTCGATTAAATGCTTACTATAGATCTATCTTAACTATTTGACCCCAGACTTCAATGTAGTTAAACTTGATGGTCTCTGGCACATCACAGTCTACAAGATCAAATTTGAAGGTTTATAACTTGAGATAGAAAAAATTAAAGATTAAAAATATTTAGGTTACATTCTTGGTACTAAATAAAACGTCTCCATGAAAACCTTTTACCACTATTGACTTTTTGAGTACCTTCACTAAATGTACAAACTTGCTGGTTCATTCATATCTGCATGATGTGTCGTGACGGTCTAGCTTCTCTTAAGATAGAATAATAATTTTTCTCTTTCCAAATTATTAGATGACACACTTGAACTTCATCAAGACACATATGGATGCCTCAAAACTTCTTCTTTGTCCTTATAGACCTGCACATGCATCATATCTCTCTAAGCTATTAAACACAACTTCTTTATCATTCATACCCTAGTACCACATGCTCTATTTAACATCAATGACAACCTAAAACATCAATTGACATGATAAAAAATATCACCTTTATAATTCATATAATTTTAGTATAAAATGCATATAAAATACCTTTTAATATGGATAATGTACAGGTGATTAAGTGAGAAGAAACAATAGGTAGTGTTTAGAGGCATTAGAATTAGAGGTCATATGGAGATCTAATGTTAAATGCAGTCTAATCCATTGCCTTAAGTTTTTGATCATATTAAACCGATGAAAAATCATAGAGTTTGGGGGAAATACCTTTGTCTATTGTGGGCTCCATCACTGC
>JARHVA010000450.1:1792500-1822500 GCA_037957365.1 Torreya grandis
AAAATTACTGTGTGTTATCATTATTATTTATATCTAAATGAGATGGTGTTGGGAAGATACTAGATCATAGGACCCAAATACATTGTCATCATTAGATTGGTGTAGTCTAAGCGGGAACCCATAACATCTATCATCATTTGTATAAGTAACAAATGAAAGAGGTCAATTATGGATCAATTAAAAGTAAACTTATTTTAAGATAATATTAAAATATTCCTTCTACATATATATATAGAGAAAGATAGAGAGAGGGAGAGAGAGAATAGTAAAAATACATGTGTGTATAAAATTGCAATGCTAACTATAGTGTCAATAATAGATTATTACAATTCAGGAGGGGTGCCCATAACATATATCATAATTTTTACTAGTAAAAATTAATGTGTTCAATTATGAATCGATTGAACTTAAAAATATTAGGATAAATATAACTTTATGATTTTACATAGAAAGAGAGAGAAGCAACATTATATTTCTCTCTCCTATTTCCCTATCTCTCTCTCTATGACAAGAGGAGATGGGAAGGAAAAGTAATTAAACACACTCAAACAATGGTGCATACAAAATATTACAATAATATAGCAACTTGAAAATATTTTCACAAGCTATATCTAGGGTACTCTAGTTCTAATGGCATCCTCAACAATAGAATCCCACATAAGCATGACACCCATAGGATCAATCATCATATTTATAAGAAATAAATTAAATAATTCAAATATGAAAGAATAAAGTAAATATATTAAGATGAACTTGATATTCATTTAGATACATTAATAATTTACAATTAATTAAATTTTTGAATACATATGGTGGAGCTAATACGTCTTACATATCTAGTTGAGTATTCTTGTGAAGTGGAAAAGTAACTACAAATGACATATTTTGTTATGTAGTCTCCTATAAAGATGTGTGTAGAGTCTTTTTAGGTTTACTTACTAGGTTTGAATATGTGTGTATGTGTCTAACCTAGATAGGTAGTCTAGTACACTTCCTTCTACATGATGTACAATGATGTACTAGAACTATAGGATGACTTGTATAGGTACCACCATGTGAAGCATAGATATTATTAGAGACACTATTCAATGTGTTACCATCTATAACCCTTATAGTGGAAGAACCTAGTGTATTTAATGTATACATCCCATGGTAAATAATTACCTAGGTGTGAGACTATTAACTACCTCAAGGGTGTCCATCTATGTATTATGGTGCATGATTCTAGGGATGAAATTATGTGTTATTAAATTTTAAATTCATTTGAGTCACATTTGGAATTTTTAGTCCCACTTGGCACCAGGTCTTTCAAATGAGGTTCTACCTCCCCTACCGTGAGATGACCTCATGTCAAAGTTATTGAGATTTATTTGAAAACAAACTCATAGTACAAATATCTAAAAAAATCATAACATAAACTCATTGGTATTGCATGGAGGTTCATCAGAAGCCATCCACCAACTATCCCAAAAGTTTTTTTCTATCTCTACATGAACACATAAATCAATTATAATGTGTTTATGACTATTAGTGGTGGTTCGGTGGCTTTATATATATGAAACAAATCGCATATTTATTCATTTTATATCATTTTATCTTTAATCTCATCATATGATAACTTATTAGAATAATAATTTTTCAATACCTTCCTTTGATGTTATATTACATCAAACTGGGATGTGACAGTTTGCACTAATAAATGGCCACTAATGCATTAGCAAGTTAATTGCTAGTAATTTTTTTTCTTTGAATTATATCACCAATATAATTATGGTTTGTCTTCTATGAAGTAAATTACATAGAGTTTTCATTAGGATTTTATTGGGGGTTTTATTTAGGAAATGGCTCCATCATATCAATAATATGAGATTCTAAAAAACAAATATTTATATTATGTAGTTGAATGATTTCATGACATAATTATAATTATATTATAATTTTTGTGGGATTTTTAATCATGTGAATTTAAGTCTTCTCTATATGGCCTCAATATTAACCTAATGAAATATCTTTCCTCATGTTTTTTTGGTAATAATTATAAGAAAAGGGGTTATTTGTTAATAGGGGAGAAGAATAGTGAATTTAATCAACCACTTTGGGTTTATCACCCTCCAACCTATTTCTCCATTATAAAATATTTTTTGAGTGTAATGCCTTGTAAAATTCATCCTTGTCTCAAACTTCAAGTACCATTATGATTTTTACTCAATACAATCCATTAATGTATTTTTATTAGATAGTTGAAGGCTTTCACAAGATAATTTTAATTATATATTGTTATTTTTGTGTCATTTTAAAACTCAATGCTTAAGTCATCTCAAGATTACCTCATTTATTAGTCATTAACCTAATGATATTTCATTTCTCATTTATTTTTGGTAATAATCACAAGGCAAGTGGGGATGTATTAGTAGGGGAGAGGAATGGTGAATTTAATCAATTGCTTTGGGATTATCACCATCTAACATTTTTCTCTAATGGAAAATATTCTAGTGGGTGTAAAGCCTTATAAAATTCATTCTTGTCTCATTATTCAAGTAAAAATATGGGATTAATCCAATCATGCATTTGTATTATGTATTTTAAGGCTTTTTCGAGATAATTTTAATTATATATTGTTATTTTTGTGGCATTTTTAAATTTGTGTGTGTTTGAAGTCATCTAAATATGACCTCCATGAGTAGTCATTAACCTAATGAAATTTAATATCTAATTTATTTTTGGTAAGAAATGAATTTGATTATTATAAAAAGTAAATGTCATTAGGTTGATGAATACTCAAGGAGGTCATCCCAATATGAATTAAACACACACAAGTAATAACCCCACAAAAATAACAATATAGTTAAAATTATCTCATGAAATATTTTAACTCCTAATAAAAATACATGATTGGGTTGTAATTGGGTTAGACCCACACTGGTACCTAAATTATGAGATAACGATGAAGCCTATAAGGAATTACACCCACCTAAAACTTTACAAATGGTGAAAGAGGCAATAGGGTGAGAATCCCCAAGAAGTTGATAAAATTTGTTGTACCTATCCATACTATAAAATGCATCCTCTCTTTGTGATTATTATCACAAAAATAAAGAAATAAATATCATTATGTTAATGAATATCCATGGAGGACATCACAGATGATTAAAAATCCTACAAAAAACACAATATAATTTTATTTTTATTTTTTATATTTTACTTTCTGAAATATAAAATGATAAGCATGCCCTAAGGAATAAAAATACATAACTATGACCATGACACATGCATGGATGTTTTCTAGATATTCATAGAGAATAATTAATTGGGAAAATCATGCACACCCTTTTATTTTCACTCCTAAATCTCCTCAAATCATCAAGAGAGGAATGGAAAAATCGTGGATTTTTTTTATGTTTATATTTAAAAAAAAGGTGCACACCCTTTACAATAGATAGGGTGAAAAGGGAATGAAACATTTATAATAGAAAAGGGTAAAATGCCCTTTCTATTACATAGGGAGAACACCATTTACCCCTGATAACTAATCCATTAAAATTATTAGCTCATTCATGGTTTAAAAGGGACATGCAAATTATTTTAAAGAGCACTCACACTTTTTAAGAAATAAATATTTTTAAACAGTGGACACCTTTTTCCTTTTATTTATACACCCACTTGTATCTTACTCTATGTATGTGATTAAATTATTGAATAACTCCAATATATCTATTGTAACAACATCTTCCACTATTTTTTATGCCATCAAGATGTGTTTAAATAATTCATCCAACTCTCTTCCTAATGCTACTCCCTTTAACCTTTCTTACCCTTCTTCATTAATAAAATAAATTTTGTGATGTCATTTCTCCAATGTGATCTCATTTTTAATATCTTTTTCCTATACACATGTTTGGGTTGATAGCAACAACAATTGCTAAATCTCACTTCCCCCTCTATATTATGTGCATGGAAATATTCACCTTTCATTATTGAAATTATATTTGGATCAACATATCCATCCAAAAACATAAATACATCATGAATTTAAAATGTATATTAATTCTCATCCTTCACTATATCTTCTTTTATTATATTTAGATAGATTAAATGAATTATGGGTTTTTATGACTCCACTCTATTGTTCTATAATACGCTTGGTCTGATGATGTTGTTGATAATCATAAACTTATCATTTTATTAACTATGTAGATATTTATGTTTTTAGATTTGTATATGTTTAGGAGGGTACATGTGGGTTATTATAGTAATATGATTTCATTATACATGGCTTAGTTTTTAAAGGTTATTGGGTCCTATCTATACCTGTTGTATTGAGTAGCATGATTAATAGTTTTGTTATGATTAAATTAATGTTATTAATTAGTTAAATCTAGTTATTATTTAAATTATTTTTATTACTTGTTGGAATTTACGTATTTTCACTCTTAGACTAGACCTGAATAGTTACAGGTGTATATTATGGGTTTAGATGATTAAATACTGATAAAAAAGTTGGACATGGTCTAAATAGGATAAACTTAGAAGATATATTGAATTAGGATTAATCCATTCTATATCATTTGATGCTCTAAGCTATCCATCCTCACCCATAATCTATACTTATGGTTTGAATATTTCCATCTTGCCTTGGAATGAATCAATTATGTTGTATATGTCTTGTGTTATCATGTCTTTGTTCAAAGATCAATGTTCTCAGAATTCACTCCATGTACCACAACCACCAACCTACTGATGGTTGGCATTGTAATGGCCATTGATGGGGGGATCATAGGGCTGGTGCAATGGGTTTGTCCTGATCAGTTGGTTTGTGTTTGACTCCTAGATTTAATGACTTTGCATGGAATATGGTAACAATGTATTTATTGATTTGATTTGTTATCTAATATATAGATATAGTTGTTAAATTTAAATTATCATAATGATCTTGTTGACTGCTAACAAATGACATGAATAGATTATGGAATTGGAATATTGATGATTAATTTAAATTATAGTTAAATTTTTTATGCAGGTATCTTGTATTTTTTAAATTATTTAAGTTAAATATTTTAAATTATAATTAGTAGGAATTGATTAAACATATGACCAACCTTTATATGTTGTAATCTTGAATTGATCTAATAATCCACAAGTGGGAGTTTGATGTCTAATACAATCAATTCTTAAGATGATTGTTCATTACTATATTAATTTATCTTAGATTTAACCTTCTGGTATAAGGTTGATTTTATTTTTTCTAGTTGATCATTTATTAATTCTTGATGTTAATATTCAACTAATATTTACTTAGATGTTTATGTGAGACCCATAATCTGAAATCTATTTCAATTATAAGAAATTAAAATAGTTGTGAATTGCATTCTTATAAAGTTTGAAACTTAATTTAGTTTTCCATTCTATGGAAATATAAACATATGGATGTTTTGCATCAACTCTATAAGTTGTAAAATTTAGAATAAATAGGTTTAATGGAAATAAGATAGAAGGTAATAATTATTTCAATATTTACCATGGAATACATATATGTGGATACTTTACATTAGTTGTTTAAATTAAGAATGAAAAATGATAAAAGGTGTCATAAAATTTACCTTAACAAGATTATTAGTTGGATAGCTGGTTACTGTCATTTATAAATACATAGTTGCAATATTATTAGTTGGATAACTGGTTACTCTCATTTATAAATACATAGTTGCATTTGGAGCATCTAACCCTTACAACGACACATAAGATTGATAGCTATACTATGAGTAAAATGAAATAAATGTATTCTTCTATCATGCACTACATGCTTATTGGTTGTGTACAAGGTATGTTTTCAATTTTAAAATATAATTTCTCAAATTTATGTATGATTATGAATGTAAAAGTAATTCATAAACATTTATATCAATTGGTAAAGAAATACTAATTATTATAATTTAATGAATGGTCATGTACAATGTTTTCCTTATTTACTTAGATAGATGAATACATTCTATGAAACTATAATAAAATACAAAAATGGTAAATAGTTATCATACCATCTTAAATAGTATGAAAGTTAGACTTATATTACTCCTTTAACTTCCTTCCCATGAACTAAACATGTTGGTTGGTTTCCTCAGTTGCCAATAGAAATTTTTATAAGAGTTCCTTAAGTAAAACCTTTTTTTTGGGTTCCATTCATCTTAAAAACTTAATGAGCCTAGTTGCTTATGTTGCTTGAATTCTACCATTCTATGCTTGTGAGTTTTGGTTTTCCTATATATATACTACAATGAATTTGTATCATACTTATGTATTTAGAACATTCAAATAATGTTCTCTCTTTTATATAGATAGTTTCTTGAAATCATTAATTTTGTTACACACAAAATTTATTTTATAAATAGAACTTAGATTTATGCCTTAAACTCTTTATAGAATTGATTATGCCAATTCGAAATAGCTACATAGAATATGGATTAGCATAGCTATATCTTGAATTGTTATAAGCATATATATTTGACATAAAGGATGTACAAATAAGTGTAATGACCATAAAGGCTATAAGGTGTGATAGCATCGCTGGTAGCACTACGGAATGTTTTACTAAATCTCTTCCCTTATGATTCTATATAATTGTTGCTTGAATGAATAAAAATCTGCAAAGTATTGAATTAAGTTTATTTACTAATTTCTAAGTTCTTATTTAAATTATATAGCATATATCTTGATATTAACTCCTGAATAACATTAATGATAACTTAAGAACATTAAGACTACGCTTCTTGTTTAATCCAATCCTTTAACTTAACCATCCTCGAATGAGACTAAAACCCATTGAGGAGAATGAGGAATTTCTCTAGGGTTAAGAACCTAGAGATGGTCCTATGAGGAAGTACGAGTGAAACTTATGATGTTTAGGACTTATCATCATATGCATACACTGATATGCCCTAAAATCCATAAATCATTCTAAACAACAACTAGCTTCCCCATAGTGCCTTTTGTATGTGTTTACCTTTAACAAACTGCCTCAATTCCCCTCCATCAGTTCTAGTTGCATTAGCACGTAGTGCATCACTATTTCACTATATTAAAAAGTCTTGTAGGTGGGCCTAACATATGACTAAAGCGTACTATGATATACGAATCCAATTTTTGTTGTTGTTTCACATTCTTTATGAGCTCAAATTTATCATTCTCTCTATTTTTGAAGGATTATCCAAGTGTCTTCTCTCAGTCATATGGTACATATGCTTTATAACACTAAAAAATAGGGATTAAATTAAAATTTTGGAACTCAAAAACCTTTAGACATTCTCTCCAACATATCATATTTTTCTTCTTTATTCATTTCCTCACATGAATTGTCTGATATAAAAATAAGCTACTCACCCTCTCATTTTCTTCTTTTTTTTCTCTTTAGCCCTAGGTTCATTTCTCTTCTATTTGTTTATCCTTTTTGGAATAAAATGGATACCTTGTGCACCTATAATTGAAATCTCCTTCACCTCATCATCACCTTTATATTATTTTATCACTTTATCTTCTCTTATTCATGCATGTAAGATGACATAGAAATAAATTATTCCACATTTTATTCACTAAATTCTCCAAGTACGGGATCTTACACTTGCTTCAATTAGATTTACATTTAATCACCTTCCAAAAATCATTTATTTATCCCTTCTATCTACTTTTTAAATAATTTATTTTATTTATTTTTACCCCATTTAGTGAGGATGCTATCATTACTTCATACTTGTCTTGATTCTCTTCATGTTTTAGTTTCTCATGATGTAACTATTTTCATTTTATATTATCCTGAATGCATTCAAGGATGCATACTACTAATTAGCCACTACTATTTTAATTTTATTCAATTTCATCTTATACAATTAGGATGTCTTGTCCTCCACATTCAATAACCAAAGATTCCAATAATACACCTTCATTATGTTCATCCTCTTTTAATATGTGTTATTATTGCAGTACTCTTTGAAATGTTTCTTTTTTGTTTCATTTGGTGGTAATAAATCTACCAAAACCATATTTATCTCTTTATAATGTGTACATACTTGAACCTCTATTAAACTAATCTCTATGTCTACTAAAAACCATCTTTATTTTGATTTTTATTCTCCTACTATAATCCAGGTGGATTCTATGTTTTCAAATTGTGTAAATTCCAAAGAATGGCTAAATCTCATTGTTCACTTCCTTCATCTTCCATGAAGAGGATTCATTCATATTTATTTAATATTTTTTTATAACACTATCTTATGACATAAAACTCATCAATTCTCTCTCCTATTTCTGGGTAGCTATATTATGCCCATTAATCTCATCCATCCTTTTCATCTTCACATATGAGGGATTTATCATCATATTCACACTCTTATTATTCTTACATAGCTATGTATACTATTGTTTATTCATAAAGGATGCCTATATTTTATTTCACCCTTATCATCTCTTTTCACAAAAATTTACTCTCTGACTTAGGTAATGATGATTTAATCTTCCTCTCTCTCAAGGATTCTCCTTAACTACTACTATTTATTACATGGATGTCACCATGCACTTTAGCTATTTTATTTGTGTTGATTCTCCTCTAGACCTTTCTATTTTAGCATTAAAATTTAATGTTTCCATCTCATCCTTGCTATCTTATTTTATTACAAGTATTTTTCAAAGCCTTCTTCACTTAGCTATCTTCCTCTCACTTCAATTTTTACCTCTTCAATCTTAATCCACTATTGTAGTGATCTTGCAATCTTATCCAATATTATGTATTAAATTTTGTTTTATAATCACCTACACAAGATGTATAATGCCTCTATTAACCTGCTACCCATTTTTTATTAAATTGAGGATTTATATGAAATTCACTACCAACCTACATAGGTTAGAGAAAAAATCACTCACTCTCACAACTCTAATGGATACAATATATACCTTCTCTCTACCTACTTTGATTTTTTGTGGAGACTCCAATGCACTTTCATGCCTTCCACATAGAACTATTCTTATTGGAAGATCCCTTTATTATTTTCTACCCACAATCAAAAATTCAAAAAATATAATCCACATGCCCAATCTTTAAGGATAAAAATTTCTTTAGTACTAAATGGTTTAGATTTAATCATATGATCAAATGAAGGATAACCTTAGGCCACACATCCCATAGATTTTTAAAAAAATGATTGTATCACAATATTACGCATGGAATCAACATTCAAAACAATGTATTTCTTAATTTTAATGAACCATTACACCTTGCATACACACTACAATATGATTACATACATCTATAATTTATACACATTGGTGTCATTAATAAACCTAGCCCACCTGTCATGTTTCAAGTTGTAGGAATCCATTTCCTACTTCTTAAATTATTTCATGAACAATTTAAAATTGGTGATAGTGATGATAACATTACCACCCCTTCCATTTTTTCATACAAAAATCCTTTAAATACAAAAAAGGTTGGACATAAGCACAAGTATATTAAATTGGCAAAATGGATATTTATAACCTTCTTGTCCACCTTGATGGCTTCTTATAATGTAATTTATATATAAAATTATACCAAATTAGAAATATATATAATATCATCCTTTATCACTATTTTACATTTAACTTTACAAATACAACGTTCAAAGTCCTCAATAAACGATGCATTGTTATATCTCGATTCCTCGCTAAGTAAACTTACTTGATTATCCATGGATATTTTTAATTGTTGGATTAAAAATTATTGAGAGGTGGGTGAATAATTATTCAAAAAAAATATTTAAATTTCAATAATCATTTATGAACATTCATTCAAGAATGTGTATCAAACAATGCATAAGCAATCAATTATACAAGCATGAAACATAAGAACACAAGATAACACAACTTGTGTATGGGAAACCATCAAGGGTATGAAAACCCAATTATATATGTAAATTTAATACATTAATATCAGATAAAAATCAAATTTATTTAAGAACCAAATTTACATGAAGCACCAACCCCAATTAGTTAAGCACCAACTCAGCTAGGCTTTAGCAAGCACCCACTTGCAAGGAGGCACCAACACCCTAGATGAATCAGCACCAACTCAAACACATAGATAAATTTATCAAATTAATAATACCTTATTTATCATAAAACATATTATTATCTCCTTATTTATCTTTTCTCTCTCTTAAAACCCTCTCAAACTATCTTCTATGCTTCTTTGCTCAACTAGTCCTCTTCTTGACTTGATTAGGTCATATGACTTTGTTTTTAATACATATAACCTATTTGAAACATTAATAATATATCTTATAAAATAATATTATGGCTATACAATACCTTATTATTATTTTTAATATCTTATATTACTCGCTTTCACTCTTCACTCCCCAATAGGCCAAAAAATTGCCTTTCTAGTCACTTGTTCATAGCCTTCTTAATCGAATAAAAATTATTACCCTATTAGGTAGGCATGAAATGTATCTTATAATATATCATATACATGTATAAAATTTTATTTTATTCCATTTAGGTCTGACCTACCTCAACTCAGCCTTATCTCACCTTTAGGTCTCATGGAGACCTAATCCCATTAGGTCTGCTTAGTACACACTACACTTACCCGTCTTTGGAGCACTTTGAAAATTTAAATATGGAAGGAAAATATAGTATTACACATTAATATACCAATAATAATATCATATAATCTTCATAACTCTTTTTATCTCAAACCACTACTTGGAGCACAATATTAGTATTGTTCATATTAGCCCTGTGCATACCTACAAAGTCTATCATGAGTAACTGAAGCATAAGTACAAATTTTACAATAAAATATGGAAATAAATCACACATAAAGAATATAAATTACCTCAGGGTAATAAAAAAATTCATTATACTTCCAAACACATGGAAAAATTACTCAAATGCTTCTCTGCAAGTCACCTTCTTAGAAATGCCAACTAGTCTCAAAACACAGTCATGGAAACATGAAATTATGAAACCTAATAAAAAATAATAAATAACTTATAATTCATGAAAAATAAATTAAAAAATCATAAAAAAAAACCTAAAAAAAATTATCATAATCTCTAATTGCATATATTGGTCTTGCAAACCCATTTGTTGACCTTCTTTCTCACAGACTTCACTCTATCTAATAAGCCATTTTGGATTTATCATTTCAATCAATTAAAATGAATTACAAAGTTTTGTAAAGTATTGATAGATAATTAAATTTATAAAATAAAAAAATTATGTTCCTTAGGTACATCAAATTATGGAATAGAGTCTCAATCTCATTGTTGCTACTTGCTTACCCAAAACTACCAGATTATCTTCAAACATAGTCATGGTGATAATAACCTATAACACCTATATGATCACTTTAAAAGTTTTATAATGAATTTGGATGATATTATTAGACCATTATATATATATATATATATATATATATATATATATATATATATATATATATATATATATATATATATATATATATATATATATATATAATGGTCTAATAATATCATCCAAATTCATTATAAAACTTTTAAAGTGATCATATAGGTGTTATAGGTCATTATCACCATGACTATGTTTGAAGATAATCTGGTAGTTTTGGGTAAGCAAGTAACAACAATGAGATTGAGACTCTATTCCATAATTTGATGTACCTAAGGAACATAATTTTTTTATTTTTAAATTTAATTATCTATCAATACTTTACAAAACTTTGTAATTCATTTTAATTGATTGAAATGATAAATCCAAAATGGCTTATTAGATAGAGTGAAGTCTGTGAGAAAGAAGGTCAACAAATGGGTTTGCAAGACCAATATATGCAATTAGAGATTATGATAATTTATATATATATATATATATATATATATATATATATATATATATATATATATATATATATATGGAAATATTGGTCTTGTAGACCAATCTCAAGAACTTGCACTTTCACTATCTCATCAACACTAGACAAGTCAACTTATGATAAATATTTTCATCATCTGTACTGACCTTTAAAACATATATCTAAAATTAACATAAATTAAAATTTTTTAAAGACATCTCCATACATTTTTATTGATACCAAATCTTATAACATATCCCTAATCACCTTTTCACTTATGCCTAGTTTTCTCACTATTTGCACCATTAGGCCTGTTAGCGATAAGACAACTTGTATGAATAGTCTAGGAAACATGATGGATATAAAATATTAATAAACCAACATGTAAATATAATATAATTCTCAATATTTATCTTCCATCCATTTAGTAACTTTGATTTGGTCAATTCTAACTACTGCAACAAATCTTTGATAAATAAGGCCTTTTGTCTAGGGTCCACTCACTCACCTAACAAAATAATCACACCTAAATATTCATAAGAGAGTTGAATACATGATAAAATAGCTTAAATATCCATACCCATCCATTCCAATCACTTCAAAATAATACCTTTCATATTGGGTGACTATTAGGGTTCTTTGAGGGTTTAATCCATCTTCCAATCTTAACGATCATTCATAAAGATTATCCCCTTATTCAAGAAACCAATTCTTGGATAATTGAGATAGGATCCTTACCAATATACCATGAATATTTTATGTTCCCATGTATAGGTTACATGTTCCAATAAACACTTGAATGTTCTTCTCAGGTTTAGAAACCTTAGTTTTGTGCACTTGATAAACCTCAAAACCACTTTTCATGCCTTTTATTGAAAATTTTGACTTGAAACTTGGTAAAAATTATTGAATTTTTTTTTATACCTATGTCAATGCATACATACTCACAATTTCCTTGGAAACTGATCTTGATACCCCATCAGGCCAACATCTCTCTCTTTGCTCTTTAGGCCTTTGACTTAAAAGTCATATTAGGCCTTAAAATTGCCTTATATCCACTATCCAAGATATAAAAACATAATATAAATTCCATAAAACTTCCTACCATGATAAAACACTACCATAACTTATCCATATGACTTGATAATACCTCATGACACCTCATTAGGTTAGATAGGGTCTATAACTAGTCTAGTTGCATGCTAGGTATATAGGTTTTACCCTTGTAGGCTCACTCTGAAACTCTCCTGAGTGATCCAATGCCTCATATGTATGTTTAAAAAACCTCATACATCATCTTATGCATATGTTAATTCATCTTACCAAGCCACCAAGATCATATCTTCTCATAGAGTCTCTTCATGCTATGACTAATATAATAACTAGACTTCTTAAGTCCTTGAATCATGACAACTAAATTTGAAACACTCATTGATGCAACTATACTTCTATCACATAAATTTCATGATCTTTATAAAATATCATACCTCTGTACATCCCTCTCCATGCTCATCATCCACATGCTCATGATATGACTATGCTTGTTATGACTAGACTTCTTAAGAACCTTATACTCAAGGATTGGTACTCAAACATGCTTACCTTGTACTAATTCTTGAAATCAATGTCATAAGAATAGTCAAGTTTCCTTCAAATTCTACCTCAATGGAGAGACAATAGGTTTCCTTGTAATTATTTCTTGTCACATGGTTTCCTTGTCACATACTACTTCACCATGCATCTTTACCAGACGAACCTTGACATCAATGACATGCACCTTGACCTTGATATAAATGACATCCACTTTGAAATTGAAATAAATGATAAAACTTATCAACAAACTCTATCTTTGTCATTGATGGCAAAATATTCTTCAATTTGAGCACTCTCATCTCCCCCAAACTAGTTAAACTCCCTTTTTGAACTTTTTCCCCCTTTGATATTAATGATAAAGGGTCTTAAAAAAAATATCATCTAGAATCACACCTTATTTCAACATAGGTTATGAAGCAAAATAGGAACATGTCCCCCCTTAATTCATGCATACCTACTTTAAATAAACTCAAAGCACAAGTCCACTTCTCAACATGGATCAAGCTTAGTCAACAACCTGAATAACTTCTACTCAAACCAAGCATCAACGATGTTTTTACTAAATAAAGAGTGAATTCATGAAGCCTAATAAAGTCACCCCTATCAATAAGGTATTAAAACAACACTAGTTTAGGAGATTTATAGATATTAATGCTCTCACAAGACTGAATGTACTTCAATATCTTTTTGGGCTTGATTGGCACTATAGGATTGATCTCTTCATCAACCATTTAATCATTAATCTGGGATAACAACAAGCACTCTTGATTTGATTTTACATCTGAAGCATGCATTATCATAGCAAGCAGTCCACTTGAGCTTGTAGACTGATCATGACTTATCTTCATTATCTTTGGTTTCCATACATTCATTTGCCTTATTTTTTACATTCTAAGAATGTCAAACTTCCTATTTTGACTTGATGACCTTATAACTTTGTTAGGATATAATCTTGAAATGTGTCCTACCTTATGAAATATATAGTAGACCACCTTATACATACCCTTTGACTAATGTGAATTATGACTCCTTCCATAGTTATATGAATACTCATTCTTGGAGGGTCCTCTACTTTCTCTTACTTTTTGACCAAACTAACTGCACTCAAAACTTTAGCCATTGAATGAATTTACACATCTTATACCATTGGGTTGTTTGATAAGTCTTTTCATGTTGACCTTTTTGTCTTCAACAGTCTTCTCGTTGACTTGATGTGCTTATTTTTGGTATTATTTGAAACCAAGACCTATATTTTCACTTGCATACTTTTGAATACTCAAGATATCATCTAAATCCTCAGTTTTCTTTTCAAACTTCAAAAAGGTCCTCACCTTAAT
Source organism: Torreya grandis (assembly GCA_037957365.1). Taxonomy (NCBI): domain Eukaryota; kingdom Viridiplantae; phylum Streptophyta; class Pinopsida; order Cupressales; family Taxaceae; genus Torreya; species Torreya grandis. The sequence goes on from JARHVA010000450.1 coordinate 1,807,285, forward strand.
AGATACTTGATTCAACTTAGCTTTCAAGGATTTTGCTTCAATTTCATACATAATACATTCTTCTTATCTGGCCTTTAGTCTTACATTCACTACCTCCATCTGTGCCTCAACTTAATTTATGATCTCATCATACTCCTTGGAAGCATTACTCAACCTTTCCTCAAATAAGCCAATCTTATCCTCATAGTCCTTAACTAGTGATATTAGGTTATGATTATTTCTCCTTTGGAACTTCAACTCCTCTAGGGCACTTACCAACTCTACTTTAGGGTTCACTTTAGCTTCTTCTTCATCTCATTCTACATCAACCATAAGGCCTTTCCCATTCGAGTAGACCTCATTACCTGATTCTATGGCCATGAACAAGGTTTCATTATTTTCATGTTCTAGTTTATTAATTACACTATCACTATCAAATTCACTTGAGTCACTTACATTAGAAGAGTTATCTTCTTTACAATAGAAGTTCTTCTTATTCTTGAAAGCTCCTTTCTTACCTTTATACTTCCCAAACTCCTTATTTTGGTTAGGCTTGTAGGTCTTCTTGTCATCTTCATGATGTTCATCATCTTTTTCATGCTCAACATTGTCCTTGTTAGAACACTTGGATTCAAAGTGACCAATCTTTCAATAGTTGAAGCATTTGAATGGAAGCTTACCCTTGTACTTACCTAAGACAAACCTCGATTTTCTTACAAACATGGATATTTGTTGATCATCATCAACATATAAACATTCCTCATCCTTGACCTTCTTTTTTTTTTTTTTATTCTCAAATTTGAAAGATGCTTCTTTTCTTGGAAGTCTTCCTTCATTTTTTCTCATCTCATAAGCATTTAATATGCTATGAGTCCCATCCATCTCTAGTTTTTCCAAATATTGCATCTCTTCTACTACATACACCTTAGATTCAAACTTAGGAGTTGGTGATCTTAACACTTTTTGAACAATAGTAGATTTTTTCGCTTATTATCCTGATCCTCTAATGTCATTAATAACTTCATCAACCCTCAATAGGTAAGATGAAATGGTTTGATCTTCATTCATCTTCAAGCTTTCAAACTATCTTTGGTGGGTCTATAACTTGGCCATCTTCACCTAAGTGTCTCCTTCATAGATTATTCATAAGAAAATTCAAATCCAATTCAAAACTTCAAACTCTCAATAACTTAATCATAAACATTCATGAAACATATAGATCATTCATAAAGAAAGCCATGCAAGATCAATGGTACATAACACATGAATTATGTAGGAAACCCTCATGGGGAATAAAAACCACTCTCAAGCCTAAAACCATATGGACTAAATCCCTATAATAGATCACAAACAAGAGACCTTTAGTGAAACACCCACTTAACAAGGACCACCCACCTCTAAGCATGAACAAGTACCAACTTATCCTAGATGTTGACCACCAATACAATACCTCTAATATCAACACCTCAAAAACTTTGACTACCTTTCAATCTGATGGAAAAACAATATATATCACCTTTATTCAATCCTTCACACTCTCTCAAGCCTTCACACACAAGTAATGCATCTAGAACACCCTTTTCGTTCACTCTATACTTCTTCGCTCATCTTCAATCTTCAATCTAGCAAGAACTCTATTATAACATAACAAATATGACCTATAGGTTATGCACATATTAATCAAACTTCTCTTCTCTTTAATATATCCACCAAACACACTCAAACTTTACTATTCTTTTCATATAAACTCCATAAAATTTCATCTTTGATTATACTCTTTATAGAGCCTTCATGATCATCATTTTCTTGGTAGGCCATGAGACATGCCTTAACCCTTAAGGATTATATCAAATATAACACCCTTAAGCATCAAAACTTTTTAGTTAGGCCTAAGAAGCCCTTTTAGGTCTATGGAGGCCTAATCACCCTTTTAGCATTTAACCAAGAAAAATTATGAACACAATGCCACTTAAAATCACATAGGTCTATGACACATGACCCCTAAGATACCCTTAAATGATTAAATTCATCACTACACACCTATGCATATGCAAAGCCTATAAAACATTTTCCTTGTACATGAAAACCCCATGAACGAATCAAAAGTCAACTTGTAAGCAATTATTCATACTAAAGATGGATTGGTCAAACCACCAAACTCCATAAAAATGATCCTCAAGGAGTCTACATCACTCTATAATAGTTAATTATCCTTGAAACATCTAAAAACTATCATAAAAACTCAAAAATCCTTCTTGGGTTATTTTAGAATAAGGTCAAACCCTGAGTAAACTTTGTACCATAATAAATCTCGGTGTATGACCAATCAAACCTCCAAATCATTTTTCATGAATTTTGCTTGCAATTATATACCACTTTTCATTTTATACCACCATAAAAAAATTTCAACATCAAAATTTATATCCAAAACAATGAGGAATAGTTTTCCTTTATAAATTCAAATATTTGAATTCCAATAGTCATGTTTTAATGCAAATTTGGCTAGGTATGGAAAATAGAGAAATATGCCTAGGAGACCAACTTTGCACTACCATAAATTTTGATATAAAACATGTCAAGACATTAAATTTTTAAAAATTATATAGGAACAAAACTAAACAAACTCATGTGACCATTTTCTTCTAACACCTCCACACATGTGAATGATAACATCATCAATCTGCTTACTTAGAAAGATTTCCCTAGTTGACTAAGAGAACCTAGAATTTCATAAGACTAATCAAAATAATTAATTTCACTTAAAAATTTTCCCCAAGAACTATTTACACCTCAAATGACCCCTTAAACATGATCACATTATCAAAAATATCCATCAACCTACCTATCCAACCAAACACTAAAGGTCCATGCATAACTACTGAAGCACACTTTGTCATTCACTAGCTAACGACCTTGACATATTATGAACACTATTTTACACATCATGTAAATTATTGGAAACCTTATATACATAATTTAAAACACCTCAAAAATCTCCTCCTTTGTCATTGATGTCAACACCAACACAAAGCTATGCACATACTCCTTTTTCCTCTGTAATCACTTTCACCCCCTTTGACACAATGACAAAGTGAGCTTACATATTGATCCTGAACACCTAATTTTTTTAAAAGTGTTTTAAAATCCAAAATAAATAAGGTATATCCTATGAGAGATTATATTAACTCTTTTTATTACTGTATATACCATTTCGTACTAGATCTTCATAGTCTTGCTCATTGATAACACACCATCTTGACCATGCCCTATTATATGAAGAATAAACACACAATATAAAGAAAATGCAAGTGATAAAACCTTAATAAAAATAAGAGGAAATCCACCTAAGTATCCTAACCTTAGGATCTCTTTGAGCACCTTCAGACCATCTCCAACCATGATGATACCTCATAGTTATCTTCAAAATTTCTCTCACAAGTCAACCCCATGATCACCAATAGATATTCAATCCATAATAAAAACATGAAAAATGTTAAAAATATATTAAAATACTCATATAATAACAATCATACCTTGTTATTTTGGAGAAAGTGACCAAATATCACTTTTATGCATACTAGCCTTGCCAAGAGGCGTAATAGCCCTACCTGAACCTTGCAGAGCCCATAAATTTATATGTATACACTTTCATGGATTTAAATTTCATATATAGATTAAAATAATATCCCTCATAATTCATGCTAATAACTATCATTCAAATATTCCTCTGCACCATAGCTCCTTCACAAATTGACCTGCTAATTAACCCTTCATTTCCACAAAATCTCATCCATAAGACAAAATACACACTTCTATATGAATGTAAATATTTTTTTGAGAAAATTTTTTTCCATTTAAATTTATTAAGTGTGATTAGGTCTCAAATCCCTTGGGAAGGTCACTAACTCACATGGTGCAAAAACTAGGGCATCAAAAATAAATCTAGTCAAATCACCACCTTTCAATCAATACCAGCTCCTAAAAATTATTCCACACCATGAGGACACCAATACACACTTATGGATCAAATATTGAGGTCATAATCAATTGGAAACCCATATAACCATGAAATGGTGTTTGACCTTCTAGCCCTTATACACATACTAACATACCTGAAAGCCTTCAAAAATCTTTAACTTGCCTTCAAAATATATTCAAAACTTGAAACCACTTGGAGAACACTATAATGAGGTCAACATAACTTTTTATTCCAAAAGATACCTTTAACACTCATTGATCCTCATTTGACACCTGGAATTAGTCATTTTATGTCTGTAGACCCTATGTATACCCTTGTCACTATGCCAAAACATCTTAAAATGATCACATAAGCCTTTAGACACCTCCTCACCTCCTTTTTAACATGGACACATCAAATCAAACTTGAATCTGTACTTAGTTGGCCTTCTAGACCTCAAAAACACCAATGTTTAAAATGAGCTTTCACTAGGTAGTGATCACTGAAAAAAATGGAAAAAACTAAGAAAATGATCATTAGAGCTACTTGTGACCAATACAATGCATGAAACCTCACATAATACCCTTGAACAAGTCCTATCTACACTACATATCAACCTCACCTTCATACTTTATGATTTGACCATCTAAACTAAGTATCAAAATTTATCTAAAACATGCTTTTAGGACCAATGTCCCTAAACAAAAATTTTGAAGATTTTCATCACCTACCTATGGAAAAATCTCATGAAATTGTTTCTCCCCCTCAACCAATGACCTTATAATGATTTATAGACAAGGAGATGACTCCCAATATTTGTCTTAGATATTCAAATGTTGCTTTTATTAATGGTTTAGTCATAATATCTACAAGTTGTTCTTTTGTAGGCACATAATACAACTTAACACTTTAATTACTCACTTGTTCTCTAAAGAAATGATATATAATAATAATGTGCTTATTTTTTAAGTGCATAACTAGATTCTTAAATATACTAATTGCAGTAGTAATGTCATAATAGATAAGACAAAGTCCATTTTGTCTTACCTTACAGTCTTCTAAGGTTTTCTTCATCCACATTACCTGAGTATAATAAAAAACAATAGATATATACTCAAATTTTACAATTGATAGAGATATAGAGGCTTACTTCTTACTTAGCCAAGACACAAAGCATTCACCCATGAAGAAAACACCACCACTCATACTCCTCGTATCATCCACATACCCTGCCTAATCTACATTAGTGCATGTCTTTAGAGTGAATTAATTTCTCGTTGGGTACCATAAAACATATTCTATGATGATTTTGATATACCTTAAGATCCTTTTAACTACTTTCAAATGAGATTATCTAGGATTATCTTGAAACCTACCTATAAGACCTACTACTTGTATGATATCATGCCTAAAATTAATGGATTATAAAAGACTTCCAATCATGTATCTATACAAGGTTTGATCAACCTTTGGTGAGTCATCTTGTTTACTAAACTTACATCTTGTGATCATTGGAGTACTCATTGGTTTACAATCCAACATGTCAAACTTCCTTATCATATCCTTGATCTATTTTTCTTGTGAAATGGATATCCCTATATCAAGTTGGTTAATTTATAATCCTAAGAAGAAATAAAGTTATCCCAACATTTACATTTCAAACTCAGTCTTCATAACCTTGGCAAACTCTCTACTCATGTTGTCATTATCAGATACAAATACTATGTCGTCAACATAGACAACCACTTGTAATTGATGAATGCCATTTATCTTAATGTATAAATTAATGTCAACAACCCCTCTTTTGAATCCTTGGATTAAGCGATACCTATCTAATCTATCATACCAAGATCTTGGAGCTTGTTTAAGACCATATAAAGCATTCTTTAGTTTACGATCATAGTCCTGATTACTTGTCATGGAAAAACCTTCAGGTAACTCAATATAGACTTATTCATCTAATTTTACATTTAAAAATATAGATTTCACATCCATTTCATAAACTTTGGAATCTTTAAATCTTGCATATGATAAGAAGAGTCTAATTTCTTTCATTATTACCACATGAGCAAATGTCTCATTAAAATCTATCCCTTCAACTTGAGCATATCCTTTACACACTAGTCTAACCTTATTTCTTATGAATTCCCCCTTTTCATTCATCTTGTTTCTGAAAACCCACTTAGTTCTAATCACATTTATATCTTTTAACCTAGGAATTAAATCCCGTGTTTCATTATTTACTATTTGATCAAGTTCCTCATCCATTACATATGTTGAATTTTCATCTTGGATAGCTTTCAAGAATGTTTTAGGTTCAACCTTGGATAATAGAGCTGTGCCTTGTTGATTTCAATTGATCAACATTCCTATTCTAATATGTGCACTAGCATTCATATCTCTAGTTACCTGGGAAACTAGATGATCCTTATATATTATCCTAGATGGGGCTCTAGTCTCTTATCTTATCTCTTCCTCTTCATCATCTGATTGATTATATATGCCTTCATTATTTAAATTATGGATCTGTATATTTTCATTTATCTGCAAGTTAGGCTTCTTAATTTCACCTATCTCTTCAAATCTTACATTAAAACTTTCAACAAACTTGTGGAGTCTCTTATTGAAACATCTATAAACAAAAATTATAGAGGAATAACCCAAGAAGATGCCTTCATCAGACATTGATTCAAAATTTCCAAGATTTTCTTCATACCTCTTGATAAAACACTTGCTCCCAAACACTCTAAAAAATTTGACATTAGTTACCCTATTTTTCCATAGCTCATATGGAGTCTCATCACCATTTAATCTAGCCTAACACCTATTTAGAATGTAAATTGATGTATTAGCAGCCTCTTCCTAATAACCATTTGATATTTTAGAGTATCGAAGCATGGATCTACTCATCTCTTGGATAATTTTTTTGTTCTTCTCAACTACCCTATTCTATTAGGTTGTCTTAGAAGAAAAATATTATCTTCTAATACATTTTTCCTCACAAAAAGTATCAAACTCATAAGACCAAACTTCTCTTCCTCTATTTAATCTCACACACTTAATTTTTGAAACTTTTTCATTTTCAATAAGAGATTTGAATTCTTTAAACTTTACAAAAGTTTCCAATTTCTCCTTAAGGAAATATATCTAAGTAATCCTAGAAAAGTCATTAATTAATAACATGAAATAACTATTACCTTAAATACCTTGAGTTATTGTAGGTCCACATAGATCAGTGTGGATCAAATTCAATGGTACTATGGTGAAATTCTCATATTTATAGCTTATCTTGGTTTGTTTCCATGAAGGCATGCCTTACAAAGAGTAAGAGGAATCTTAGTGATTTTACGCATATGCCTTACTAATGCTTTTGAACTAATCGTCACTAAGTTGTCAAAATTTAGATGTCCAAGTATTTTATGCCAAAGCCAACTCTCCTTTAATTGATTCATGAAGCACTCCTCTCCATTAGATTCATATAACACATACAAGTTATTATCTACCTTGTGAATGTTTGTAACAAATTTATCGGACTTGGCTCTTCTTACATCAAACCCTTTGTCATGAAAAGTCAAAAAATTTCCTTGCTTACGCATTTGGATAACACTTAGAATACTATGTTTCAAACCTTATACATATAGAACATTTTTTAGTTTTAGTGTGACCAATATCCAAACTAATAGAACCTTTCCCAACTATGTTAGTAGAATTACTGTCACAAAATATTATTGAACTTGAATTATGTTTAGTAAGAGAGATAAACTTGCTCGTCTCTTGTTATATGGCTTGAGCATCCACTATCTATGTACCATTTCTTGTTTTCATCCTCTTGAGTATACAAGGTAGTTTGAACAAACATTGACTCTTCCTTTGGTGCAATATCTCAATCTTACTTCTTGTTTTCTTCAATCTTGGATTTGTCTTCTTTAAACCATTTGTCAATGACTTGAATGTCTTTTTTCTAATATGACCTCTTGCAGTATTTGTCTATATGTCCCTGTTGATTGTAATTATAGCATAAATCCTCATTTCTACTCCATGAAGAGATAGTACTATCCCTATATTTATAACCATATTGATTATATGAGTAAACGTACCCATTAAAGACATAACTATAGTTATTCATGTTAGTCATGCCTTTTACTTGACCATCAATAATCCATGACTTTCCATCTTTAAGCTCTTTAGTAGAGCTACAATTCTACTTGTCCTTAGATAAAAGCACATCTATTTATGTTATAGCTTTATCTTCTAGATGATCCATTATTTGATTCAAGGCTTTATCCATCACATCCTTCAAATTCTTGACTATTGTTTCTATTCTACTCATTTGTGTCTTCACATGATCAATGCTTGCATTAATTTCATAACATATAGAGGAACTCAAATCTAAATTTTTACTTCCTTTCATGTTATTCAATATTTCATTTTATACTTCTAGATGTCTAATCTCTGATAAGTCACATACTACTTCACCTTGAAGATATGTCTCAACCTCTTTGTCATCTTTTATACCTATGATCACCTTTAAGTGGTTAAACTTGTAAAAGAAGGTATGGATCTCATACCAATTTTTATAAGTATAATCACTAAGAAGGGGGTAAATCAGTTATGCAAGGTAATTAAAATCTAATTCAAAACTTAAAATTCTCAATCACTTAATCATAAACATTCATGAAGCATATAGATCATTCATAAAGAAAGTTATGCATGATCAATGGCATATAACACATGAATTATGTGGGAGACCCTCATAGGGAATAAAAACTACTCTCAATCTTGTAAACACATAGACTATAGTTCTATAATATATCACAAATAAGAGGTTTTTAGTGAATCACCCACTTCTAAAGGAACACCCACCCCTAAGCATGAACAAGCACCAACTTATCCTAGATGTTGACCACCAACACAACACCTCTTATATCAAAGCTAAAAAACTCTGATTGCCTTTCAATATGATGGGGAAATAATGTATAACACCTTTTTTCTATCCTTCACACTCTCTTAAACCTCCACACAAAAGTAATGCATCCAAAACACCCTATTGGATCACTCTATACTTATTCGCTCAACTGCAATCTTCAATTCTATAGGAACTCTATTATAACATAAAAATATGACCTATAGGTCATGCACATATTCATCAACCTAATTTTCTCTTTAGTCTATCCACTAAGAACACTCACAATTCATTATTATTTGTATACAAACTCCTAGAACCTTCATCTTTGATTATAATATTCATAAAACCTTCATGCTCATCAAGTTTTGATCAGCCATAAGACATGTCGTAACCCTTAAGGACTCTATCATACTTGGAATAATATCAAGAACACATTTATAGGTTATCTATATCTTTTATATACCACCCTTAAGTATCAACACATTTCAATTAGGCTTAAGAAGCCTTTTTAGCTCCATTGAGGCCTATTCACCCTTTTAGCACTTCATTGAGAAAAACTAGGAACATAAAACCACTTTAAAACACATAGGTCTATGACACATGACACCTAATGCACCTTCAATTGATTACATTTATCACTACACACATCTGCATATGTAAAGCCTATTAAATGTTTGCCTTGTACATGAAAACCCCATGAATGAATCAAAAGTCAACTTGTAAGTAATTGTTCATATTGAATATGGATTGCTCAAACCATCAAAATCCATATAAATGATCCCCATGGAGTCAACATCACTCTCCAATAGTTAATTCACATTAAAATATCCAAACACCATAAATAAAAACTCAAACATCCTTCTTATATCATTTTCATTAGAAGGTCAAACCCTTAGTCAACTTTGGACCATAATAAATGTAGGTCTGAGACTAGTCAAACCTCCAAATCATTTTTATTGGAATTTTCTTGAAACTCTCTACCACTTTTATTTTTATATGGCTATCAAATTTTCCTAGTATCAAAAGTTATAGCTAAAACAATGAGGACTAGTTTTCCTTAGTAAATTCAAATATTTGAATTCCAATGGTCACTTTTTAATGCAAATTTGGCTAAGTATAGAAAATAGAGAAATATTCTTGGGAGACCAACTTTGCACTACCATAACTTTTGATAGACAAAATATCAAGACCTAAAATTTTAAATACATGATCTATCCATAAACCTAAACAAACCCATGTGACTAGTTTCTTTTGACACCTCCACATGTGTGAATGTTGATGTCATCAATATGCTTACTTAGGAAGATCTACCAAGTTGACTAAGAGAACCTAGACTTTCATAAGACTAATCCAAAGAATTATTTTCACTTTAAAAAGTTCCCAAATCACTCTTGACACCACAAATTACACATAAAAAATGATCACATTATTAAAAACATCCACTAACCTACCTGTCTAACCAAACACTGAAGGTCCATGCATAACTACTAAAACACACTTTGTCATTGACTAGCTAGCAACCTTTGCATCTCATGGACACTCTATACCACCTCATGAACACTATTGGACACCTTGGATACATCATTGATAACACATAAATAGTATTCAATTTGTCTCATATTTCTTTAGATGACTCACAATGCATTACCTTTATAATTTTTTCCTCTGATAGGCCATAAATAATTTCATTCATTGCCTTTGAGTTTTTTTCACTAGATTTGTGACTTGATGCATCATTTGGTGGAATAGGAGGAGCACTATAACCATCCAAAACTAATTTATGAATATCATGACCTTGATATATAAAATATATATTCAACTTGACATTATAAAAGACATAATTATATACATTAAATAATAGGGACTTAATGGTAGAGAAACCAACTTGAGCTTGCTGACTAGCCATCCTTGCTTCTAAGACGTCATTTAGGTTTTTAGACCTAACTCAAAGGACTAGGATATAATACCATATTTTGGAATAAAAATGACTAAGAGTCAGGGGAGGGATGAATTAGTCTTTAAAATCCTTTATTTCAATTCCACTTAAGCATCATGAACATTCATTCAAGAATGTGGATCAAAGAATGCATAAGCAATCAATTATATAAGTATGAAACATAAGAACACAAGATAACATAAAATATGTGTGGTAAAACCTCAAGGGGATGAAAAAATATTGATATTTTCAAATGGAATACATTATTATAACATAAACATCAACTTTAGTGAATCACCAATTTCACATGGAGCACAAACTCCAACTACCTAAGTACCAACTCAACTAGGCTTTAACAAGCACCCACTTGTAAGAATGAACCAAACCCTACATGAATAAAAAATAAATCATCCACTTAAATCAATTTATCACCTTAAAAATTCCTTGTTTCTCATATAATAGATGATGATCTTCTTATTCAACTTTTCTCTGTCTTTAAACCCTCTCAAACTATTTTCTATGCTTCTTTGCTCAACTAGTCCTCTTCTTTACTTGATTATGTCATATGACCTTGTTTTTCATACATATAACCTATATAAAAACTTAATAATATATCCTATACACTCCTATATAGTAAAATACCTTATTATTATATGTAATATCCTATATTATTCACTTGCACTCTTCACTCCCCAATAGGCCTACAAAATTCCTAGTATTTATACAAGTCACTTGTTCATATCCTTATTACTTGAAAAAAAAATTCTTAACATATTATTTAAGACATGAAATTTATATTATGACATCTAATTTACATGGACAAAATATTATTTTAGTTCCTTTAGGTTTTCCCTACCTCAATTAGGCCTTATCTCACCTTTAGGTCTCATAGAGACATAATTTCATTAGGTCTACTTAGTACATGTTACACTTATCCCTCTTTGGAACACTTTAAAAATATAAAAATGGTGGTAAAATATAATATTACACATAAATATACCCATAATAATATAATATTATCTTCATAACTCTTTTTAGATCAAACCACTACTTGGATCACACCATTAGCACTACTCATATTAGGCATATGCATACCTAGAAAGTCTATCTTGAATAACTAAATCATAAACACAAATTTTACAAAAAAAAAAGGAAATAAATAAAAAATAAAAAAATATAAATGACCTCATGTTCATTACCATATGCATTATACTTCCCAAAATAGGGAAAAATTACTCAAACCCTTATCTGCAAGTAGCCTACTCACTACTGCCAACTAGTAAAAAAAGTCATGTAAACATGAAATTATGACACATGATAGAACATAATCAAGGAATTAAAATAAAAATGATTAAAAATTACTCAAAAAAACTTCATTTTTTTTTTCATAATATCTAATGGAATATATTGGTCTTACAAACCCATTTGTTGACCTTCTTTCTCACAGACTTCACTCTGACTGACAAGCCATTTTGGATTTATCATTTCAATCACTTACACTAACTTATATTTTTTTGGAAAGAATATATAGGTCATAAAAGATACAAATAACAAAATTGTGTGACTTATGTAGATAAAATCATGACATAGAGTCTCAAACTCATCACTTCTACTTGCTTACTCAGAACTGTTAGATTGTCTTCAAACATAGTCATGGTGATAATGACCTATAACACATGTATGATAAATTTTAGAGTCTTAAAATGAATTTTTATGATATTATGAGACTATTATACTATTATTATATCTATATATTATATTTTCAAATTAAAATATTAGTCTTGTAGACCAATCTCATGAACTTGCCTCTTCAATATCTCATCAACACTAGATATGTCAACTTATGAACAACATTTTCATCATCTCTATTGACCTTAAAAAAATATATAAAAAATAAAAATGTATTAAAATTATTTTAAAAACTCTTCATGCATTTTTATTCATCCTTAATCCATGATATCACATCCCTAATCACCCTCTCACTTCTCCCTGGTTTTCTCACTGTTTGCACCAGTAGGCCTATTAGTGACAGGTCAACTTGTATGAAAAATTTAGCATAATATAGGGATAAAATATAATTAAAAAACATAATATACATATAATATAATTATCAATATTTTTATTTCATATATTTATCAACTTTGACTTGGTCAATTCTGACTGCTACATCAAATCTCTAAAAAATAAGGCCTTTTCTGTAGGGTTCACTCACTCACCTAACAAACCAATCACACTTGAATGTGTCCAATATATTTTTATATGTTATAAAATATCTCAAATATACATAACAATACATTATAATTACTTTAGAAAAATATATTTCATATTGAGTCACTATTAAGGTTGTTTGAGGGTTTAAACCATCTTACAGTCTTAACGATCATTCATAAATCTTAGCCCCTTATTATAGAAACCAATGCTTGGAAAATTTATCTAGAACCATGTAAAATATACCATGAATATATTATGTTTCCATGTAGAGGTTACACATGCCAATGAACACTTAAAATTTATTCTCGGGTTGAGAACCCTTCGCTGTATGCACTTGAGAAACTTAAAAACCATATTTCATGCCTTTTATTACAAGTTTTGACCTAAAAATTAGTAAAAATGATTGAAAAACATTAAATACCTATGTAAAATCATAATTACTCAAAAATTCTTTGGAAATTAATTCTAATACCCCATCTGGCCAACATCTCTCTTTTTGCTCTATAGGCCTTTAACTTGTAAGTCACATTAGGCCTTAAAATTGACCTTTTAGCCACTATCCAAGCTATCAAAACATCATATAAATGTCATAAATATTATTCAAATTCTAAAACACTACCATAAATTATTCATATGCCTTGATAATACCACATGACACCTCATTAGGTCAGCCAGGGTCGAGAACCAGTCTAGTTGCATGTTAGGTTAGGATGTCTTACCCATGTAGGCTCACTCTAAAAATACCTTGAGTGATCCAATTCCTAAAATTAATTCTTAAATAACCACATACATACTCTTATGCCTCTGTGCATTCATATTACTATGTTACCAAGCTCATATCTTCTCATAGAGTCTCTTCATATTATGCCTAGTGTCATGACTAGGCTTCTTAAGTACTTGAAGCATAAAAACTAACTTTGAAACACTCTTTATTGCATCTACACCTTTATAACATGGGTTTCATGATACTTAGATAATATCATAACTCTTTACATACCTCTCCATCCTCATCATGCTCATACTCATGATATGACTATGCTTGTTATGACTAGGCTTCTCAAGAACCTTTTACTCAAGGAATGGTACTCAAACATGCTTACCTTGTACTAAAAATTGAAATATATGTCATAAAAATAATCAAGTTTACTTGAAATTCCATCTCAATGGAGAGAAAATATGTTTCCTTAAAACTATTTCTTGTCACATGGCCTCCTTGTCACATACTACTTCACAATGCATCTTTACTAGATGCACCTTGACGTCAATGGCATCGACCTTAACCTTGATATTAATGACATCCACCTTAACCTTGACATCAATGAAAACACTTATCAATAGTAATTATTAATTTTATTTGATTACTATTAACTAAGCTATAAGTCATATGCTATTATGGGATAATTGAATATTGATTTGATTACATGGTTGTATTGCTATCAATTTAGCTGTATTATATATTCTTTACATTGTGATAATGTTGATTTGTTATTTTAGTAGTATCTTATGATGATAAAACTAACTTCCTACTTGTCATGAGTTTAATGCAGGAGAGATTCATCCTTCAGAACATGACAAAGCAAGAACATCATCTGAGAGGGTGATGCAAATGGAGGTGTTGGGGGACAACAGAGGAAAAACTAGAACCCTTGCACACATAACTTTAATTTCACTCATCATAGGTAGATTTTAATGGTGAGAGTTAGAATTTTTTTGATATTTTTTGCATTTAGATAATTTTTTATGCATATTAGTTGTGTGTTAGTTCAGATTTATGCCTATGTGGAATTAACCTCGTGTGATTGCATTGTGGATATTATGTGTAGGTCTAAATGTATAATGTTGTAGTATGATTATGCTTGGATATTATATTAATATTTAAAAATGTTTATGAAAATGAAAATATTCATTAATAACATAGTAAAAACACAATGATTATGTTGGTGATTGGTGTCATAGACACTATTTGGAATACCCAGTTGATTTCTTAATACAAGATCAAATGCATTGACAAAATTATAGAGTAAATTATTGTTAAATTATTATAAAAATAGCTATGATTTAAAGGACTTTGGGAAGAGAAACTTAATTTATATAATTATTATCATCTTGGAATTAGGAAAAAGTATTTAGATAGGGAAAAACATCATTCATGGAGAAAAAAAAATTAATAAAGCAATTATATTGTATTATAATTAGGAAATAAAATGAAGTAGAATAAATCAGTGA
>JARHVA010000450.1:1827500-1870000 GCA_037957365.1 Torreya grandis
GGTATAAATAATGACAGTTCATATCATCTCATATTCATTTACCAACTAACAAAAACTTGTGGGCGTTAATGGAAGAAAGAGCCTCAGAGATTATATTGTGTGATAATAATATATAAATCTACTTCTACCATGCCTAGTATAATATATGTGTTGCACCTACTTATAGTGATGATATAAATATACTAGTGACTAAAAATATACCGGCGAATAAAATTTTTGTATAGCAAATTATATATGGTGTATGGTAAACTGTGTAGGAAAAAAATGGAAAAACTATGATATAGATATTCAACCCATGAAATAGAAGACTACATAAGTGAGTTTATGCCCTAGATATTGTACTTATGTAAGATCTTGCATAAATCGATGTATTATATAATGAATGTTTAAAAAAAAAAAACTACAGCTTGGATATAGAATGTTAGTATATCATATATCATAAATCAAATGTTGATTAGCATAACAGTATATAATATGTCATAAATTGGATGTCAGTTAGCATATATATATATATATATATATATATATATATATATATATATATATATATATATATATATATATATAGATTTTGAACAACGATTATATATGTATATAAGACAACACCATAGATGAATTAATTAATCACCCCATAACCATTCCCTCTGTAGAGATACTAGAAGGAAAACATAGCAGAAAAATGTGCATAACATGGATTTGTTAGTACATTCTTCAAACACTAGTGAGGATTTATTAGTGAGAGATAAGGTGAATGCTTTTTTGAATGTTGCATATGATGTAAATTCTGATATATTTAAAAAGAGGGTATATGCGCTTGATGAAGGGTAAGGCCTAGCAGAGACAATAGCTATAATGAGATATAGGAAATATATCTAATGGACATAAGTATTCATATAAATATATTACATAAACTGGTGTATTGGGTCATGTGTCTATAGCTATAGTTTTATTGACTATTAAAAATAAGTCATAGGATCCCAAGGGTCAGGAAACTATAGCCATATGAATACAGTCTCCTATAAATGTAATAATTGTTTAAATGAAAGATTATGTTCACATGATATATAAGTTGGTTATGAGTTTTTTGATTCTCTAAAATCATTATGATTGGTTGTTTGAAATTGAATAGTGTGTACATAACATAGTGGACTATAATTTTAACACTTATCATAGATTTTACTGTATTTGTGTCTACTTACAAAAATCAGTAGTATGCAATCTAGACATAGATTATACTTGGTTGGTATAAACTATACTTATTTGTTTATTATTTATTTGATAAATAATATTGTGGAGATCAATTCATACATTTGGCAAACTAAATTTATGAATTTTTATTATTCTTGTGTTTATCATGTTTTATGACTTCTAGCAGGAAGTATTCTATTTGAATCTATTAGTTATGTTTATATTCATCAAATATTCAATTGTTGGTACTAACTAAATAGTGAGATAGACTTCACTAGCTTATAAGCATCACCAATACAAGATAAAGGTGATCCGATCAAGTGGTATGTATGAATTAACTAATCTTAGAGATCAATAACTATTAAAAACTTTGGACAACATAATGTTAGTTAGACATTGTCATTTCATATGTATGATTTACATGTTTTTGCCATATCATGTTAGAACAAATTTTTTTGTGGTACACTACATGTTCCTATAAATCATATAGTACATAGGTACTAGCTTGTTTCTTTAGATTCCTACACCATCACTATCTACTTATCCATTAAAGGAGGAAAATTCCATGATGGGGGATTGTGTAGGGATTTATGGTCTATGGTTGATGTAGAAAAGCCCTCAGATGATGATCTCCCTCACATAAGTATTTATTTGTAGATGACACTTGAGATTGTCATAGATACTGGAGTTCAGAAACTCTTGCTCTATGGAGCCATGTATCTTATACATTGTATTATATTTATTATTATTAAAATATTATACCTGATGAGATTTAAATATTAATTATTTTACATTTAAAATAGTGGTTGTATGTTTGTACCATCCATGGCTAGATATCTATAATTACTTTCTATATTTAATTATGTTTTATTTTAAATGATGCTAGTGATCATTGAAAAGTAGTTGTTACATGTTTACTTTATAGTTAAGATACTTAGTGTGTTTTAGATGGATCAATATTTAGATTCTTGTGGTATATTTTAATGGAAGAATACATTGATTAAATAAATAAAAATTATGTTATTCTAGGTCTATCCAAATGGGGATGCTACATGTGGTATCAAAGTTTCGGCTCAAACTCTAGGACTTAATGAGTCCACTAGCATTTTTGTATCTTTTTGTTTACTAGAAAGGAGAATGGTTAAAGCTAGAGTATCTATATAGGGTCCTTCAAAGGTCAATGACAATAAACCTCAATTTGATCCTAACCAATTTGTTGTTGAACAAGAAACAAAGTTGGATAAGATTCTCATAGCCATGAATGAAACTAAGGACCAAATTTTAGCCTTAGACTAGGATGTTCATGGCCATGAAGAGGAAGAACACTAGGATTAAATTTAAAGAGCATCTTGTTGAGCAAGAAAACCCTTAGGATATAAGAGTATAGGTAGTTATGGAGTTGTATATAGATATGAAAAATGTGAATCCACCTAAGTTTGATTGAACTATTTTAGGTGATGGAGCTGAAGCATGGTTGATTGAGAAGTATTTTGAGATTTAGAGCTAATCCAAAGTCACTAAAGTAGAATTTTATTTAATAATTACATAAGTGAGACTATATTTTATTTGATTAAATACATTACTAGTTTAATCTTTTATGACTAATTTAATAAAATTTAAAGGTGTAACAACAGGGTAATAAACATACCAATTTTCAATAGAAGTCTTATTAATCAAAATTCCAATAACATATATTGATGTTGTTTAACTTGAACAATACATTCCCTTAAAACTTAAAATTTCTCCCTTAATGTTGATTTTTAAATCATTGGATAGGACATGATGTACCCATGTATGGAGAACCTAGTGACTTGTAGCATTGTACTGGTTAAGTGAAGTGTATTCTGGACTTGTAGCGCCTCAATGTAGAATCATGCTAAATAATTATTGGAGTTGTGAGATTTAGTATATCCTCATGTATGGATTGATGAATATTTTAGGTAATATACATCCATAATTATTGGAAATTTTTCTTACCTATGTGGATGAATTCTACATTTGATCATATAACTTAATCTCTTAGGAGTGTGTACCCTTAAGAGCACTCATACCCTCTTAGAGTTGTTAAAGGGTTGGTGTCTTGATGGTGATGGTTGAATATGATGTTTGGGTAGGTGATTTAATATAATATTTCATGAGTCATGATCAAGAGATTCCTACAATATTTTTTATCACTTAGATTGAACACCTTGAGAATGATTACATCCTTACATGGTAATCACGTCACCTCCACCACTTGTGTTTAGTATTGTGAGAGTTAAAAAATCATGGGATTATTATCACTTAAGAATATGTGAATTTTAGATAGATTTTGTCTTATGTATAGTAATACTATAGGAAGGAATCCTAAAAGAACGCTTATAGATTGACACCACCTTGTGTGGTGAAAATTCTCCTTGTAGTGGAGTGTTATTATCTTTGTTAAGGATTTTGATGTGTTAGGATTTGCTCATGGATTGGCATCCCATATATTTATATGGATTTTGAAGAGGTGTCATATCACATAGCTATCATAGAGGTGAATTGTTACTCTCTCACCCTCCTTTCACATCATTATAAGTCCACGAAGTGGATTTATATTGTCATGATGTTGATTAAGTGTTCCCTTAATAAAAAAACTTGTTTCTAAAAATGTTGTTTTGATAATATTCCCTAGAGTTCATGGGATAGTGTATTATACTTATTGTTGATACAGAAGTTGTAGGAATGGAATTAATTAATGAATATATGTGGTTAATATTTTTCCTTATGGTTATGGAAATAGGTTGTAATATTACACTTACGGGTTTGGTAAGTGTGTAGATATTTTGGCAACATAGGTTATAGCATTTTATTCATACCATGTGAGGGTATTTAAGAGTTTTTTTATTGATATGTTAGTTCTCTAATTTATACTTGTGGATTTTTATATTCACACTTTCTAGTGCTATTTTAATTAAACTTTTGAACTTTAACCACATAGAGTGGTGAAACTTTAATTTATATCAGTTCTAGATCAATATTTCTAAGTTGATTATAATCATTATGATATGATTCACCATTTATTAGATTGGTATTATTACCATATTTATTAAAACATGTTTTGATGAGACATTTATGTACCTATCTCTTACAGTGAGTATGGTACAAGATGTGCGGAACATCTTGATAGTCTAAGGAGTCAAGATAAGCTTATAACTTGTTGTGTAATTAGACAAGAAAGCAGGAAGACATTTTTTTTCTTGTTGTTTTTATAAGGTTGTAAGGATGGTGTGATCATTAGTCTTTGTTTATTATGATTTTAAATTTATTTTATCTTAACTATGAATATAAAAATATGGGTTAATTTGAGAAATTTTATACTAGTTATGGTATATTATTATACTCTAGGGTTTGTATGTATATGTGAATGTATGTAAGAATCCATGTATGTGTGTACACACACACACACACACACACACACACACACACACACACACACACACACACAGATCTAATGGATGAGTGGTGAATTAGGAATGTAAGTACTAAAATATGGGAGTGGATCTTAGTTAGTCTCACATTGACTCAGTAGTTATTGAGTTTTGATATGACAAGTGGAACTTATCGAATCTAGGATTTGGAAGGGGGACTTATAAAATTTATTAATATGGTCACACACATGTATACTAAGGAATGTTTATTATTTCACTTCGTATAAATTAGAAATGTATTATTTCTAGTTCATCTTCATCTCCATGCTTGTCAGGATCTACATGGAGCAGCATAAATATTGGCATGTGAAACTTATCAGGACCTACATAGAGAAGAAATGGTATTGACTTATGCACATAGTTCTTGTCAAGTTCTCTAAACACTTTTATCAAGAATGATAAAAATACTCTCTATTTAGAAATGTGTGAAAAGGGGCTGGGAGGATTTGTGGAACTCTCACTAGCCATTTGTTTTAGATATTATGATGATTTTATGTGCTTATGGTTGAAGATTAAATTTGAGAAGTTAGAAAAATTATCACCGAGATATGTCAAACCCTTAGAGGTTGTTAGAAATGGTTAATCATGTAGCATATAGGCTTGCATTGACACCATCCCTAGATCTATTACATAATGTCTCCAAGTTTATTATCTTAAAAAATTATATAACTGATCTTTCACATGTGATGGATTGGAATGCTTTACAAGTTCTAAACCTTGGGGTGGTCATGGTAGAACCAATCAAAGTAATTGACACTCATAAAATTTGTGTATTATAGAGATGTCATAGTGCAAGGTCTTGTGGGACCAATACTCTGAGGATAGTGCTACTTGGGAGGAATATGACAAGTTTTATAGGTGATTTCCACATTATTTACTTTATTTGATTCTTCATACTATGTTATTTTTCTGCTATATAATATTTTTAATTTAGAACTAATGTTTGAATAAGTGTCATCAAGATGTTGACCATATTTAGGGGGGAAGGGTGTTACATCCC
Organism: Torreya grandis; assembly: GCA_037957365.1. NCBI lineage: Eukaryota > Viridiplantae > Streptophyta > Pinopsida > Cupressales > Taxaceae > Torreya > Torreya grandis. Next base: position 1,833,141 of record JARHVA010000450.1, read on the forward strand.
AATTATTTGCTAACCAAACTTATTTTATTATCCATGGATATTTGTAATTGGTAATTTGATTTGATTAATATTAACTAAGTTGTAAGTTGTATGTTATTATGGGATAGTTGAATATTGCTTTGATTATATGGTTGTATTGCTATGGGTTTAGTTTTATTTTATATTCTTTACATTATGATCTTGTTAATTTATTATTTTAGAAGTATTTTATGATATATGTCACAATGCTATGGGATAAATACCTATTTGTCATGAGTTGGATGTAAGAGAGATTCATCTCTCAAAGCATGATGAAGGAAAATCATCATCAAAGAGGGTGATGCAGATGGAGGTGTTGGGAGACGATAAAGGAATGTCTAGAACCCTTGTACACACCACTTTAATGGTACTCATTATATGCATAGTTGAATGCTGAGTGTTAATGAATTTTTTATTATGTTTGTATTTAGATAATTATTTATGCATACTAATTGTGTGTTAATTTAGATTTATGCATATGTGGAATTAACCTCATTTGATTACATTAGGGATATTATGCATAGGTCTAAGTGCATAATTCTATACTATAATTATGTTAGGATATTATAGTAATAACTATAAATGTTTATGGGAATGTAAATATACATTAATAGTATAGTAAAAACACAATGATTATGTTGATGATTGGTCTCATAGACATTGTTTGGAATACCTAGTCAATTTTTTAATAAAAGATTGAATGCATTGAAAAAAATTACTGGGCTACTTATTATTAAATTATTATAGAAATATATATATGTTTGAAAGGATTTTAGGAAGAAAAAATTAATTTATTTAATTATTATCATCTTGGAATTAGGAAAAAATATTTAAATAGGGAAAATCATCATTCATGGAGGAAAACAAGTAAAATTAATAATGTAATTATATTGTAATATAATTAGGAAATAAAATGAATTAGAATAAAGAAGTGAATAAAAAATCTTTGGGAATATTTTTAAAAATAAATAAATTTAAAAAAAACATCAAACTTGGTGAATGGTGAGTTTTGAAGAGATAAATCTTTAAAAAAATAAGGGGAAATCATGCAAAGAAGAAAAGAAAGTAAAGGGCATAGCATAAAAGGGAAGATAAGACGATAGAGAAGTGTGAATTATTTGAGAGTTGTTAGTGATGTCATGGAATAATCCTTGTGAGTGGATAAAGTGCTTTGATAGCCTAAGTAATAATGACAAATGTGCAATGTGCTTATCCTAGTGTGCTTGAAGTTGGCTTGGTTGATCTTCAGTTTTGGCATGGCTAGACATGTTCAGGGATGAGTATGGAGTATTAATCATATGACATAGGTCCATAATATGTTATATATGATTTAAGAGCTTTTGTGCATAAGTGTAATTTATCTGGTAGTCCATATTTTTTATCTAGATAGTTTGGGTCTAGTGGCAGAAAATCTGAGTAGGCAATTTGTTGATGTCACCATTACCACATGGGAATGATTCAAGGGGAGTTGGTAAAATGATTGTGATAAAATTAGTACCTAATTTTTATGTGATAAATATTATGTCATGCACATAATATTATTCAAATATATATGGGTGAAAATTTGAGCTCTTATGCATTTTGACAGTGTTTTCCCATAACCAAATTTGCAATATGACAAGAAGAGCCAAGTAAGCATTTTGATGAAGGAACATCTCACACATGTGAATGTTTCAAGATAAGTTGATCATATTGGTTTTTTATTTTTTGTGCATATTTTATTTGTGCTAAATTTTTGATCATGTGTCAAAGCATGACAAAAGTTATGTAGGAACAAAGTTGGTCTCCCAGACAAATTTTAAGCATAGTTGGCTCTGTGATAGAAGATTTTGAGAACATATTTTAATGGTGATATATCTCATACATGTGAAGTTAATTTTTTTTTTATATGTATGGATTCTCGTATGTGAGGATATGATATGGTCCAAATTTTAGATCATGCATCTAAGCATAGAAGAAGTTATCGAGATTCAAAGTGGGTTTTCCAAGCATATTGCAGTTGATCCCCATAGTCAATTTGCATGGTGTTAAAGATCTAGACCTAGTGGAGATCCAAAAATTTACGTGAGTTCATAATTATAGTTAAAATAATGCATGTAGCTTCAAATAAGTCATTGTGATAGCTATTTAGCAGAGTATAAGATTAGGACCGAATGAAGATCCAATAGTACGTGGATGATCATACATATCATGATCTAATGGTGCATATTGAGAAAGATGGAAAGAAGTGTTTAAAGTGTTAAAACCAATAAAAATTATAGGATAAGGATATAATAGTGAGTGGGTGTTCATACAGATTAATTAAATGGAGAGCATTACTAGTTAAATACCTGACTGATCTACAGAGATCGATGGAGCGCATTGAGTAAAAGTTTCCAGATTGTACAAGATGAGGTCAAAGTGACTATGGTTTAAAATTTGACAATTGGAACCTATGTGTTAAATATATAACAAATTCATATTTGATCTGATCATAAAGGGCACAAGATGTGAGCATAGAGTTTGGAGTTTAACCGTGATCGTTTGAATTTGAATATTTGAATTTTATAATGGGAAAAACTAGTCTGTGGTTTTTGGACCATATCTTTTGATCTTGATAGAGCTTGAACATGTAGTAAAAATTAAATTTTTATAGGATTACAATTCACATATTGAAATTTTAATTTTAAGGTGTAATTTTATATAAAAAAAAGTTATTGAGCTCCAAAGTTGACTATGTTTTTGTATATGTTCTATAAGGGACCCAAGAAGATTGTTTGAGCTTGTTTTGATATTGTTTCGATATATCTTGATGAATTAGATATTAGAGAGTGTTTTAGATTCCATGGGGATAATATGTGTGGTTTTTGGATGTGTGATAAATAATTAACCTATATGAACAAAAGTTAATAAGTTGACTATATGTTTGTTCATAGTATTCCTATGCACCAGGTTAGTGATTGAGTTGTTTGAGAATATGTAGAGGTAAGTATGAGTTAATATAATAATTTAAGGATGTAATATGGGACATAAGGAGTATAAATATGTATTTATAAGTGATACTATGTTTATTAAAGTGATAAATGGGTGAATAGGTCTCTATGAGACATATAAGGGATACAAGGGCCTTATTAAAAGGTATAGCTGCCCAAGGGTGACCCATAGGTGCCATGGACAAACTATGAAGATTTTTTGGATCCATATATTGATGTGAGAGATGAATTAATGGATAATTTATGCCTAATGTCTGACCAAGGTGTTGATTATTAAGTATACTCTATAAATGGTAAAATCAAAGATGGTGATTTTTAGATGTGTGAGTGAGAGACTTGGGAGAGATTTCTGAGACTTGTATGTGAGAGTTTTGGAGAGAAAAATAAAGGAGAGGAGAGTGAGAGTGATCATATTTTGCACTGACAAAAATATAATATTAAGGATTGTGTGTATGATCTATAGGTCATGTTTCTGATGATAGTATAGTGTTCTTACAATTTGAAGTTGTGCAAAGAAATCTAAGTGTGCATATAAGGATTGTTTGAGTGAAAAAGGAGAGAGATTGTGACATGCCTATGTGATAGGCATATATGAGTTAGAGATAAATTTTCTCCATTTGTTATATAATTAGAGGTCTAACATCAGGTGTTAAAGACATCAGTTCTAAGGTGGAAGTGTTCATTTCAAGGAGGGTCTAAAGGACTTGATCTTCCTTAAGGGTAGTTTTTCCTTGTGAAAAAGGCTTTCACTAAAGACCTTTGGTTAGAAGGACTTGATCAAGGTTTTATGTTAGAATGACTTAATCAAAAATGTGGTCATAAGGAATTGATCATCTTAAGGGTAGGTGCTCCTTGTGGAACTAGTGTTTCACTAAAGGCCTTAGGTAAGAAGGACTTGACCAAAGTTCTTGATCAGAAGGACTTGATTAATCTCTTATTTGTGATCATCGTGTAGGATAGTATTCCATGTGTTTTTAGGATTGAGAGTGGTTTTTATTTCCCAAGAAGGTTTCCCACATAGATCTTATGTTGTGTATGTGATCTTGTATTATGTTCATTGTTCACTACTATGAATGATCTATATGCTTCATGAATGATTGTTTTGAATGGTAAAGTGTTTGAAATGGTTTAGAAATTGAATTGGGTTGTTTTACACCACTGATTCGCCCCCCTCTTAGTATATTGCACCTCTAACATGAATTTGTTAAGGAGAATAGTAGGGTAAAGAGAAGTGAAGGAGCAGAGCAAGAGGATGACCTTCTAGGTCATGCCAATCAAATTATGAGATTTTTACTAGGTAGGCACATTTTTTTAATTTTGTGAAAATTTATATGAATATCCATATTTTTTATATTCATCTTATTAAAAATCAATGATCTATACATAAGTAATAGTATCTGTAATAGTAATAATTTAATTATCTATTGGATACCTAAACTAGTATTTGCTATTCATCATAATATTTAATCATCAGTCATATATTCTATTAATCATAATATATTATCAGATATTAGTCATATATGTAGTATCCGCTAAATGTCACTATCTGATAATTTTGTAGTTTAAACACATACACATTGATATTCATTCATTGTGTCATATATGATTTATCTTATTTATTTTAAGTCTTAGAGTGATATGAATAGTAATAGTTCATATTATCTCATATTCATTTACCAATTGATGGAAAATTATGGGCATTAGTGGAAGAAAGAGCCTCAAAGATTATATTGTGCATGCTAATAATATATAAATCTACTTATATTTCACCTAATATAATATGTATGTTATGCCTACTTAAAAAGATGATATAAATATATTAGAAAATAAAAATATTCTATAGTAAATTATATATGGCATATGGTAAACTATGTAGGAAAAATGGAAAAATAATGATATAGATATAACCCATGAAATAGAAGACTTTATAAGTGAGCTTATGCCCTAGATATTGTATATATACAATATCTTATATAAATTATTGTATTATACAATGACTATTTTAAAAATTAAATAATTACGCCCTATATATAACATATTAGTATACCATATACCATAAATCAGATGTCGATTAGCATACTAGTATATCATATATCATAAGTCGAATGTTGATTAGCATAATAGTATCTCAAGTAAATATATATAAATTGATTTTGAATAATGATTATATATATTTAGTACAATACCATGTATTAATGAATTACTCACCGTAAAACCATTTCGTTTGTAGAGATACTAGAAGGAAAACATAATAGAAAAGTGTACATAGCATGGATTTATCAGTACGTTCTTCAAACAACAGTGAGGATTTATCAATGAGAGATAAGGTGAATGCATTTTTGGATTCCACCCATGATGGAAGTCTATAGATATTTAAAAATAGAGCACATGAATTTGATGAAGGGTAAGGCATAGAAAGGACATAAATTGTAGTGAGAGATGTGAATGGATGTGGTACACTACATTTTGTTGTAAGATACGGGGTGATTGAGATTTAAAATTAAATTTTTGTGGAGTTAAAATTAAATGTAGATTAAAGGGATGATGATCCATGCTACTCGATAGGGACACTTTGATACAACTAAATATCTTTTGGAGCATGGTGCAGATCTTGCTACAACTTTCAATCAACTGGGAATCATGACTTTACATCATGCAATAGTAATAATCTATGTAGATTTAATATATTTATTACTTTCAAAGGAGTTGTCAATAGATTCTCCTAGAAATGATGGTTCACCATTAATATGGGTTATAGGTAGTGATAGACCAGAAGTAGACAAAGAATTATTGGGTCATGGGACAAATAGATTCCCATTTGTATTAGCTAAGTAGCCACTATTTAAAGTGAAATGCTAACTATTCCTATTCCTTATATTAGTATTAATTACCAAAGATTTAATATGAGAATAAGTTCCTAATGGTATTACCCAATGTTCACTTTATTATTTTTTGCTTTATTACTTGTTGCTTTATTACCACTAATATTTAGATTATTTAATTAGGTAACTCACCACTTTAGCTGAATAATATAATTATAGGTAGATTATGGTCCACGCAGCTAATTAATTTCTATATAAATAATAATAGTTAGTACTTAATATGTGTAAATCAGAGGTCAATTTAACTTAAGAATAGTAGAATATGGATAAAAATAGTTTATTGAATATAACATTTAGTTCATTCAAATTTTGGTAATATTAGTATCTTATAATAAGTTATCAATAGGGAAATTATAATAATTTTTGAAGTCATATAAATTATTTTATTAAAATTTTATATGACTGTTGATGTTTATATTATTTATATATTGTTGAGTACATGTATGCGATACAGAGTATGAGAATAGTTAATACATACAAGTGCATATGTATAGAAAATATATCTATATATGGACTTAAGCATTCATATAAATATATTACATAAATTGGTGTATTGGGTCATGTTCTTATAACTATAGTTTTATTGAATGTTAAAATTAAGTTATAAGATCTAGAGGGTAAGGAAACTCTATCCATATGACTACAATCTCCTAGAAATGTAATAATTGTTTAAATGAAATATTATTTTGATATGAGATATAACTTGGTTATGAGTTATTTGATTCTATAAAATAATTATGACCAGGGTTGTTTGAAATTGAGTAGTGTTTATATAACATGGTTGGCTATGATTTTAATGCTTATCATAGAATATACTACATATTTGTATCTTCTTACGAAAATTAGTAGTATGTAGTCTAAACACCGATTATACCTGGTTAGTCTAAATTGTACTTATTTTATTATTAGTTATGTGATAAATAATATTTTGGAGATTCATTCATATATTTGAAGGATTAAATGTATGTATTTTGATTATTCCCATGTTTATCATGTTTTAGGACTGCTAGTGGGAAGTAATTTGTATGAATATATTGGTTATGTTTATATTAACCAAATATTGAATTGATGGTACTAAGTAAGTATTGAGATAGACTTCACTAGCTTATTAGCATCAACAATGCTAGATGAAGGTGATCTGATCAAGTGGTATGTATGAAATTGACTTATCCTAAAGATCAATAACTATTGAAAACTTTGGCCAAATTAATGTTAGTTATACATTTTCATTTCATATGTATGATTTAAATGTGAGATCAATAACTATATGTTCTTATAAATCATATAGCACATATGTACTAGCTTGTCTCTCTAGATTCCTACACCATCACTACATAATTATAGATAAAGGGAGGGCCATTCCCTGATGGGGGATTGTGCTGGGGATTGATGGTCCATGGTTGGTGTGAAAAATCACATGGATGATGCTCTCTCTCCCCATAATAGTACTTCTTTGGAGACAACACTTGAGATTTCCAGAGATATTAGAGTTTGGGAACTCTTACTCTGTAGATCCATGTATCTTGTACATTGTATTATATTTATTTTTATGGAAACATTATCCCTGATGATATGTAATTATTACTTATTGTATATTGACAACAATGGTTTTATGTTTGTATCAATCATGGCTGGACATCTGTAATTACTTTCTATATTCAATTATGTTTTATTTCATATGATGCTAGTGATCAGTAACAAGTAGTTTTTACATGTTTATTTTATAGTTAAGATACTTAGTGTGTTTTAGCTTGATCAATATTTATATTCTCACATGGTGAATACTAATAGAAGTATACATTGATTAAATAAACAAATTATGTTATTCTAGGTAGATCCCAATGGGGCTATTACACATATGTCCAAACAAAGGCTTTATTTTTATAGCTAAGTACTTTGCAAGAGGATATGTATGAAATTATTTTTTGTTGACTATTGGTTTAAGTGGGACCATAAATTTATGTAGTTTTTTTAGCCCATATATTATTTAACTAATATGATTATTTTGATCAAACTCTTTTTTAAGCTCTTATCAATTTAAAAATTATATTTTTACTTAGTAACTAGATTTTTTATTTTATTTATAGTATTCTTGGTAGGTTTGCCATTTTTAGTGCAAGTGAACATTATGCTATCAATTCATCCACTATTTTTTCATCAAGATTTATTATTCCAAACTCGATATGGTCCATAATATCTTCATACAAGATCTTGGACGGGGCAACATAAAACTTAAGTCTCTACTACATGTCAAGAATTTGGGGCATTTTTAATTTTTTTGTATTAACACTTAATGTAAACAAAGAATCAAAATTTGTTTCATTGTACATGATAAACCCAATAATCAATTATTCTAATTTGTATCTTCTTGAAAATCTACATAAACTCAAGTTTTATTTTTTACTCATGAAACCCTAGGCAAGATCAGATCCACCAAAAAGGAGTAATATTTGAACCTAATGGGTGTAATAAATCACTCATTCACCAAAATGAAGATATGGATAAATGAATTTAGGTCAAATTACATCACAATAGAACAATTGTATCCATAAGGCATTGAAACTAAGTCTAATTATATTTAAATTAATAAAATAGTAAATAAGGCCTATTTTACATAAAACAATATTTTATAATTTAAAAAAATCACAATATGATGTTTTGGAAAAATGGATCATTTTCCACAATTGGGGGAGAAATCGTTAAAAAAATTACATAAAACAAGTCTAGAAGGAAAGACAAATAAGAAAGAATACATGAAACAAACAAAGACAAGTTTTTAGATTACTTTTTTTAATCGATAATGTGAATATATTTCAAGAAATGTTAGGCCATTTGTGTCTACTAATCATTTTATAAAATTTTATTTATTGATCATGTTCACCTGTCTCAAGTATCAAAAAATCTCTCTCAATTTCTTGAATTCTGCACAAATCACTGGGAAGCATATCTCCTTTTCTACAACCTTGATATATCATCACAAGCCAATAAAAATGAAGGAGTAAATGGGGAGACTAAATTATCCCTCTATTATCAACAAACCCATAGGTCAAAATGAAATTAGAAAATAACATTCAATGCACTTTAACAATAAATTTATAGATAAAATCTGTAATCCTATATGAATTTTCATTCTAGAATGAATTAGTGAAACAAGAAAATAAATGCTTCAAATGTTGATTCATTTTTTTTTATCGATTCTTGAATTCTATTGTAACACTTTCATAATAAATTACTTTAATAAATAAATGTCTCTTAGTTTGAATATCACTTATTGTACATTTACTAATGGAAACATATTTATAGACTTCTCAAATTCAAATTAGGATAAAATTGGCATATGTGATGACACACAATTGGCATCAAATACTAAAAAAATAGAGAAAAATGAACATGTGTTAAAAAAATAATCACAAAAAAACATACTAAAATTGTATAGAGTAAAACCTTGATGCCATAGAACCATACATTATATCATTTTTGGCAAGATACCAAGATGCCAAGAAAACTTGATGAAAGAATAAGAGAGAAAGATGCCAAGGATATGAAAATATAAGGAATACATGAACACAACCAAAACACAAGGAAAACACGTCAAAATAACAAACACACAAGTATCCTAGAGGAATGCAATTTGAGAAGTTAAAACTACTCAAAACCAAAATTAGGTATCTACATAAGTAACCACATTTTTATTTTGTATTAAGTTTGGTGTACATAATTTGATTATTCAATCCATGCATGTTAATTTCTTCAACTCTTACAAATATCTAAAACACATCTATCTAAAAAACATCAATAGATATTGATATAAAAGCCCTTATCTTAGATTTTTTGCAGACCACAATTATTAAAACTTCATTATCTCTGCACAATTTCTTATTGTTTGGAGACAAATCATGCCAATTTAATCACATAAATGTGTCAAGTTCAAATAATCTATTAAGAAAGAAATGAGGGCTCCAAAGTCCACTATATGACTAAGATATTGTGATTTTTTTCATTCTTTTCCAAGAAAAAGATTTATGTGAATCATTTAAAATGAATATTTAAAGTGACCACACACAAAGACATTACAACCCACTATCACCCACTAGATATTATTATAGAACATCTCTTGATATAATTAAGTTTATATATTAAATATTATTAAAATTTATCTTAAAATTTCATTCTTTTTAAATGTAAAAAATAATATGAAAAATTATTAATAATATTTATTAAATTAAAAATTAAAATTATAAATTTAATCTATTTTTATGATGACTATGATTGAAAATTTTTAGAGATAGATTGTGTTACAAGAGAAAAGAGTGATCAACATCACAAACAAAAACAAAAAAGTGCATTGAACAAACCCTTCCTCACTAAATTGCATTGGACGAAAACTTTCTTACATATCATATGCTATATACCATCTTTGTATTACATGCCTTATCAATGCACCTAAATTTAATTAGTATTTTAAAATTTTATGGGGTTCATATTTTTTACAAATTAAAAAAACCAAATGTTAAATATTAAAAAAATCATGATTAATTCTCAAATAAAATCAAATAATTTATGAAAATTATGATTGATTCCCAAATAAAATCAAATAATTTATGAGTACATTCATGTAAAAAAAGAAACTAATATTATTATAAAACATTTTTATATAATAATTGGATCCCTTTTTGCAGGTGAGAACACCAGTTGTTTCAACCTACAAGTGAATAATGCCTTGCCCCCATACTTGATGCTCTTGTATATGTAGAAAATGCTCCAAATCCTAATGAAGTAAAGAATGCCATGTTCAACATTAGATCTCCCTGTGACCTCCAATTCCTCCATACATTGTTTGGTGTATTTTCCCACTTTCTCACCTGCACATTGTGCATATTAAAATGTTATTATACATCTATTAGCTACATTTGTTACCTTCACATTATCCATATTAGAAAATTACTATACATCCATTATATTTAAATGAATTCTATAAGTGTTATACCTCATTGTTGAATGGATTATTAGGGGAAAGGAATCTATTTCCTTCACAATTTATGGTGGGATTTGCACTTCCCCCAATTGCATGCATTTCATAGTGGGTGTAGTAATTATTCACAACATGAAAGTATCCATGTCAGTACCTACATATAATCAACATTATTATTCTAAACTACATTAACCAAAAAAAAATTAAAACACTTTAAATGTTTTTCACTATGAAAATAGAGTTAAATTTAGAGATTATACCTAGGCACTCATTGAACAAGACCTTCTCCAAAGTGGTTGAATGAAATGGTTACTTGCATATTAACGTATTGAGTATAGTCACTATTGTGGCCTAGGAGCATCCCCTCAAAAGCAATCACTAACATTTTTAAATGTTTTTCAAATAAAAACTATGTGATTATGGTTTTATATTGCCACACTCTATGAAACATGAATCTATATATGTCAGATGAAATAGTTAGTTGAGTACCTTGTCATGGTTTGTGAAAAATTTGTTTGAAATGGTGATCACTGTTGACCCTCTTATGGCATCAATGAGTCCATCTTCATATCTTGACAAATACTAGTGGTCTACCTAAATTGTACTTGCTCAAAGTATTGAAATATCATCTCCATCACTTCAAGATCCATACCCATAATGGCTAAAGGAACTTCTCATATTGGTATTTCCTACAGGTTTACATCCATTTATGTGAACTCCATGACTAATGATATTGCTCACATAGGGTATTGTAATGTAAGCTCTATTATCTATGTGAATGTTGGCTCTTCTACCATTAATAGTCTTATAACTATTCATGATAAGCTCTTCTTTGAGTTGAATAACCATATCTCTATAGAAAATAATCTAGATAGGCTTAGTTTGGATGATGGCATAGTACAAAGTGCTAGGTCAAGAATTGATAGGATCATCGTCATTGAGATTAGTAATGATGTAAAATCTACCCTTTTGACCTCTAATGGCATTTTTTCAAATCTAATGGCACAATCAACAAGCCTCTTTCTATTGTTAACCTAGTTATGATCACAATGCCAAGAGTCATCGATGGGATTTCTCATTCCAAAAGACAAATAGTTCACTTAGTGTCTTGAACCATTCATACCCCTGCACACCATCTCTCTAAATCCTTAATACTTCATCTGAATTGTAAAACCAAAGTAGGATGGTTTTGTTTATATGCACTAATAAAGTATATAAATGGCTAGTCGTAACTATCATATGAGTTTGTAACAACTATATTATTATTATATAATGATTAAATATAGTATTAAATAGTTTTGAATATAAATTTCAATTAAATAACATAATAGTGACACTTATAATGACATGCTTACCTTTCTACTATTTTGAAAACCTCCTGAAGGTTTTCCACAACATTTTCAAAGAGAGGCTTTTCCACTACCAGCTTCATGATATTTTTTGATGTTTCAAATGACATGGCCAATTCTAAGTGGAAGAAAAACATAACAATACAAAATAATTAAGGATACATTTATCATGGCCATTTTAGCTAAGGGAAGACTTATAATGTGTTGATAACTAATGTTGGATCATCCAATCTCCTCTATGCATGATTTAGATAATCATTTTGCTTTCAATTTTTATGGTGCTGAATTTACACACTCAAATAATAATTATAATTAGTCTTTGTTTTTTATGAAGCTCCAAAATTTTCTTGGACAAAAAATAATACATGCATGTTTAAAACTATTTTTAGATTGCTACAATGCATGCATTTTTATTTTTAGACCTTTGTTTAGATTGTTGTTCAAATAGTCTATTAAATTCCTCTAAATCAAGTGATCTTTATTATTAATAAGTGGTTATGTAAAACACTGCATATTAAATGTAAAAACTCTTTTTTTGTTAATTATTTAATCAAAATATAGTATAGTAATGAAAATAGGGTACTTTGCCTTCTTCGAATTTAGTGTATGATTTATGTTTGCTATATCTATTGATATTTGATAAGGGATGCAATTGATTTGGCTATGTTCTTGATATTGTTCATTTTACCTATCATGATTATTTAAGGGCTATTTTATAACTTACATTTGGTACCAAAGAAGGTTTTTTCTTTTGGGTTAAATATTTAGTGGTTGGATTTTTTCCAAAAGTTTATCATGTCAAATTCTAACTCACCAATTCCAAAATTTGATTGAAATGAGTATGATTATTGGTTCATCAAAATGATGATATTTCTTATAGTAAAATATTTGTTGGAGATTTTTGAATTAGGTTATGCCAAGCCAACTGATTGGAATGCCCTCACAGTGAATGATAAAATAGCTAAGAAGGAAGTTAAGAAGAAGAATGCTCAAGCCTTATTCCATGTTTAAATAACTCTAGATAAGAACGTATTTCTGAGAATTGCAAGAGAAAAGATATTGGAGGATGCTTGGAAGAATCTAAAAGAATCTTACCAAGGTAGTGATCAATTCAAAGTTGTCAAGTTATAGACATTGAAGAGAGAATTCAAGAATTTGAAGATGCAAGAAGCTGAAAATGTGATTACCTATTGTGTTAGAGTAAAATATGTGGTCAATAAAATGGCTAAACTTGGTGAAATTGTGAAAAATGAGTTTGTGATCAAAAAGGTGTTGAGGACTCTCACACCAAGGTGGAACAATGTTGTCATAATCATAAAATAAAGCAAGAATTTGTCTACCCTTCAATTTGATCATCTAGTTGGATCTTTGATGTTTCATGAAGAAAGATTGAGATATTCATTTGGAGAGAGTGATGAGAAAGGCTTTTCCTCCAAATTACAAATCAGAAAGAATGAAGATGCCAATAGTAGCACCAAAATCAATCAAGGCTACTGTATAGGTCAAAATCATAATTACTCAAGTGGAAATAGAGGTAGAGGTGGTTCACGAGGAAGAGGTGGTTTCAAAGGAAGAGGTAGAGGCTTATTTGATAAAAGAAATGTCCAATGTTACCATTGTAATAGGTATGGCCAGTTTGAAAGGGATTACAGATTAAAAGAAGGTAAAAGTGTTCATTATGCTCAAGAGGGTGATGAGGCTCCTTCAAATAATTTATTTCTATCTTATGACAAAGCTGAAAATGTTTCTAAAGATGTTTGGTATTTAGATTCAGGATGTTATAACCACATGTAGGGGAATGAAAAGATTTTTTATATAATATATGAAAGTTTTAAATCCAAGATCAATCTTGGTGATGCCAAATCATCGGGGTTGCTGCAAAAGAAGGTATGTAGAGTGATAAAGACATTTATTACACTCCAAAATTAAAGCATAATATGTTGAGTGTCAGACAATTGTGTGAGAAGAATTATAAAATTGTAATAAAAAATCAACAATGTATAATTTATGATAAGAATCAAATCAATAGAGTGTTTATAGTTGTGCCTATGACAAATAATATGATTTTCCCATTGAAGTTTGGTGAACATAATAGTAGCCTTGCCAATATGACATATGAGGATATAAGTTGATTGTGGCATCTCATGTATGGGCATTTAAATTTTCATAGTTTAAATATTCTAACATCAAATGCATTAGTTTCTAGTTTGCCTAAAGTTGAAGAGCACAAGGAATTTTGTGAAGGATGTGCTAAAGGAAAACATGCAAGAGAGAAATTTAAAAAATGCAATGCATGGAGGGCCCATTATCCATTTCAGTTAGTTCATTTAGACATTTTTAGTCCTATGCAGACAAAGAGTTTTTGTAAGTCATCATATTTCATTACTTTTATTGATGATTACTCATGATAGTGTTGAGCTTATTTTTTGAAGACCAAAGGTGAAGTTCTTGAGACATTCAATAGGTTTAGAGCCCTTATGGAAAATGAAAAAAGGTGCAACATCAAATTTTTAAGGACTGATCATGGAGGAGAATTTTATTCAAAAGCCTTTCAAGGTTATTGTGATATGTATGGCATTAAAAGACAACTCACCACTACCTACACACCTCAATAAAATGGTGTAGTTGAAAGGAATAATTGTATAGTGGCGGAAATGGCATGAAGCAAGCTATAAACAAAGGGAGTAAGCAGTTCTTTTTAGGGAGATACAGTTGCTATGATAGTATATATTCTCAATCAGAGTCCCTCTAGTGCACTTGATAGGATGACTCTGTATGAAGCTTGGTATGAGAAAAAGCCAAATGTTAATTATTTCAAAGTTTTTAGTTGTTTAGCCTATGTTCATTTTCATGATCAAAAGAGGCAAAAGTTAGATCCCAAAAGTGAGTCATGTATTTTTGTTGGATATAGTGATGAAAGTAAGACTTACAGGTTATATAATCCTCTCACTAATTGGCTTATTGCGTCAAGAGATGTGATTTTTGATGAAGGGGGAGATTATGGTCATCAAAAAGGCCATATAGAAAGTCAAAATATGTTTTAAATGATGTTATTATTGATGATATTGATCATGAGCATCCCACTAATATTTCTATTCCAAGTGCTACAAATCCACCAAGTAACCTCTCATCTAGTTTTTCAATTCCAAGTGTAAGTCTAGATTTAAGTCCTAATTCTACAAGAAAGGTAAGAATATTGAGTGACATCTATCAAAGGAGTAAAATCAAGCACATGAAGAAAATCCAAGAGGTGAGACAGTGAATTTTGCTTTACTTACCAAGGCTGATTTTAAACCATCATGTTTTGAAAATACATGTACTAATGAGCTTTGGATGCAATAAATGCAAGAAGAGATGGATTTTATTCACAGGAATGACACTTGGGAGATTGCAAAGCTTCCACATGACAAGAAGAATATTAGCACCAAGTGGATCTACAAGACTAAGTATAATAGTGATGGAAGTGCTGAAAGGTAAAAGGAAAGATTAGTTGCTAAAGGATTCACATAGAAGTATGGCATTGATTATGAAGACACATTTATACTAGTCACAAGACAAGAGACCATTAGAATGTTGATTTCTTTAGCAGCTCAAAAGAATTGGAGCATCTATCATATGGACATGAAAAGTGCCTTCTTGAATGAGTACTTAGAAGATGAAGTATCTATGGAGCAAACACAAGGTTTTAAAGTGCAAGGAAAATAAAATCATGTCTACAAGTTTAAGCAGGCTTTGTATGGCCTCAAGAAAGCACTACTAGCATGGTATGCTAGGATTGATGAATAATTTCAAGAGAATGCTTTTCAAATAAGTAAGAGTAAACCTACCTTTTACTTCAAACAAGAAGATAATGATATTTTTATTGTTAGTTTATATGTTGATGACTTGTTGTATATGGGTAGTAGTTCTAAGATTAAGGATGAATTCAAAGTTTCCATGATGAATGAATTTGAGATGAAATATTTAGGCCTCATGAAATATTTTCTAGGAATGGAGGTTTTTCAAAGTGAGAATGAAATTTTCATTTTTCAAACAAATTATGTCAAAGATATGTTGAATAAATTTTATATGGTTGATTTTAAACTAGTCTCCACTCTAATTACTCATGGAGTTGTGTTGTGTAGAGATGATGGTGCTGAAATAGTTGATGAGATAGCTTATAGGAGCATTGTTATAAGTTTGATGTTTTTGACTCATACAAGACTTGATATTGCTTATTTAGTTTCACTTGTTTCAAGGTACATGCCAAATCCATCTTAAATACATATTAAGGCAGCCAAGAGAATTTTCAGGTATGTGGAAGACACTCTAGATTTTGGTATTCATTACTACACTTCTAAAAGGTTCAATCTTGTTAGTTTTAGTGATTTTGATTGTGGAGGTAGTTTGGATGATTGAAAGTCTACATTTGGTAAATGTTTTTCTTTTGGTCCTAGTTTGATTACTTGGATCTCAAAGAAGCAAAGTATAGTTGCCCTTTCTTCTACAAAAGAAGAGTATGTTGCAATCACTTCAATAGGTACACAAGCAATATGGCGTAGAAAACTTATTGAAGAAATTAAAGAGATACAAATCCATTCCACAGTGATTTTTTGTGACATTAGTGCCATCAAATTAGCTAAGAATCTAGTCCATCACAATAGGACAAAACATTTTGATTTAAAGCATCATTTTATCTGAGATTTAGTGTAGAAGAAGGTAGTAGAATTGAAATACATCAACACTAAAGAATAATTGGCATATATTTTCACTAAGGGAGTTACAACAGAATAGTTTTTGACACTCAGAGACTGAATTGTAAGCCCTCTCAACATCAAGGGGGAGTATGTTGATAACTGATGCTAGATCACCCAGTCTCCTCCATGCATGATTTAGATAATCAGTTTGCATTCAGTTTTCATGGAGCTGAATTTGGACACTTAGTTAATAATTATAATAGTCTTTGTTATTTATGGAGTTGCCAGCTTTTCTTGGACAACAAAAAATACATGCATTTTTAAAACTATTTTTATACTATTATAATGCATGCACTTTTTTTTAGACCTTTGTTTAGACTACTTTTCAAACAGCCTATTAAACTCTTATTAATCAAACACTCCTTATTATTAATAAGTGGTTATCTACAATACTACATATTAAATGTAAAAACTCTTTTTTTTGTTAATGCTTTAATCAGAATATAATATAGTAACAAAAATAGGGTACTCAGCCTTCTTCAAATTTAGTGTATGATTTTCATTTGTTATGTCTATTTATATTTGATAAGGGATGAAAATGATTTAGTTAGGTTCTTTTTGTTGTTCATTTTCTATGTCATGATTATTTAAGGGATATTTCAAAACTTACACAATGAATAGAGATTTTAATGGAATTAGCCTTCCTTATATAGAAATTCAGCTACTAAAGGTATAAGATGTTATGGTAGTGAATGAGGATTAATCTTGACAACTACCCATTGACAATATGGATTCCATGCACGTTATCACATGGGCACTATGGTGGTAATGAAGATGAATGGAATCTAAGAATATTTTATGGTGGTGAATCATTATGTAAACTTAAATAACAATTGTAACTGATGTGTGGACTCCAAACTAGTGTATCATGTTATTTAGGTGTTCTCATATTCAAAACAATTGTAAATGAGCTGACCTATTCACATAGGGATATCATGTTATTTACATGTTATCATATTCAAATCCCCTAAAAAAATCATTTGATGATTACATAGATCGTCACATACGAAAACCACCAAAAAGAAGATGTAGAAGAGAGAACATTTAGAATTATTTCATTATCCATTATCAAAGGCATTGAATTTATGCATAAGCCACCATTCATTGCATAATCCTTAAGTAGATGTTCACAATAGATGTAAGTATAGTTAGAACGTTGATTTTTTTGGGTTTGGTAACAATTTTAATCTCTAAAAACTTTTAGCTTTTAAGAAATAGTTATATAAATTTAAAGCTTCGGTGATAAATATTTTGTTTCCTTCCAGTTTTAAAGTTACTCGTGTACTTCTTCTCCATAGTGTGGTGGGTGTTGTGGATTGTCTTAGTAATCTTTTAAAAAAAAATTAATTATTAAGTTTATTCTAGATTATTTGATTTTATAATATTATTTTGATGAAATTTATGATATTTTTCCAATTTTAATTTATTATTTTGATTAAGTAGATTTGAATAAGGTTACTTATAGGGTGGATTTTCCACTCTTAAAATCGATAGTTTTCAAGTCAATGCTTTTAGTGAATCTGGGGAATATCATTCCTATGATGGTGTTCGTATTCATTTTTTTGATTTTTGAGTTATTTTAAAGAGTTATAGGACCTAACAAGTTCCTGCTGTCAATGGGCTACTTCTTCCTTATCTATTTGAAAATGTTTCTTTTAATGATTATGATGAAAGGTTTATATGAATTTTATGTTTACTATTATATTAAGAACATCACTCACACTCTTGGATCCTTTAATGGGCCCTTTTTATCAAGGTGTACCCATATTTTTGGTCCCATACATTTATTGAATTTTTAGTCATTGTAATGTCAGTTCGTGTATAAATAAGGTCCTAATTTTAAAATATTTTTCTTTTAACACACAAGCATTGTAGTTCATCTACATCTAGAGACTACACATAATAGTATTATCATTATGTTGAGAACTCGCATCCACTCTAGAGAAATCAAGTAAACATTAAGTAATTTATAATTCCCATCTTATCCTTGCCCTTGTATATTTCATTAATCAAGGTGCTAATCAAGGTTGGAACCATTCATCTACTACTACTTATTAGTTTATAAAATATGTCCTTGGACCTATGGATGTGGATTTGGATTCTTAGAAATGAGAAAAAAAGGAATTGATAGACATTTTGTGTCTTAATTTGGAGGCTAGTTTTGGAAATATCTATTCGAAGGAATCCCTTTAGTTGGAGGTTCACCATAGATGTAAGCATAATTAGAATGTTAATTTTTTGGGTTAAATAACCAATTTAATATCTAAACATATAAATTTTGAGAAATAATTATAGAAATTAGAAGCTTTAGCTAGAAATATTGTGTTTCCTCCCAATGTGAGACTTGTTCCTATAATTCTTGTCCCTAATTTGTTGGGAGTTGTGAGCTATCTTAGTAATCTCTTGGTTGTTTTAATGATTAGGTTTGTCCTAGATTCTACTATTCTAAAATAATATTCTAAATAAATCTATGATATTTTTCCAAATCCACTTGATTATCTTGACATGCTAGATTTGAATAAGACTGCTCATAGGATGGATTTTACACTCCTAAAATGGGTTATTTTAAACCAAGTTCTTCTAGTAGTCTATGGGAATATCTCTGTATGATGGTGTTGGTTTCGAAGTTAGTATAAAGATATATACGACATGGTAGGTTCTTGACATCACAAGGATACTCTTCCTTATCTGCCCAAAAATGCTTCTCTCAATATTTTTCATGTAGATTTTATATGAATTTGGTATTGATTAGTGTATCAAGAGCATCACCTACACTCTTGAATTCTTTAATAGGCCTTTTTGGTTATGGTACACTCATATTTATGGTCCCATAAATTTTTGAATTTTTAGTCATTTAATATTAATTGGTTTGTAAATAAGGTATTTATTTAAAGTCAATTTTCTATAAAGACACAAGCATTGTAGCTCATCTACATATAGAAACTACACATAATATTTCTAGCATTATGTTAAGAACTCACATTCATTCTAGATAGATTAGGTAATCAATAAAGAATATACAATTCCCATCTTGTCTTAACTATTGTATATTTCATTAATCAAGGTTATACCTACTTATTATGTTATCAAATATAATTGAACCCGTGCTTTGGTTAATATAAAAATTTACTTATTATTCATGATGTGTGTGTGTGTGTGTGTGTGTGTGTGTGTGTGTGTGTGTGTGTGTGTGTGTGTGTGTGTGTGTGTGTGTGTGTGTGTGTGTGTGTGTGTGTGTGTGTGTGTGTGTGTGTGTGTGTGTGATGGAAAGGGTGAATTTCATTATCATAAATAAGAATTATGATTAAAATTATTTTAATTATACTCTATCATACCATATATGTTTGATGATGGACTTAGTTTATGTGCATAATTTTCAACTTTGTAGCAATAACTTATACAAAAAGTTTTGATGATGAGAAGAATAAAAAAGAAGATACCGTGCTCCAATGTACCCATGTTTCATCTTACAATGACCACCATATCCACATAACTTAAGTCATTTCCATATCAATTTTTATTATGAAGCCATGTGCACAGTACATATATCTAAATGTTTATTATAATGTATCTTAGATATTATTTTAAGTGAGACCCTCATGAAGTCTTCAGTCACTGTGAATCCATAGAGTGTTTGAGGTATGATAGCATGATTTTTAGAGGAGCAACCACCCCAAAAAACTTATATTTTGAGTATGTTACATACATCTAAAGATAATATTAATTTCAAATTTTATGAGGTCTCATGATTTTTTCAATCTTATTAAATTTACATATAGTATTTTAGGCTTAATATGTGGTGGTAATAATATCATGTTAAACATAATATTTGACGCAAGATTTTCATGATGATTCCATATGTTTCCCATACAAATGTCATGTGCTTTAAGTTGTTCATAAGTTTCAAACATAAACCTAGCTCATGAGAGCTATTGAAGTATGTGGGGCAACTTGAACATTTTAAATACCTTTTGGTTCAAATGGAATGACATTGTCTTGACATTGAGTATTATTGGGTGGAAAGGACCCAAACTTTATTTTCACATGGATGTGTTTATGAGGGTGAATATATATATATATATATATATATATATATATATATATATATATATATATATATATATATATATATATATATATATATATATATATATATATATATATATAGAGAGAGAGAGAGAGAGAGAGAGAGAGAGAGAGAGAGAGAGAGAAAATACACTTAGTGATTGGATTAGGTGTCATTTATCCTGGCATCCACAATGTCCATAACATTATTATTAAAATAATATGCAATGCAAGATATTTATGAGGATGAGATTTGTGATGCATCCAAACATCATGAACTCTAATTTGTTTTCAGGATTTAAAAGTAAACTCTTTGTAAAGGATTGAAGTAAGATTTTCTACATGAGGTGTGTGGATGTATTGGTCATTACATCACAACTTTTTATGATTGCAGTACATACATGATACCATAGCACTATTTTCACCTATAAATCCCATGATATTATGTGAATCCACATATTTTTTTCATTATGCATCCTGGTTAAATTTTGAAGTGTGTTTGTGAGGCAGTTACATAGTATTAGTGTTGATACTTTACTATGTAGATGACACATAGTTACCATGGGACTGTGGCCACTCTGCTAGATATTTAAATTGGTAATTTAGATAAAATCCCTTATAATTAAAATGTGATAGCATTCAAATACACTTTACGAATATTAATATTAATAGAGTGGGATATTACATGAGTTATGATGTCTTGATTGCGATAATTATCACCAACCAATGGCTTATATTTGGACTTATATTGCATAAGTATAAAGGTAATATCACTTGATTTTTTACATACACTCATTATTATGTTCAATAATGTTAAATTTACATATAGACTTTTAAATTTAAAAATCAATGGCCATAATATTATGATTAAATAATATGTAGCATAGGTTATCCATGATGATGCCATATGTCTCTCATCTTGGCATCACCCATACAATCCACCATAATGTCTTTGAATCTACAAATAATCCATAAGGCTTTGGTGACTGCCATATTAATAGCATTGAAGTGTGGCCACTTAAATAATATAAATATATTTTGTTGTGAATGGAATGGCATGGCCTTGACATCAAGGCCTGCATGGGTGCCTAGGACCCCACACTCACTTTTCACAAAGACTCTCTTAAGAGGATGAATTATTTATATATATATATATATATATATAAAATTGTGAACACTCTATCAATATAGGACCTATGATTATGACAAGTGTCAATTTTTTTGTCACCATGTCAAGTAATGAACCCTTTTTGTAAAGTATTAAAGATTTTTTTTTAATTTGATCTATATGGCTATGTTGGTAATTATATGCTAATTTATTATGATTTGATTCTATGGGAGACCATTGTGGTATTAAATTAGGTGTGTGCATTTATGTATGTGGGGGACACGTGATGTGAATAAAAACTTAATTAAACAATGGATTGGTGGACACGTGTATGGTGGACTTGCTTGTTCACCTCAAACATGGTTTTTTTTCACTTGTAAACATTGTGATATTATGTTAATACATAGATGCATTGAATTATGTGGTCTAATTAAAATGTGGATCCTTTTCACAAGGTTGTTACTTAATAGTAGTGTCGATACTTTATGATCTAGAGGCCACATTGATACCATGTGAATGTGGCTACTCCATTAGATATTTTAATTGGTAATGTGATGACCTTTATCTTTGTGGTGTCACTTTATTATAATTTTGTGGATATATTTAACATATATAGGGTTTTTAAACATGGAGTGTTGACATTCTCCATCAAATTAAATCTACAGGTATAGTGATCAAATTTGATGCATATCATTTACTCACTACATTAAAAGATTAAAAAAAAATGAACATATAATTATTTAAAATTTAAATTTAAATTTAAATCAAGAATTAAACGGATATGTATAAATTAGTGATGATTATAAAATTCCCCTGTAACTTCTAGTTTGATAAATTTTACACTGAACGCTGAAATAAAACATTCTGAACATATAAAACATGCAGAATTTAATTCACAATGAATTTAATCTACCTTTAATACATAGGGAAAAATATTAAATAACTTGGATGTGGATATTTCTAAATGCATTAAAAAACCTTATATACTAAATATAACATATATTTTGAATATGTAAATATTTATCTATTACATCATGTCAAATATAATTTTAATTATTTGATTTTAAAATCAATTTTAATATCAAAAGTTTCACACAAATAGATTTTAGAATTTAAATAATTATTTAAACGTTCTATTATGTTAAATTTATTATTAATTAACTCTTCTCAAACTCATTTTCAAATATTAAAAGTTAAACATATTAGTTTTGAATTTTTTCATAAAATAACATCCCAAAATTATTATATCAATATTATTCAATTTAAAAAATAAATAAAAATTACTTTTAAATTTTTTATCTAACCTAAAAATTGTCACAATTAAATATAAACATTAAAAATATTAATATAAAACAAAAATTCTTAATTTTAATTGTTTTGTTGATTAAAATTAATCATTCTAAATAAATCGTAAATTATCATATAATTCTATAAACCAATAACCTAAAATACCACCTCTACCTTTCCTTTTACACGGTGTCTCATTTTTCACTATACTCTTGAAAATCCAAACTTTTAATTTTTCCGAAAAACAAATTTAGAAATTGACCGATTTCACGAGGTAAATTTTGTTGACTGTTATTCACTTAACATTATCCTTAAAAATTTACAATTTTAAAAATTAAATATATATTTATTATTATATTTTATATAATTCGACAGTCCACCCAAATATTTTTCCATTCCAACCTATGCATTATTTAAAAGATTTAGACCATTATAAATGTAAATACCTTCCCCTCTCCTACTCTTACAAGGCAGTGAATGGTCAAATGTACTTTAGGTGGGAACCCTACTTGAGATGGAGCACTGATCATATTTTCATCTAGCCACCCACCTAATATTTCTCCAGAATAGTGACAAATAACTTGGATAAGAGACTAACGAATATGATGGTCCTATAAAAAAAAAAAAATCTTTGTGAATAGGTATGCCTTTGTTGGCCTGCAATTTGGAAGAAACCGTTCCAAATTAATCTTATTAAACATAGTTTCAAGCAGCACATACAAAGGTGGACCAAAAAAAATATGCATTTTATCAACCAAACCATGAGGATCGGGAGCGTCTCCATTTCTGATATGGAGAATATCTGTCTCTATATACTATTCTGAGATAAGTTTTATGCCTTTGATGGATTGTTCTCTCTGCTGCCATTAAATATTCTACCACAATTGATTCTTTTGTGATTTTACAAGTAAATTATCCTATTCTCATAAAATGCGATGTGCTATTACAAATTAAAATGTTAAAATACTTACATAGAAAAAGTGGATGCTTATCCCTCGCCACAATATCTTTTCTATCTGCTTAAATCCTAGACCATTCTTTCCCTCAAATATCCTCCCTGAAAAAATCTTAAAACATTCAACCTGATTTGGTATTAAAATCACTAACTAAAATTACTTATTCTACTTGTATAAAATCAGAGATGTTTTTTACTAAATGTGATAAAATTGAGATGCTGAAAATTATGTTTATTTTTTATTTTTTTTTCAAAACCGTCTTTGCATTGGTTGGTTATATGTCTAGATTTTCATTAAAAATGTACTTTACTAAATGTGATAAAATTGAAATGCTGAAAACTATGTTTATATTATATATATTTTATTTTCAAAACTGTCTTTACATTGGTTGGTTATATATCTGAATTTTCATCAAAAATGTACTTTATTAAATGTGATAAAATTAAGATACTAAAAACTAAGTTTATATATATATATATATATATATATATATATATATATATATAACCCATCTTTACATTGGTTGATTACATGTCTGGATTTTCTAGGCACATGAATGTTTTAGGGATATTAAATTGATACTAATAAAAAAAGAATTATATGAAGATTTTAATAAAAACTATTTCTCAAAAGACAAACTAGCAGTTAAAATTGAAACACCGTACACTTTGCCTAGAAAACATAGACCAACACAATCTTTTAACTGATCTTTTCATTTAATTAAAATATTTTAATGTAAGATATTTACTATAATAGTTGACAGGTTATTATCACATTCCAAAATTTACATATGAATATGTGTATTTAAAAAATAGATTATTCTAAATTTATTTCAAACATATAAAACTAAAAGTACTAGTTTTAAAATAAATTAATCTAATCCATTTTTATTTTATGGTTTTATTATTTTTAGAAAATAGACTAAAAATAAGTAATCTAATTTATAGCTATTATATGAATTTTTTCGTCTCTAAAAAATATTTATTAGACAATATTTATCTAACATTATCTTATTTGAAGACGTATGGACTAACAATTCAATCTCATAGTTTCAAAAACAAATAAAAACTCAACAACTTTAGTGAAGATATCTGCAATCTATTCTTGAGTTTCTATATAATTTAATTCCACCTCTTTTTTCTAAAACAAATATTGAACTAAGTGGCACTTCAAATCAAAATACTTTGACATACTATAATAAAATATATTGTTGATTGATTTAATAGTGCTTATGTTATCACAAAAAATATTGGTTGATTGATTTTATTTTTCCCCATATTCATATAAAATGTTTCAAAGCTATGATTCTTGCGTACCTACTAGTGTGAACACAATATATTTTGATAATGAAGATGAAATAGAAGTTGAACTTTACTTATTTAAGACCTATGTAACCAAAACTAAATCAAGATAGAAAGAATGGATTTTGACCGTTTGCTATCTAAATTACCTCCCCAATTAAAATTACTGAAACCAATAAATTCAAAATTTTAATGTAATAATAATTAATACCAAAATTGATAATATCTTTCACATACCTCAATAAACTCTTTGATGTCTTCATATAAATCTCTAAAAAATTTAATATATAATCTGAAACAAGATTAAATGAATAATAAATATTTGGTCTTGTATGAGTTAGAAACATTAACTTTCCAATAATATTTATATAATCTTTTTCATTAACTATATTGGCACCATATTCTTTACATAACATAACTCTATGAATATTTAGAGTGGAAACTAGTTTACAATCAACCATGCCCAATTTTTTTCAACATATTTTTTACATACATTGTTTGAGAAATGAAGATTCCATTCTTATATTGATGAACCTCCATCCATAGAAAGTATTACATATTACCTAAATTTTGAAGAGAAAATAGATCTAATAAATTTAAAATGAGAGAAACAATAGCATAACCCTTTAGAAATGCCTCAAATAAATGTTTTGATACTCTAGAAAATACCATAGCCCTTTAAAAATGTTTAAAAAATATGTGCATTATTTTGTTCGATCAAACGCCATATCAAACCCTCTTGCACAAAGTTTCACAAGCTTATTCAAATTGAGACAATAATTATGTGCATCAATAGACTTGCATGAAACTTACAAACAAATATTTCTATGCAGATAGAAGTTTGGACAAAATTATACTTCAATAATTTTCACTCATGCATCGTTAAAAATAGACAAATGTAATTGTCAAAAAAGTTTGAGCATGTTTGTAATTTCATCTATAACATATATATAATCTAAACATTTTCTATTTCATATAAAACACTATAAACAAAATTTATTGTTCGACATAATTTGTTCGGGTCCACTCTATCTTAAATTTAAATGTACATTTTCATTATAGAGTATAAACTTATATCTCACTTGCTTTCTCTAAATGTATAACCAATTAATTAATTATTAACTACTTTTTTACATATTATTGATCTAACTAAATGTTTATGAATATTTGTAAGACAATATTAATGTAAATGTATATATCTCTAATACACATTTAATTATAAAATACTTTAAGTAGGAATGTAATGATTGCAATAAAACTTAATCTTAAATCTTACTTAAAAATTACATAATTTAAAATAAAAAAACACTCCAAATTAATTTTGTAATATAATATTCTATTTATATATGACGATAGTTTCTTAATCAACCAACATAAAATTTACAAGGTGGAGTGTTATCGTAATAAATAAAAAGATTGGATGTAAGGATGAAGTCATGTGGTAGGATTTAAATGATTTCTTAGTGATCACTTAAAGTTAATATTTTTTAAGTTTCAGGAAAAAAATTGCTCTATTTAAATTATAACTGAATAAATCTTCGAACACGATACTAAACCTAAATTCCATCAATTATTATTTTTAATTAAAACAAAAAACAAAAAAAATACGAGTGAATATGAAACGGGCTCGTTTTATCCGGAAATTAATGAGTCAAAAAAATCATCGCTCTGAAATAATAAACTACCGATGTAAAACTACGCCTCCATTACCGGGGCTGACTTTAGCATATAATAGTTTTCACATCTGAACCGATGTTAGAGTCTATATCGATGTAACAAAACTACAAAGTTGTGGGGCATATGATAGTTGCTATAATAAACTACGCCTCCATTACCGGGACTGACTTGAGTAACCTCCCAAGCCGATCGATATTGAGGGACTGAAATTGACCAGCTATAATGTGAAACCAAAAGAGGTGAGGCTCCATAAATTCAACGATCCAACGCCTTCAATAATGGATAAACAATCTACGCAAAAAGTTTTTTTTAGGTGGATGTGACGGTCCTCGCCATTTTCAAATTTGCGTTGAATTTTTGAACACCCAAGCCCACCATATGTGAATCTGTCTACAAAATGCGTGTAATGTGCATGTTAATGAAACGTATGTCCACCAAGGAAACTAGATAAGAATAAAAACCGTCTACTTTAATGCAAGTTAACTGAAGGCATCCTTTAAATTTTTGTATTATTATTATCTTTATTAAGAAATATAGTTGTTCTTATACTAAGATCAGTGGCCTACTGCCATAAATAATGAATATACTAATTTAGAGTCTAGACGCTGATCATTAAATTTTCAGACTTTTCCACAGAAATTGCGATTATTATATCACATCAGTATGCATGTAACAGCTATTATTTATGGTTATGGTTTTTAATTTTAAGTAAAGCTCAATAATTATCACAGATTCCACTTTAATGAAATAATAATAATTATCATACATTCCATTAAAACCGTCCAAGTCGTACGAACGTGATAACGTGCATTGTCAACGGTTGTGTGGGTCTCAACATTATTCGCTACATATTCTATTTCATTATATAAGAAAGACCAATGCCATATCTTGGTATACCATTGCAATCTCTATTTCATTATAGGTCTTCCCTCACTCAAAATGGGCATTTGTCAAGCCTCAAAGGCACTGCTTCTTTCAGTTGCTATCTTTTTCTTCCAATCAGAAATGGTCGAGTCATTTGGAACTTTAAAAAATATTACGGGACAACGGCCTGTGTCTGAAAATGCCGTACAACATCA
The DNA here is from genome assembly GCA_037957365.1 of Torreya grandis. Lineage (NCBI taxonomy): Eukaryota > Viridiplantae > Streptophyta > Pinopsida > Cupressales > Taxaceae > Torreya > Torreya grandis. Next base: position 1,861,543 of record JARHVA010000450.1, read on the forward strand.
GGTTGAAAAGCCTGAGTTTGTAGTTGAAATGGTAGAAATGTAAGCATTTAACCAATTCTGTTTGTTGTCTTGATCTAAACTTTATTTATCGTTTCTTGTTCTATTTTTTTATAAATTAAGCATTTGTTACAAAGATTGCGTCTCTTTACTGCAGAACATTTCTATTTATAATAATAATTGTAAAGAAGTAAAAAGACATTGGGAAAAATCAGATCTTATAAGTTGGTATTTCTTCTTCAGTGGATATCATCATGCTTACTCGTATGGCCTAATTTATTCCATGTTCTCTGTTCAATACATTTTCTATATAAAATTATTCGTGAAATTATATCCTTGTCAGTTAAACTACATACCTTGCATAATATAGTTTAAATGAAATTATGAACTGCAGATATTTATTCTAGTAAGAGTAGTGTAACTATTCATGCATATAAGCAAATACATTACATTTCTATTTTAAAGGTAATATAAATTAAGGGATTAAGATAAAATATTATAGGTTGTCAAGACGATTAAGGGATTTAAGAGCTGGTGTGCAGAAGCATGAATAGATCGAGACGGCAGCTCAGCTATTTGTCCTGCAGAACGGGTAACCCCATTGACGATTGCTGGCGTTGCGATCCCAATTGGGTTAACAACAGAAAGAGGCTTGCTAGCTGTGCCATCGGATTCGGAAGAAATGCCATTGGAGGACAGAACGGTATATTTTATGTCGTCACAGATCCTAACAACGATGATCCAGTCAGTCCCCGGCCAGGCACTCTGCGACATGCTGTCATTCAAACTGAGCCTCTCTGGATTATTTTCCAAAGAGATATGGTTATTCAGCTCAAGGAAGAACTTATCATGAACAGTTACAAGACCATTGACGGCAGAGGAGCCAACGTTCACATAGCAAATGGAGCTTGCATAACAATACAGCATGTGAGCAATATTATCATTCATGGAGTTCATATCCACGACTGTAAACCTGCAGGAAATACAAATGTGAGGAGCTCCCCCAGCCATTATGGGTATAGAACTCGAAGTGATGGAGATGGGATTTCCATATTTGGAGGAAGTGCAATTTGGGTAGACCACTGCTCTTTGTCAAGCTGTGCAGATGGACTGATCGATGCCATCAGAGGATCAACAGCCATCACTATTTCGAACAGCTTTTTTACACACCATGACAAGGTGTGCAAATATATATTTTCCCTGCCATTCATTTATCTTAAAAGGCTAATTATTTGACAAAAATGGTCAAAAAATTTTGGAACAAAAAACCACCTGCAATAATGCTTGATAACAGTCTTGTGTGCCTATATTTGTGACATTGCAGGTGATGCTCCTAGGTCACAGCGATGACTATACACAAGATGTAAACATGCGAGTGACAATTGCATTTAACCACTTTGGAGAAGGGCTTGTTCAACGTATGCCCAGGTATAAATAAAATGGGAGTTTCAGGAGAGAAAATTTAGCATGAAACAAGTTCCCCTGTTTAACTAAAATTAAAATTAATGGGGTTGATGCAGGTGCCGACATGGATACTTTCATGTGGTGAACAATGATTACACCCACTGGGAAATGTACGCCATTGGGGGAAGTGCAAACCCCACCATAAACAGTCAAGGCAATAGATTTCTTGCCCCTAACAATCCATCCCACAAGGAGGTATAAAACCTATAACACCTTTACAGTTCATATAATTTTAATATAAAATGGATATATAATAACTTTTAATATGGATAATGTGCAGGTGACAAAGCGGGAAGAAACAGCAGGCAGTGTTTGGAGGCATTGGAATTGGAGGTCACAGGGAGATCTAATGTTAAATGGGGCCTACTTCACTGCGTCAGGTGCTGGAGCATCCTCAACCTACGCAAAAGCTTCAAGTGTGGGGGCAAGACCTTCTTCTGTTGTGGGCTCCATCACTGCAACGTCTGGTGTCCTCACATGCAGAAAAGGTTCCCGCTGCTAACACAGAATTATATCACTCGCCTTTGTCCCATGTGATGTGGCATGTAACATAAACGTACTCTGCTTGGGAATCCTAACTCTGTAATCTTGGCATATATGAACGCACTGAATTAAGTATTTTATCTTGCGAGAAGATCTTAGTTTTGTTCGGTGAAAGCCATTGTTTTTTGATCAAATTGGAAGTTGAGGTAGTGAGAAACATTGTTTAAAATTTTTGCTTGGCAATTAAGTGTTATTGGAAAGATATAAAATATTATGGACAGTGGAATAATCGAAACTATAACTTACATTTAACTTGTATTATTGTATATTTGACTTTTGTTTACTTTCATTGACTAATTTTTAAATTATAATAAAACATCTTATTAATCTCTTAATTTTAATATTAAAAATAAAATTAAAGATAAATAGAATTAAAATAAAAATAAATAAATAAATAAAATAAAACATAAGTCATAAGAATTAAAAGTTCCATTACAAAATTTTTCTATAAAAATAGTATAAATATATATTTATTTACCACAGTGTCACATTTATTGCATAAGTGTCTTTTAAATTATTTTAATGCAATTTATGTGTAATTTTACTCAAATTCTCAAATCTTATGTGGATAAAGCTCTATTGTGTCAACCATTTAGTTTAAGTGTGCAGCTTATGTTTATATCTAATCGTGATAGAAATAGTTTCTTGTTTACTTCGACATTTTTTTATTTGGAAGATTTATAATAAGTAAATTAGTTATCATGGTATTTACTATGTAGTAAATAAAATTTACTGTTATATAATTGTAATTAATTATTATATGGTTATTATTTATTATGTATATAGGTTAGTGGGTAGTTTATTATACCGGTAACTATTATTGGGTTATTTGTTATAGTGGCTTCATAATTAATAGGAAGTTAGTTTACTGTTGAACATATTATTGGACTTAAATATTATAATAATATAATATAATTTCTGGCTGTCAAAATAGTACAAATATGAAATAAACTCATTATCTGATATCAGAACATGATAAGATCATGTGCATTTTAACGTTTTAAATGTTATACCAAGAATAACCATAATTATTCATTGTCCCTACTTATGTGAAAAGCCTATAAAGATGATATTGTTGTGTATTACTCTGCAGTGTGGTTTTGTTGCGTTCAACTGTTAGTGCACTAACCAGTAAAGTTCATAGGATATACGATAGATGCAAGGATCGTGCTCAAAAGTACTATTAGCATTGAAGGATACAATACAACCTGGTCTCCACATTCATATTTATTCTCGTGTGTCGTTTAGATGTGCTTTTAAACATGTATAGTCAGCCATATTTTCTACCTTGCATTGAGTTCTATGCATTTACCAGGGAGGGTCGACCATCACATCTAAGTTGTGCACCTGTTCATTTTCCTGTGCACACCCAACTAAGCGACATATCTAATTGATCTCTGAAGAGCTCTCATGAGTGCAGGCGACGATGAAACATATTCATTTGCAAAGGATCATCCATGACCTTCTACTACATGTGGTCTTCTAAAGCAAGCGTTGTCTTCGACTTGCACCAAGCTTACCTCAACTTCTGCTCTGGATACACATTTCTCTCTTTGCATTGATAACTGTTCAATGTCAAAATATGTGGAGTCAACATGGATTAACGTCCCTCGGTCATACCGAAACTCAGCGTATATCTTAGGTGATATTAGTCAATTAGATTTAGGTTTTGTCATTTTTTAGATAACTGGATTGTCATCTTGTCTTATTTAGTTTTAGGTTGATTATATGAGACTAAAATATTATATAGAATTTTATTATTGACATGTATGTAGTAAAGTAGGGTTTATAATCAATTTTTATATCATACGGTTAGTCAAACCAAAAGTTATTTGCGAGTGATTAGAAAAAATGTAATTTTTTATATAGGTCATAAAATATAAGGATAAATAAGTCATTATTTATATTTATCAAGTGTTTTATATTATTTAGTTGTTAATAGTAGTGTCTTGATCATGTATATGTTAAAGATGTTATTGAGTCAATTTTAAGTGTATCAAATAAAATTAATATTATAAAAGATGTATTTTTGGGCAAACTCAATGTCAATTTTATGGGGAGGACTTTATTCCATTCAAAACAATATACAATGAGTTTCAAAGCTTCATCCACCAAAAAGAGGTCGAATGAAACGAAGAAAGGATGCATTTCAACGACCTCTCATCAGTAATCAATGACAGAGCTGCACTTCATTTTCATATCATTAAAAAAAAAAAATTGACACAAATCAAATTATATCTTAAAATGTTATAATTTATTCATAATATATGATATGTAAAAATAAGATTTTAAGTGATTTTTTTTTTTTTTTTTTTTTTTTTTAAATTTTTATACAAATTTTTTTGAAAAATATCTTTGCACAAAAAATACATCATATATATTTAAATATTTATAAGATTTTATATTTCTAAATTAATCTATTATACATATAAAACTAATATATTTATTAAAAAAATTGAAATGTTTATTTATGTTAAATTTGTCATATAATTTTTATAATTAAATTTTTTGTATTATTATAATAAAGAATTAAAAAAAAAAAAACATTGTATTATTATATTGAGTTTAAATTTTTTATTTAAAAAAAAAAAAAATTATGATATTCCATACTATTGAGTTGAATTTTTCTATTATAAAATAAATTATGGTTTGTTCTCCCTTGGACAATTAGTTAGAACTTGTAGCATTTCTTCCCATATATATTTTAGCTTTTTCAACATATATTCTTACGTGGCTTTCAAATCTATAAATAAATTGTGGCAATTTTTAATTTTATTTTAAATGGGATTAAATATCTTTTATTTTATTTTTTTAAATGCAAGATTTTTAAAAAATTGAATTAAAAAAGAAATCACAACTTTTTAAAAATGGAATAGAAATAGTTTTCAATTTAGTTTTAATTGTTTTATTTCTAATTTTTAATTTTTTAAAAATTAGAATGCTGTAATAAATTCATAAATTTATTTACATAAATTTTATTAAGATTTTTTTAAATTATTATAATCATTTTAGTGATCTAAATAAAGAATAAGATTTTCAATGTTGTCAATAGTTTGGAAAGAAAGAAAACATTCATCCTTTTTAATATGTTTATTATTATAAAGAGAGGAAATGCATTGTGTTATGAATGATAAATTTATAGATTTTCAATGTTGTCAATAGTTTGGAAAAAAGGAAAACATTCATCCTTTTTAACATGTCCATCATTATAAAGAGAGGAAATGCATTGTGTTATAAATGATAAATTTATATTTTCAATATTATGAATGCTAACCTCTTGCATGTCTATTATATCATCTTTATGTGATGCACTAACAAAATTTATCATGTTTTTTTTTTTTTTTTTTTTTAAATTTTAAAGAATTTAATCAATGGAAATAGGAGAACTAAGCTCAACATATTCATCTTCAAGATTTGTATAATCATATTCACAACCATATGAACATATGATATGATCGATATGATTGTTGACATATTCATTTAGACTTACATTTTCATTATTAATCTTTTCATTATCATAATTAAATAATAAAAAGTGGATGGTTGGGAACATTTTTTTTTTGCCATAGGAACCTCATAATAATACATTGGTCATATGGATCATTAAATATGCAATCTAAATGATTGCTCTTTATATGTATCTCAATAAGAGTAGTCATGATGAGGGTTCTAAGTTTGAACACAACCAAAAAGAGAAATAGTATAAAAGGCTAGGAGGAAATGTGAAGAAGCATTCCTTATGTTATGCCCATGCAATAAATCAAATTTGGAAAATCAATATAGTGATTTGATTTTTATTTTTATTTTTAAAGGTTAAACCCTAAATGCAATATAAGATTTGGTTCAAATAAGTATAAAGGAGAGGCGTCCAAATACCAACATAGGTGTTTAGCCCTCATTATGTGTTAGAATAGATCCAATATTCTCCTAGAGTTGTGATGTCACCTATAACTCTATTTTATCCTCTAGAAGAGATCAAATTATGTGCACAATATAATCAATAAGATAAACCCTAACACCCCCCGTTAATGGCTCAATAATAGTTGCTAGGAAAAAAGTAAGAAAGGGTAAGTGCTCTTAGAATCCTCCACTAGCAGGGTGGTTCAAGTTAAATTTTGATTGGGCTTCCAAAATAAATCTGGGGGATTCAAGAGTTGGTTGTATTATCAGTGATTGTAGCGGATCTTTGATTAGAATAATGTCTAGAAAACTTCTAGACAACACCAACCATGAAGCATAAATGCAGGCACTTGCTAGTGGAATTGAACTTGTAATGCAATGCAATATCATAAAGCTCATCATCAAAGGAGACTCATCAAATTTATGCTTTCTAAAAATGGCTGTTACTTCTTGGAAGCTAGAAAAAAATTTGTCATGTGTTTAGGATAGATTGGTTCTCTTTACTTCCATTTAGTCTAATTATTTTTACCATGAATTCAATGCTACAGTTGAGTTCCTAGCCAATTATGACATCTATCAATATAAAACGATTCAAGTAGATAATTTGAGGGAAACTTAGGAAGCTTTTCCATCTCTTATATCTATCGATTTGGGATGCTAATTTTTTTGTCATTCTTTTTGTATTGGTTTTTATTAGAGGATGGGTTAGATCTTCTGCTAAATCTTCACCATAATCTCACATCATGATTACTCCTACGATATTAATTTTTCCATAAATGTAAAGGATGTTGGTTGATTAGCTCATGTGAAGGTAAGCTTGTAACATGTGTGCATCGAGAAGTTTTCATAATGTCTTTGGATCACTCTTATTGGCCTTGATTTGGCATGTTCTTCTCAAGCTAGATGGTGCTATTTATTCTCCTTTGACCCTCCACCTAGCTCTTCACGTAGTTTGTGGCATGTCTTCTCTAAGTTTTGTTGGTTATATAATGGATCATGGGGTTATAATTACACTCTCCACTCCTGTTGTATACGGAGGAATTTTCATTCATGAGATGGAATTCAAAGGGGGAATTTATCGAGTGAGATTAAAAAAAAATTTGGGTGCCAACAGAGGAGATACTCAAGATGATCTCACTAGTGTTAGGAACTAATTATCTAGAACAGGGTGTCCATATTCATGTCAACTCAGAGGTGGTGGATTTTTTTGCTTTGAATCTCATGGCATTGATATCTAACACCGAGGTGGTTTCTAATTTAGTGTCCTTTATCAGGCTAGAACATCACATTGGCCTTATGGAGGACATTGCCAAGCATGACTTGAGTCCTCTCCCCAAATTTCCATTCACCAACTTGGATGGCTCTGGTTTGGTCCTGGTATCATCATTTTGTCCTTTGAAAACTTGATTTACGCTCCTAGTGAGCTTTTTAGAATATTTTTAGCAAAAGGTATGTTCTTCAGACTCCTTAGAATGACACTTTCTTTCATTGCCAACCATGATGCAGATAGAAAGCCCAATTTTATAGATAAATCAATGGAGATAAATTCATCATATTAGTATTAGGGTGGAAACAGTTAAATTTTTTTCAAAAATGATGGGATGCAACTCGATTATAGCCCCTTAATGACTCAGGGAATTGCCAAAAAGTGCAGTTTTAAAGGTGATGCAAGGGCCAAATTGATAGCAATAACATACATGCTTCTATGGGAGGTTAAAAAGTATCATCATAGGAAAACAAGTGCATAGTTTTAGGTGAAGTATCCACCAACAAATTTAAGGGCAAAGAAATCATTTTTGTTGAATAACTGGATGATATGGTGACACCCTGTGTAAATTTTTAGTTCTATGTTTGTATGGTTTTTTTTTTTAATCTATTTTTTTCTTGATGGTTGTGGGGATGTGTTAGATTTATCTCTTTAAATGGTTAATGTATTTCCTATTGTAGTTTGGTCTAGTTTAGTCTCTATCTAGCCTGATTTTATGCTAGATTTCTTGATCTCTACTTTCAACAATTTGCAGTTATTTTTTTAAAACTTTTTATATGGATGGGAACCAAAAAAACATCATATATATCTAAAAAAATATAAACCCTAACTCTTTTAAATTTGACTTCATTTGACTCAATAAAAAGGGGTTACCATTTGATTTGAGCTTACTCTACCAAGCCTATTATTGATAAATGTTGTTTACATAGTCATATGATCTAAAGATTGTCTCAAACTCATATGTAGTTATCCCTCATAGGTATGTGCATGTAATTATGATCATGCAAATATATGTTGTTTATCTTATTATAACCATTGGAACAAGAAATATGAGTGTAAATTGACTATATAATACCTTAGAAATTCATTTTTGACAAATTGATATATGATGTAATTGAATATCATTTTAATAAAATAGAGTACATGTTAATTTAGAAGCTTTCTTGGTGAAAAAAATTATATCATAACTTTGTATATAGGAAAACCTTCTAATTTTGAATTACAACCTAATGGTGAGTGAAATCTAATAATAGAATAAACACAGAGGGTTTGAGAAATGGTCACAAG
>JARHVA010000450.1:1875000-1895000 GCA_037957365.1 Torreya grandis
AAGTATCCATATCGGCATCTGCATATCAACATTATTATTTAGACAACGCGCTTTTAATGCTTTTCACTATGAAAATAGGGTTAAATTCGGAGTTCATACCTGGGCATTCGTTGAACAAGCCCTTCTCCAAAGTGATTGAATGCAACGGTTACTTGCATATTAACATCTTGAGTATAGTCATCGCTGTGTCCTAGCAGCATCACCTGAATAGCAATCACTGACATTATTAGATGTTTTTCAAATAAAAACTATGTGATCATGGTTTTATATTGCCATACTTTATGAAACATGAATCTAAGCCAGATGAAAGAGCCACTTGAGCACCTTGTCATGCTGTGTGAAAAAGTTGTTTGAAATGGTAATCGCTGTCGATCATCTTGTGGCATCGATCAGTCCATCTGCACAGCTCGACAAAGAGCAGTGGTCTACCCAAATTGCACTTGCTCCAAGTATTGAAATCCCATCTCCGTCACTTCGAGATTTATACCCAATATTACTGGGGGAGCTCCTCACATTTGTATTTCCTGCAGGTTTATAGTCGTGGATGTGAACTCCATGAATAATGATATTGCTCACATAGTGTATTGTAATGCAAGATCCATTAGCTATGTGAACGTTGGCTCCTCTGCCTCCAATAGTCTTATAACTATTCATGATAAGCTCTTCTTTGAGCTGAATAACCATATCTCTTCGGAAAATAATCCAGAGAGGCTCAGTTTGGATGACAACATGGCGCAGAGTGCCAGGTCGAGGATTGACGGGATCGTCGTCGTTAGGATCAGTAACGACGTAAAATCTGCCGTTCTGACCTCCAATGGCATTTTTGCCGAATCCGATGGCACAGTCAGCAAGCCTCTTTCTGTTGTTAACCCAGTTAGGATCGCAGCGCCAGCAGTCGTCGATGGGGTTTCCCGTTCCACAGGACAAATAGCTCTCCCGGCTTCTTAAACCATTCATACTCCTGCACACCATCTCTCCAAATCCTTAATGCTTCATCCGAATTGTAAAACCAACGTAGGATTTTTTTGTTTAGATGCACCAAGTTACAATGTTCTTTACACAAGCTCAAGTCGAATCGATTTCCACAGTAACCTATATAAATGGTTAGCAGTAACTATTGTGTGAGTTTGTAGTCAACAGGCTGTAACAACATTAAAATTTCACACCAACTACAGTGACAAAAATAATATTAAATTGTTTTCAATATCAAATACAATTAAATAGCACAAAAATAAAAAACAAAGTGTCAAGTTTACTTTAAGAGTGACGATTAGAAACACAAATACCATCTTGTAAGTTGTTTTTCACGTTGGAAGACAATATTTACGGTTTTTATTGTGATGATCATAAACATACAAAAATGTATATAGGAGGAAAAAAAGTTATTAAATTAATAATTATTTTAAATAAGTTTATTTTGACCAGATTAAATTTGAGAGTCGATTTTATGTGTCATAATTTTTTTGATGATGATATATGTGATTTTTTAATGATAATTTTATATTTACATTTATGACACATAAAATCAATTTTCAAATTTAATCTTCACTCAAAATAAACTTGTTTAAAATAATTATTAATTTAATAACTTTTTTTCTTGCTATATACATATTTGTATTTTTATGATCATCACAATAAAAACCGTAAATATTGTCTTCCAACGTGAAAAACAACTTACAAGATGGTATTTGTGTTTTTAATCATCTCTTAAAGTAAACTTGACACTTTGTTGTTATTTTTGTGCTGTTTAATTGCATTTGATATTGAAAACAATTTAATATTATGTTTGTCACTGTAGTTGGTGTGAAATTTTAATTCTGTTACAGCCTGTTGACTACAAACTCTCACAATATGAACATTGACTTTCAAATGATAATATAGTTCATAATAGAAGAAAGAAACATTAAAGATAATCCATATATTTATTATTATTTTTTAAATTTTTGACATGATATATATATAATTTTACAGTTAGAAAATATAAATATAATTATATAACCATAAATTTTAGTTCTTGATTTAAAAATACAAGAAAAAAATTTCAAAAAATAAAAATAAAAATCTATCAAACATGATAATAGAAGCCTTTCATTACTTTCCACATATATTAAATTTATTATTCTATCTTTTCTACCATTATCAAAATTAAAAGATGTGTTAATGGGTCGAACTTCTTATAACTAATATATTATTTCAAATAAAATGATAGGAGAAATGTAAACATCACATATATTTGCGAGTTGAATATTTGACCACTTATAAACCTATTAACACTCAAAAGATAATAAATAAGTTATTGGAGGGTAAAACATTCAACCTTTACAAAAATTTGATGGATAAACTCATCTTAAATTATATACATTTGAATGACCATTTGTTTTAAAACTGAACATCTTAACACCAAATTGAAAGATACTATAAATTTGATCTCTATAATACAAACAATTATAATATAACATGCTTACCTTTCTACCATTTCAACTACAACCTCTGGCTTTTCCATGGTATTTTCAAAGAGAGGTTTTTCCACTAATAATTGATTATATAGGTTTGTGTGTGTGTTTTTGTATGTCTATATCCTTTAATGATCTAAATAACGAGATTAATGAATAATATATAATAAATATGAAAAAAAACTATCCCATTAGGTGATCTATGATTAATGATTTGTAGAATGATAACAATTTATGTATCATTAAATTATTATGTGTGAATTTTTGGTTTAAATAAAAATATGTTATATATATTGACATCTCTACTTTTAGAATTTTAGTATGCGTACTTTTTGGTTCATAATTTATGAAATAATTTATGCAATAAAAAATATTATGTTCAGTATAATTATTTGATTTGAAATTTATTTGTAGTCACAAATTAATCTATAAATGTTAAACCTTTAATTTTTTATTTTTATAAGAATAAATTCTATAACTATAATTCTAGTAAATACATAAAGAAAATATCCAACATGACAATAATTTATGAATTCCTATTAATAAAACAAACTTCTTAATTTTTTAAATTCTAATTCCATATTTAGACATAGTGAACAAGCAATGGATTACTTTATTCAAATCATTATTCAACATTTATTTTTTATTTCTACTTGTAACCCTTAAAAATATAAAAAAATAAAAAAACAAGTATACATTTTTAAAAGAAAATACCTAGATTCATGAGATACACATAAGTTTTATAAAAACTAAACTTTTTATATCAATAATAATCTAACTTTATTAAAATGATGAAAAAATTCTTGCAATCTTAGAAATTCTTCTTATTTCTGCACATTAAAAATATTTTCTTCATAGTTGTGTTATGTACATCTTGTTTGTCCTTTGTCTTCACTTTTGTTATGGGATAATTGGTTTGAGGGTGATAAAAATATATTATTCATAGTTGTGTTATGTCTATCTTGTTTGTCCTTTGTCTTCACTTTTGTTATGGGATAATTGGTTTGAGATTGAAAAGCTCAAAATTACATATTATATTTACCATTTTTTCCATATTAATAAATATTTATTTTTGTTGTGTGTTAAATGGTCTTTTTTTAATTAATTATTACGATAAATAAAATTTTCAAGAATGATGTGTGTGTGTGTGTGTGTGTGTGTGATGTAACGACAATAAAATTTTATAAACTATAACCAATTTTTTTTATGATATGTAATATTCAATGTAAAATTTTACCATCTTATATAATTATACTAATACATTTTGATAAATTTTAAAAAATCAGTTTTTCTATTTTGATTTTTTCATAATTTATGATGTAGGTTAACCATTAATATATTTTTGTTATGTATGTAATAAATAGTAAAAAAAATTTTTTTTCGCAAACTAGATCATCTACTTCATTTCATGGCCCTTTTGTGCAGTTGTTGTATTAGCTATCCTCTTCTTGAGGTACAAGAGGAAGTGTAAGCAACAATTCCACAATAAAGTAACTACTCTATTAATGGTAAATGTAAAAGAGAATAGATAGTTTGAATAGATTTCTCCTCCAACTTGCATATGATTATTATAATGTTCAGTTATGTGCAAAGAAGGTCCTAATTAAAATTTATTTATCTATAAATACAAAAATATTGTATCCCATCTACATCAAAATATTACACACAATATTGTTAGAATTATATTGAGCACTCACATTCTTATGATCAACCAATACTAATAGTTAATACTAACTAAACTAAGTTTGCCATTTTTATTCATTTTAGATGTTAAAATATAGGGGCATTTTAAATATGAAAACCTTGTTTGATAGGTGAAAATATAATTTAAACCTTAAAATGACTTACATATTTAAATTTTAATAGTTATATAAGATCTCTTAATAAAGATTATTTTTTAAATAATTAATTATCATTGATTTTAAAATTATAATAAAATTAATAATTTAATTATTACACATCATTTCAGTACCAATAAAATAAAAACATATTTTTTATTAGTAAAAAAGATGCATCTTGTTTAGATTAGATTAAGCCCACTTTTAATAATGGGTGTGGGTAAAATCCCCAGACACATTAGGAGCTCAAGGTATCCCCCTCGCTAGAAACAATTACCCAAGATTACAAAAAAGACCCTATCAAAAGGTACATCAAGAGGACCAAGTCACCTCCTTGATAGAAACAACTAACCAGAAGTACATAGAGGACCTAACTAAAAGATGTAACTACAATGAAGCATAAGGAAGGCCTTAACAAGGGAGGAAAAATAACAATCATACTTTACCTATAATTTACTAGTATGGGAGCCAACCTAGGAAAAAAATACATAGGCCAAGAACTCAAAATCTACCACATTTGATTAGTGCAGCAATCAATCAATTTTAACAGGACCAAAAACCAACATGGGTAGAAATAGCCAGAGGCCCAAGTCTCATAAATAATTTCCTCTAGGTCTATAGAGGAAACAAACTCCAACTGAAACCAAAAGGGAAACATATGTAAGTTTTAGATGGGTTGGTAACCATATTGGGCTTAAAAGATCATGAGGCCCAGATGTCTAAAATAACCCTTCTAATCCCCCAAAGGACATGCCATTCCAACAATAACCATTTTTTATTGGTGCGATACTTAGTCAATTTTAGCTACACCAAAATCCTCCCTAGGTAGATGAAGTAAGAGGCCTAGGTCTCAACCCAAACCCTCTAGGTCCTGAGGGGATCAAGCTCCTAATTTTGACTGGATTGGGGACCATTCTAGACATAAATAAAGGTTCAGGTCTCTAGAACCATTCAAATCATTTTACAAATTTTAAATATATTGAGTATGAAGAAAGTTATGGTTGCTTTAATCTATTGTTCTAGGCATTTTTTTCTTAAAAATATGGTTTTGATATAAACTGAGTGTTTTTTACTTTCAAAAGTGGTTTGAAGCACAAAAACATCGACAAGTTTATTTTTCACTTTGAAATGGTTGGAAAAAACTATGGTTTTATTCTAGTTTTGAAATGTGGTTGGAAGCCTACATTCATTTCCATTTTGGTCACTAAAATCCATTTCTAATGTAATTTTTAATGTTTTTGACCCATTAATAGGAATTCATAAATCCTATAACTTTTAAATCATGACTCAAATTTGAGTTCTATTTTTTTAAAAGGCATATGGTTTTCAATTATCTATCCATTGGTATCATTAGTTATAAAAATGCACTACTTTTATAAAGTGCCAAATTCTAGGGGAGCGGGGGTCCTCAATACAATATGTTGGGGGAGTTATATCAGTGTTAATTTGTTTATTCTCTTGGATTATTTTTGATCTTTGCTGATTCACTATTATGGATTATACTTTTGCTATTTACCATTGTGAGCCTTCAATTACCCATAATTACCATACATGAAAACCTAGAATGGAAACAATCATAAAATACAAATGTTTATGATCCCTAATGAATGAAACTCAACCATAGTTCATAATAGAGTATGAAAAGTTTCATAAAAAATGTATGTTTTATGAGTGTATGGGTTTGATATTGAATTATGTGAGTTATAGTGTATTTTTTCATTTGGATGGGTGTGATACTCCATTCAAAAATGGGATAAGCTACGGGGTTTATTTGGAAAAGTAAATCAAATTAGAGCCATACAAGTTGAAGTGGAGCTTACTTCAGTCAATATCGATGAATTTACCTCTATTGTAGACTATCTTATTAAGTTTAAGCTCTTGCTGACATAGTTGAAGGGGAGTGGATGAGATAAGAAAGATGAGGTGTGTGTGTACTTGATTTTGTCCAAGCTGAGTGGTCTATTCGAAATGTTTACTTTTAATTCTTTTGTTAGCATGGATGGCTTAGGTGCCGCATTTAAAATTCATGATTTAGAGTTTTTTTTATGGGAGATTTACTAGGAAAGAATCTAAATTATCTCATTTTGAGTTTTCCACCTCTCAAAAGCTATTAGTAGTATTAGATCTTAAGAGTAAGTACAAAACAAAGTGTAGGAAGAATAACACTCCTCATCCATATCAAAATGCACCTAAACCCAGCACCAACACATATAAATCTAAATCATCTTTAAAATCCAAGAATGAGTATAACCTATCATACTCCTATTATGGAGGGACTAGTCAAGAAGAGTCTATGTCTTTTAAGAGAATGTAAGGCCTATAGGATATTGTTAAGAAATACAAGATTTATATCTACACTCCTCTATTTCATTAGCATGGGAAAGCACTTAATGTTGTTGGGAGATCACAGCCACCTATTTCAGATAGTTGGGTTATATATTATAATGCTTCACACCACGTGACTTCTTCTAAGGAGTCCTTTATATCTCTTAGCTTGAGTTCTACGTCCAACATTGAGGTTGGATATTCTTCCTTTATTTATTCTAACCAAAAGGGTGACATACAAGTTGATGGCAACTATATCAATGCTAAATTATATGTTCTATACCTCACCATGAACATCATTTTAGTTTATGAGATTTGACATTCTGGTTAGGGAAAAATAGTGACTTTCAAACCATAGGGTGCTAAAGTTTGGGTTTTGTTAGAGCCTCATACACTTATTACATAGGGTGTTATTGATCATAATTGTCAACTCTATTACTTTGAGGGTTTTGATGATACTCCTCATGTAAAGATGTGTTTGGTTTTTCATGTACATTCTGAGAGTAGGATTTAGCACGAGACATTTGGACATCTCAATTATATATATTTGAAGGAGTTGAGAACTCCTGATATGGTAAAGGGACTTCTTACATTTTCATGCATTGATGGAGTTTTCCCTAGTTGTACATTAGGGAAACAACACCAAGATCCATTTCCTAAGGGTATGTCCAAGAGATCTTCTTCACCACTTGAGCTTGTGCATAGTGATTTGATGGTCTTTCCTACTCCTTATTTAAATGGAGCTAAGTATGCACTTAACCTTAATGATAGTTTCTTCAGACATACTTGAGTTTATTTTCTCAAGTACAATAGTGATGTCTTTGCTCACTTCAAGGTATTTAAGGCTTTTGTCAAGAAATAATATTCTAGTTGTATCAAGAAACTTCATATAGATAATAGAGGGGAATACTTCTGGTGAGAGTTCTTTAATTTTTTAGTATCTCATGATATTGTTCACCAACATTCTATTTCATATACCCCAAAAAATAATGGCTTAGCATAATGAAAGAACCAAACTTTGAAGGAGGGTTAACTACATGACACATTCATGAGATTTACCTCCTATCTATTGGCCAGAGGTAGTTAACTATGCAAACTACATTCATAATAGCATACCACATAGAGTACTTGAGCACTTGACTCCTGACAAGGTTTGGTGTAGAACTAAAACTGATGTATCATTTTATTAAGCCTTTAGGAGCCATGCTTCGGCATTTTTACTAAATAATAAAAGGAAAACATTGGATAGGAAGATCAAACCTTTGATTTTTATAGGGTATTATAAGGACATGAGATCTTATCACCTTTTAGATCTTGATACTCATGATGTTCATTTTCAAACACATGCATAGTTTGATGAGCACTTTACATCTCAAGATTCTTCACCTTCTTTCATGCCTTCTTCTTATTTTGATAAATCATCACCTCCTCTTGAGGATTCATTCATTGAGGAGCTAATTTAGGTGGTCGTTGAGGAGGTTATAGAGGTTGTGGATCTTCCACACACTAATGTTGCCACTATGCCTAAGTGGGCATGCATTACAATTTGTGAGGCAACACCATTCATATAGGATCTTCCACCCACTCGACATCATGGTGCATAATAAATGGGTACTCAAATATTGTGTCATATATTATCTGGGGATCTATAGTTTTTCTCACAGGCTCATGGGATACAAGAATGGGATGATCTAATGACAAATGAGTATTCTTTGTAGATGAAGAATCATACTTAGGAATCAATCACTCTTACTAAGGGAAGAAATTACTTTAGGTGTAAGTGGATTTAACGCACCAAGTATGCAATCAATGGGTCCATTGATAAGTATAAATACCATCTTATAGCAGCAAAGGGTTTCTTACAAGTCAAAGGAGTTGACAACTCTAAGACTTTAGTCCCCATTACCGAGATGGATTTTATATACCCTATAATTTCTATAACTACATCACTACATCACAGGGTTAGCTAGTGCATCATATGGATATTAAGAGTGTCTTCTAATATGGATACTTACATGTGGAAATTTTATTGGAACAACTTGCTTATTTTGTTCATGATTCTTCTCTTGTTTATTGAATTTAGAGGTCTCTTTATGGTCTTAAACATGCTCTTTGGGATTGGTATGAGAAGATGAATTCATTTCTTCTCTCCACTGGATTTTTTCTCTGCCACTCAGATCCCATAGTATATATTCAACATATTAGGGAGGACATTGCAATACTAGTCATGTATGTTGAGGATTTTCTTCTCATAGGTAGCTCCTCTTCTCAAATTTAGATAATTTAGTAGGCACTTTTAGCATAGTTTGATATGATAGATCTTAGTCTTTTGTACTTATTCCTTGTTTTACAGATTTCATAGTTAGATACATATATTTATTTGAGTTAGTAAAAGTACACCCTTCACCTTCTTCATCATTTTGGCATGGCTAATTACAAGCCAAGTTATTCTCATTTTCAGTCTGGAGTGACTATCATTGCCATTTGTAGTACTCCTCTTTGTGATCTTACATTGTATAGGTAGATGGTTAGGGGTCTTATATATTTAAACCATACTTGCCCTGACATTTAATTTGTAGTTAGGACTATATCTAGGTTTTCACATGACCCTCATGAAAATCATTGGTAGACTGGCAAGATAATTTTATGGTGAATGTGAGACACTACTCAATTTGGATTACACTACAACATGGGTTCTACTTATTTGGTTGGGTATAGTGATTTTGATTGGGTAGATTGTCTTAATGATATGAGTTCCACTTATAGATACATATTTTGTCTTGGTTATTCACCTATTTCTTGGTTATGCAATAAGTAACATGATATTACACTTTCATTTGTAGAGGCTAAGTATAGGTCAATAGTTGTAGTGAGTCAATAAGTTCTTTAGATTTATCAATTATTGATAGAGTTTGGCTTTGCACAAGGTTCACATATTGTACTTTGGTGTGATAACTAGAGTGCAATTCACATATCCCATAACCCAATTGAGCACCGACAAGCCAAGCATATTGAGGTACATATGCACTTCATTCACCAACACATTCAAGATGGAGTTATGAGCTTGGAGTACATTCTGACATAACAATAGGTTGCCAACATATTTACCAAGCCTTTTTATTTATCTCATTACCTTGAGTTATATGGTATTCTAGGAGTTTCAGAAGTTGTCCTTGTGGGATGTTTGTGAGGACATCTTCCTTCTTCATTTTGATTTTACATGGGTATCTCACCAAGCTTATTTTTAGAACCCATTTTTAGAGTCTTTTTCCTCTCTCCCCAAGTTAAACTTAAGGGAAGGTGTCAAGTAAATAATTTGAAAAGGTCAATGTGAAATCATGCTACTAGACACCTACTCTCTATGAAAAGGTCTATATGTTTAAAGTCATGAAAAATATACTATGAAGTTGTACTTATACCAAATATGGGTATCTAAAAAACTAAATGTATTTGATTGAGCATTCCTTTTTCCATAGAAGTAAGTTACATTAAATTCATGTAGCTCGATCTATCTAGACATCTATATGTTGTAATATATCAATCCATTATAATCTTTTGTAATTGAGGTTTCTTACATTTGTCAATGTGTTCCTTTTTAAAATAACTCAATATGAGTTGACATAGTAACATGTTATTCAGACCGTTCTCTCAAGTGAGTATTTATTGTTTTCTTTTTCTCTCAGAAGATTATGTGCCTTGTTCCTAGGGTTGTTTTCCAAATTTATTTCCTTGTTCATTTTCCTTTATCAAACAATCCTTTCTGATGATCAAATTCTATAACGAATTCAAAGCCATCATAATCCATTTAACCTTGTGTTTCATGTTGTACTTAGCATCAATATTTTTTGTAGTTGTATTTTCCTTTGCTCCCATTTACTTTTCAATAGGATGTAGCATAAGCTGTCATTTCTTGTAGCAATTTTTCATTGTATAGAACTACAAGTTGTCTGGACATACATATTTTTTGGCCATTTTCTATATTTTATTCCTTTGTTTCAATTGTTGATTATCCGCATTACTTGTGGTCATTCTACATTATTCCTCTAGATTTTATCTCCCTTAGGTTATTCATAACTCACTTGAAAATTAAACATTTACAACCACACTGGCTTTGATTGTAATCTACATTTCATCTTTCTTAGTTCTAGTATTAATAATCATTAGGTTATTTTATTGTTAATTTCAATATGATTATCAAAATATTCTTTTGGTTAAGCCAAGAAGCTCTTGGCTTCTCTTTCTATTTTATTTTTTCTCAATGTACACATGGATTGAGGTTCCCATTAACCAAATTTCCCTTTTATATTTATGACACATATGCATGAGGTGATAAGTACTAGGCATCAAACATGCCATATATTAGGTTGTACCCATGGTGAACCTTAATGCAAATCTAATGCTAGGATATATGCTTACATCAACTATAATTTTATGAAGCTCCCGCTTATGTTGTGTCAACTCAAATAACAAATCTATGGACTAAATGAAAACAAAACCACCTCATCTCAAAGTTAGTATATAAAAGTTTGACCCATTCAAAAACATGTCTTATGCACATTCAACAAATTGATCATGGTACCTCTATAGTATGAAGAGATATAAATGAAAGCACATTAATCATATGATTATTTATCATGACAATAGTAAACATATCTTCATATATATATATATATATATATATATATATGAATGAATGAATGAATGATAAAGTATGATAAAAATGATGAATAATGATAGAGTAATAGGCCTAAACTGATTAATACGTAAATATGTGCTTAAGCCAAAGTGAGGCTAGGCAAAGCATTACATTATTATTTTTTATTTGCATTCTCTAGAAAGAGGAGTATTATGGGATTTTGCTCCAATATTAGCATGATGATAAAATATGTACTTAAGATGTCATTCTCTATAAATGGAAATGGTGACCAATGGATACCGACCAATAATGAAAGTAAATTATTTAAAATGAATGTTTATTTTAATGTAGAAGATGTACTTTCAATTAATCTTTATGATGTTAGATTAGTTTACCAGAGAATAAGAAAGGATAACGAGTTTAGTTTTATTTTTAATAATCATTTTTTTTAATGATGATTTTATATTTTTAGAGATTTATTATAGTGGTTATGTTATGTTTTATGCTGGTCAAGCACCACATCGAGCTGAATAAAAATGAGGACATACATCTACTTATATATTTAATAAATATGACTATAAGAATTATGCTTCTTTGGGTGGTGCAAGTGGGTCTCATCCGACTTCTGACATTCAAGTGGTGATATTGGGTCTTTTATGGGTTGTGTAGATACAAGTGAGGGGCGGGATAATGAATCTTTGATTGTCACAAACATTAATGGGGTCAAATTTGACTATATGATTATGACCCCTGGCTTTTGAATATATGATTGATTATGGTATTTCTACCATTTAACTCTTATAATTTATGTTTGTATATTCTCCTTATATTATCATTTGGAATTGATCATTGTGTTTACATTATAATCATGGTTACTTGATTATATTATTAATTATGTTATAATTACATATTAAAATTTCATTGTTTTAACTTTGAATGTATCTCATATGTTGGATTCTAGGATCAATTACATATTAAATGTGTGGTCAAATTGCATTGTGAACTATAAGTTATGTGGTAAAATTACAATGTTCAATATTTGATTATGTGATCAATTTGCAATATAATAATGTGGGAATATCACATTGTTCTATATTTGAATATGATTGTAAAAAATAAAAAAAATATTATCTTAAATAATGTTAACATTATAATTTATAATAATTTTTTTTAAATAAATAGTAATAATATATTACTTTAAATAACTAAAAATTATACATTTTTAATATAATCTAAAATATAAAAGTGGTACTATATTTTTTTATTAATTAGTAAAATCATATTTAACATAAATTAACTAAAAATTATACATTTAAAAAAAACAATTTAAAGTTTTAAAGTAGTATTAATTTTTTTAATTAATTAGTAAAATCATATTTAACATAAATTAACTAAAAATTATACATTTTTTAAAAACAATTTAAAGTTTTAAAGTAGTATTAAATCCATACCTTAATTTACACTTAAAGGCACCTCGATGTTGGATCTTTATATCGTGTTGGTGTTGGACGTTTAAAACATATTTAAGTTAACCTACAAAGTCAACACAAAGGAATAGTTCATTTTCCCCATAAAGATTTGTTTAAGTCTTATTCAAAGGAATGTTTAAGTTGCTTAACAAAATCAACTCAAAAGCATGTTTAATTTCCCTGCAAAGACACATGTAAGTCAATCGAAAAGTAAAAACTAAGGCACCCACAAAGGCATGCTTAAATTAAATCTTTAAAGCCAACTAAATTTATCATAACATCTCCTTATTTTAAGTTGTAATTCAAGCAGTCTTAAATTGATATGTTATGTTGCCTTTGTGACTACTTTAAATCTACATGTAAAATTGCCTTAATGTTTCCTTTAAAACCAAATTTATTTTGAGTGGCACTTAAGGTAGTGTTAACTAGGAGACATTAAGTTTACATTAATATTACCTTAATCATTTTGAGCAAAATGTCAAGAACTCAAGAAAATCATGTAAGGATGAGAGATAAAAATGATAAAGAGAAAATTATAGGGAATATATTAGAACATAGTAAAACACTGTGAATATATGTCAATAAAAGTATAATATCAGCTTAAAATTGACAAAGACATAATTACTTTAAAATAATGCAATTCAACAAATAAAAAATATTCGACATTAAAATTAAATTTCTATATAAATAAACACATTTTTTTTTATTGAGTTTGGTATATAAAATTTAATATTTAAAATCATATATGTAACAAATTTAAAAATTAATTTCTAATCATAACTAAACATTCAATTAAATGTTGAGCATTAAGATTTATTTGCTACATCTCTATTAAAATTTGTGTTACAATTTTTTATTTTTATTTTTCAAAATATTAATATGAATGGTCCTTAATAATATTTATTTGTATCAAAATTTATAATCACATATATATAGGGGTGATGATTATGATTGTGAGGTTTCGTTGATAAATTACACGTTATAAGGAAAAGTGATAAACACAAATATTTGTGTGTGTGTGTTACTTGGCGCTAATATCCTAAACATTATAAATAGATTATGGGATGAAATTCAACAAAAGTTGATGTATGGTTCTAAAAATATACAATTTTAAAAAATAGAAAAACCTCAAAAAATAATTAAATCACAATTTTGGACCCTTAGATGATCACATACGACCTTCAAAAAATATTCCTATGCAAGTAAAAATTCCTGAAAATAGCAACATATTTTTCAATACAATCGTTTTGGCACGTGAAAAAACTTAAACAGAACTACGGGTCAAAATTTATGACCTCTAAAAAATTAGCGTATTTTTTCTAGATCACACTGAATAACCATATCTCTTTGGAAAATAATCCAGAGAGGCTCAGTTTGGAGCATAGCATGTCGCAGAGTGTCACGTCGAGGATTGATGGGATCATCGTCGTTAGGATCAGTAACGATGTAAAATCTGCCATTCTGACCTCTAGTGGCATTTTTTCTGAATCCGATGGCACAGTCAGCAAGCCTCTTTCTATTGTTAACCCAGTTAGGATCGCAGCGCCAGCAATCATCGATCTAATTTCTCATTCCACAGGACAAATAACTCACCCATCTTCTTGAACCATTCATACTCCTGCACACCATCTCCCCAAATCCTTAATACTTCATCCGAATTGTAAAACCAAAGTAGGATGTTTTTGTTTATATGCACCAAGTTACAATGTTCTTTATAAAAGCTTAAATCGAATCGATTTCCACAATAACATATATAAATGGTTAGCAATAACTATTGTGTGAGTTTGTAGTCAACAGGCTGTAACAACATTAAAGTTTCACACCAACTCCAGTAACAAATAATATTAAATAGTTTTCAATAGAAAATGCCATTAAACAGCATAAAAATAAAAACAAAGAATCCGATAAACCTAACACACTAACAGTAATGATTAGCGGCACAAATACCCATCACGTCCGAAGATGATATTTACCGTTTTTATTATTGTGATGATCATAAAAATATAAATATATGTTTTGGAAAAAAAATATATTAAATTAATAATTATTTTAAGTAAATTTATTTTGAGTAAGCATTAAATTTGATAATCAATTTTGTCTCCTATAATTTTTTTCATGATAATTATTTAGACATTGTCCTTCAAATATTAATAGAGTTCATAATAGAAAAAATAAATATTAAAAATAATTTATACATAAAAAAATATAAATATGATTATACAACAATAAAACTTAATTTTTGATTGTAAAACTATAAGAGAAAAATCTCACAAAATAAATTCTAATTAATATGGTAATTCAAGTCTTTCATTACTTTCTACATATATTAATTTTATCATTCTATTTTTTTTACCATTTTCAAATTTGAAAGATATATTAAAGAGATGATCTTTTTGTAATTGTTATATTATTTCAAATAAAATTATAAGAAAAATATAAACATTACATATATTTACAAGTTAAATGTTTGACTACTTATTAATCTATTAACACCCAAAAATATTGAATAAATTATTGAAAAGTCAAACGATTAACTTATGAAAAATTGTGATGAATAAACTCATCCTACATTATATATTTAAACATACATTTGTTTTAAAACTAAACACCTTAACATAAAAATGAATAATATAATAAATTTCATCTCTACACTATCAGTATTTATAATGCAACATGTTTACCTTTCTACCATTTCAACTACAACCTCCGACTTTTCAAAGAAAAACTTTTCCATTACATGTTTCGTAATATTATATGATTTTTAAATGACATGGCCATTTTTAAGTGGAAAATTAAAAATATAGCAATCCAAGGAAACCTGACTTGCACGGCTATATTTTTCATGGCCATTTTCGCTGAGGGAAGTCTTACAATGAGAAGGGATTTTAATTGTATAAGATATAATGGACTTCGCCGGCCTTATTTAGTTGTTCAATTACTTTCTCCTTTTTTACTTTGAATTAAAAGTGGAAAGCCCCGTGCCAAAATGCCTTTTCATTAATTTTTGTAGAGGGATCTTCCTAGGTAATTATTTGACTACAAAGAAAATATAACATAGGGGTGGGGCCTTAAGTTGAACTTCTATTAGAAAAGAAGCACAATAACATTAACTGTCTATATTTATGGTTTATAGAAGGACACTCATTTATCTGTCGATAGTGTCAGTGACAGACTTACATTTATTAATAGGGTTTTTTGGTCATGGCATACATCTCTTTGTAGTTTTATATATTTTTCTCTTTTTTAATCATTTAAATGTTCGTTAATATACACAAAAGATATTAATTTAAAGTCAATTGTCAATAAATATAAAAATAGTATAATTCATTAGCATCTACAAATTGTACATAATATTGTTAGAATTTCATTGATGACTCACATTCATTATAATAATCTTGTACTAATTGTTAATACTAATTAAATTAAATTTTAGATGTTAAAATATAAAGACATTTTAAATATAATAATCATAATTAATAAGTGAAAATATAATTTTAACCTCAAAATAACTTACGTATTTACATTTTAGTAGTTATATAACATCTTAATGAAGATTAAGTTTTAAAGTTAATTATAATTAAATTTAAAACCATAAAAAAATTTAAATATTATATATCAATGAAGTATCAATAAAATAGAAATAATTTTTTTACTAATATAAAAGAAGCAACATCTTGACAAAATAAATACATATATTTTAAACTAAAAAATTAAAAATTAAATTGGAATTTATAATATTTACATTCCTTTGATTTTTATTATATTTTTAAATTATTTATTTCATTTTCTTAAAAATATGGTTACAAAGTCTTTTTTTACCACTTTTTAAATTAAAAAGTAATGGTACACTACTAAATTGCTAAACAATATTATTATTCTTGAAATATGCGCAGTGGGTTATCTCTCTAAAATATAAACGTTCATTGTGTTTATAGCTACCAAAAACTATGTATCAAGACCCTTTATTCTATTTATTTATTTTTAATTCCTTGTATCCTTCTTACGTTCGCAACAATTGATCATATAAGTTCCAATGTGTGTCATTTTAGTGACCTAAACAACTACCTCGATGAATAATATATAATAAATATTAAAAGATTGGCACCTTGTTGCCCTATGATCAATGATTTGTAAAATGAAACTAATTTGAATATCATTAAATTATGGTGTGCTAATTTTTGATTTAAATAAAAATTTCAATTTAAAATATATGAAAATTTTGATCTTACAAAAAGTATTATATTTGTTACAATTTTCCAATTTAAAATTTATTTGTAACCATAAAATATAAATATAAATCAAGTACATACATAGAGAATATATGTAATACAAAAATAAAATCTATGGATTCCCATTAATAAAAATAACAATTTAATTTATTAAATTCTAATTCTATATTTATACAAAGTAAAATATAAAGGATTACTCTAATCAAACCATTCTTCAACATTTATTTTGATTTATTTTTCTTTTTTATCTCAACTCTCTCAATACTTAAAAATAGATCCAAATAATAAACAAGTATATTTTTCTTAAGAAAATATATAGACTTGTGACAAAATGAACTTTTTATATGCATAATAATCTCACTTTTATTAAGATGGTTGAAAAAATATTGCAATCTTAGTAATTCATCCTATGTTTACACATTAAATTTTTAATTTTTACATCTTATTTATCCTTTGTATATATTTTTATTATGAGATAACTTGCTTAAGGGTGAAAAGCCTAAAGTTTTTTTTACATCTTATTTATCCTTTGTATTCATAAAGCTCAATAATCTAGTTCATTTTGATTTCATATTGGTTTATTTGCTCATCTTCCTCTAGATGTTGCATGAACGTATAGGTTAGAAACTACAAATTCATAGGAAAAATAGCTTGAGATTCATAAACAAGCTCAAAAGGCTTTTGCCTATAGCTTTCTTAGGCATGATCCTATCAACCCACAAAGAAAACTTCAGCCTTTGACCCCACCTTTTCTTGTTTTCTTCCAAAATTTGTTTAATTATTTTGAGCAAGTTTTTATGACTCAATTATCATTGATCACTCATGTTCATTATGATAAGCTTGTACTAATTGATAATACTAACTAAATTAAATGTTAAGTATATATTTATTTTAGATGTTAAATATAAGGACATTTTAGATATAATAGTCATAGTTGATAAGTAAAAATATAATTTAAACCTCATAATAACTTATGTTCTCATATTTTAATAATTATATATAACATCTTAATAGAGATTAATTTTTAAATTTAATTATAACTAAGTTTAAAACTATAAAAAAAAATTAAAATATTATATATCAATGAAGTACCAATAAAATAAAAATAATATTTTTACAATAATATTTATAATATTTACATTCCTTTAATTGCTAAACAATATTATTATTCTTGAAATTAGAACTTTGGAAGGAAGTCAAAAATTACAAGTTGGAACTAATTTTATATATAAATGTACATAGGGTTATCTCTTCTAAAATATAAATGTTCATTGTGTTTATAGCTACCAAAAATTATATATCAAGATATTTTATTATATTTATTTTTAATTCATTGCATCTTTTTTACCTTCACAATACACTGATCATATAAGTTCCAATGCGTGTGTATCATTTTAATGACCTAAAAAACTATCTTGATGAATAATATATAATAAATATGAAAAGACTATCACCTTGGTGACCTATGACCAATGATTTTAGAATGAAACCAATTTGAATATTATTAATTTATTGTGTGCAATTTTTTTTGTTTAGATAAAATTAAATTATATACACATTGACATCTCTGCCTTAAAATTTTCAATTTTTAATATTTTTTCATTCAAAATTTAAGAAATAATTAATCCCATGAAAAATATTATGTTTGTTACGATTATCTAGTTTAAAATTCATTTGTAATCATAGATTAATTCTAAGATGGTAAATGTTTATTTATTTTTATTTTATCAAGAATAAATTATTTATATATATATATAAAACAAAAATAAAAAATATAAATTCCCATTAATAAAACTAACAATCTAATTCATTAAATTCTAATTCTATATTTATACATAGTAAACAAGCAATGGAGTACTCAAACCATTATTCAACATTTATTTTGATATCTTCTTCTTTTTATCTCAACTCGCAATCCTTAAAAATATGTCCAAATAATAAACTATTACATTTTTCTAAAGAAAATATATAAAATCATGATAAAATGAACTTTTTATATGCATAACAATGTCACTTTTATTAATAAGGTGGAAAAAAGTTTGCAATATTATAAATTATTCTTATGTTTACACATTAATTTTTTTATTTGTACATCTTGTTTATCCTTTTTATTCATTCTTTTAAAGAGATAATTCATTTGGGAGTGCAAATCCTAAAGTTGTATATTTCATTTCTAATTTTTTTTCTTACAAGCAAATATTTATTTAAGTTGTGTGTTAAATGGTAATTCTTTTGTAATTATTATTTTGAGAAATAAATTTTTTAAAATAATATTATAATCAGTATCAAAAATATTATTTTTACTATACATATTAAATTTTGAATGTCTTGTAATGACCTTATAATTTTTTAGAATGTTACCAAATTTATTTGTGACATGTAATACTCAATGCCAAAGTTTATCATTTCATATAGATACACTAATACAAATTGATAAATTTTCAACACTTATTGTCTATTTTTATTTTTTCACAATTTATGATGTAACTTAAAATTAATAAAATCTCCTTATACTAATTAATAAACACTAAAAAGAATGGCTGGTGAATAGTTTTCTCTATTTTATTTGATGGCCCTTTTGTGTAGTTGTTTGTATTAGCTATCCTCTTCTTGAGGTAAAGAGTAAGCATAAGCCTCATCACCAAAAAGTTTTAGCTTTGTCCTCTCTAAATTTGTTAATGGTAAGTGTAAAGGGGAATAAAATATTCCAACAATAGACAGTTTGAATAGGTTTCTCCTCCAACAGGCATATTAGGTTTGAATTAGAAACTTCTTATAACATATTTCAACCAGGTAGTGGTGCATAAAATTCCTCCTTGAACAAAGAATTGGTGTATTACTAATTTATTTAAAACTTTCTTTCGATCAAATAATTCAAATAATCAGCCATTTAAAAAACACTCAACTAATGGGGGAAGGAATATGTGAAAATGTTTATAGAGGGATCTTCCTAGGTAATTATTATGATACAAATAAAATATAACATAGGGGTGGATATTTTAGTTGAACTTATATTATAAAATAATAACAATAACATTAATAGTTTATAT
>JARHVA010000450.1:1900000-1925000 GCA_037957365.1 Torreya grandis
TAGTGAGAGGCAATGACATGATATTTTCTATGATAGACTCAAATAAAATCATCTTTGAAAACTTGAAAAATTTGGCATTCCATTTATATAAATGTAGTATCTAGTTTCTACTAAAATTGTTTTAGCTACCTAATACATGATTTAAACATTTTTCATCTAAATAAAAATACTTGTTAGATATTAAGTGATTCTAAAAATGTGGATAATGCACCATGTGTCAATTTATATAATTCTAAAATTTATTATACAAACATGCCTACTATGTTAAATATACAAAAGTAGATTAGACAATTCTAAAGCTAACTAGATGGAAAATAAAAAGGTTTTCTCAATGAAAGACAAACATTATATTTTCTAATCGATCGATTCAAGCTTCCATTTGTAAATATATATGGAAGATATGTTTCCAGTTTTTTCAATTTCATTCGTAGTAAAACTAACAAAAACTATTTTATTTATAACAATAATGCTAATTTTTTTATATTTTGAATGAAGGAGATGAAAAATTGTGACCAAGACCATAATCACTACCAATTTTGATGAGTCTATTAGACATGTGTTCGAATCCCCACCAGTCTTTGTATGTGCTCTCAAAATGTTGTGGCACACCTCAAATTAAGCACCACCTTAGTGGTTATAACTTCCTTTATGGATATTGAATTTTTTTTTGGATGAGATTATCAGAGCTTCAGCTAATGGAATGGATAGTGGATAAGTTGAAAATTAGATAACATAGAGATATTTATTTGAAAACACATAATACAATATTATTAAATATATTACATAGACCCATAGGTTTTGACTAATATATAGTAGAATAATATCATATAAATGGGGATCCTAAAATCCCTATAAAATCTAAATCATCCAACTATATTAACAAAATAGATATTGTTAACTATTTAACAATATATTTGTATAACAAACTAAATATTAACTACTACCTTAATTTAACTATTAGTTAATTGTTACTCTCATAATTATTCACTTTAGAAAGCAATGTGAGGACTAATATTTCATAACATTCTCCTCTTAGGCCTTACATGGTAAATTGTGTTTCACATGACTTAATGAAATTAAATAAGGAACACATCAATCAAATTGGTTTGGGAATCCGAACATGAACCATCATCCATCAACCATTCACTAAAGGAATCTCATCAACCTATACAGTATGGAAACTACAAGCAAGAACCATTTGTTCAACTTTCACTCCTACATATCCTAAACACCTTTTTTATGTAGTACACTATGTGGGAAAATAAAAATACACTTGTTATTTGTCACACATATAAACAAGTACTAAAAATAAAAGAGATGTGCCACTATAACAAAAGTGCCCCTTCATTAGTGGCTAATGAGAGGCATAGAAAGCCTCCATCCTCTAGTGCCTCCAACCTCCAACAAGTGAATCTACTTAATTTTTGTAATGACTTTTATGGATATTAACAAATAATGACTTCAAATTTATTTGATCACATAATATATGACATACAATTTTTATTGTCATGGATCAAATAAATATATCCTTACTACTAAACTAATGACTCACTAAATCGACACTTTAAAATTTAAATTTTAAAATAAATGACTTAAAACTTGAATCACACCATTAAAAAAAAATATATACAACACTAGAATTTTTTTATTAATACTCAAATTGAAAGGAATGACATACAACTTCTATATCAAACCAAAACTTTAAAACAACTTGGCCTAACCATTCATGGAAATTTATTGCAGTGGGATGAGCATTGAGAATAAAGATGAATGTATCATAATGGCTGACAATACAGCATGGTCAAACCCTCTAGATTTCTCTAGTTGAAATAACATCATTGTATAGATATGTATTACATTATTTTTTGGAAAGTTTATAAAACTATATAGCACTACATGTTAGTCATGCATCTTTCCATCAAGTTCAACTAATTGTATATATATCCATTTTATCTCTATTTTGAATGAATGAAAAAAAAATTCAGTTTACCAATAAATTTTGGTATTAGATCCAGCATAGCCTGAGCATGGAGATTTGTAGTGAAGTCGAGTGATGGAAAAGAAGAAAACATAGGAGAAAAGGTGTTGTCATAGTGCAATTGGCATTTAAGATCACTACCATTAAAAGAAGAGTGCAATCAGTAGATCATGGAAAAGAATCAGCCATCGATGGAGAAAATATAATGATGCCTATTGAAATCCTAATCAAAGGTGCAATAAAGAAGAGATCGATGAAAGCTTGGGATGAACAGCCATGTAAGAGTAGTCTGAAAAGTAGCAAAAGGAGATTGATGCACTAGTTAAGAAATAAATTGGTGAAACACTACCAGCCAATAGTGACTTGAAGAAGTTTCCATAATGTGATATTGAAAACAACAATACAATCTAAGAAAGTCTATTAAAAATCATGATCTATCTGTATAATTCCAGCATGGATAAAATGTTGGGAGAAAACACAAACCTCCAAAGAAGCACAAAAAGCAAGAGCATCAAAATTGCATAAGATGGTGAATGTCTCATATAAAAGAGAGCATTGGAATAGTTGAAAGTAATAATGTATACTCAAAGGAAATAGAAAACCATATTGACAAGAGCACTAGTTTCTATTTTGCCCTACTAAAAGCCTTTCAAGAATGCAAAAACATTGAATTTGATGAAATAATCCACAAAGGTCTTCTGGAGTACTTCTTATTCGATGTACACTACCAAGCTAAGAAAATTTGAGCACAACTCAAAGTTAGATATGATATGGATACTGAAGATGAGATTGAATATCCAAGGAAACATCATTATCTTTTAGCATGTCAATATTTTTATCTTCTTCGAACTTAATTCTCCCATCAGTAAAACTTGTAACTCTCTTTTATAATAAAAAAATAAAAAAATATGATTTGCTTTTCAAAGTCTACTCCAAAGTTATTTCTATCAAATGCCCAACTTCTTAAAGGGCCTAATTATGTCATATGGAAAATGAAGATGCACATAATCTTTCAGTTCAAAGGACTATGGGAAATCATGATAGGAGATGAGAAATATCGTACCGATCCAAATGAATGTGTAAAGTATGATAAGGCTACTACTAAAGCCTTGATGCTAATCATGCTAAACATCATTGATGACATCCAACCACATATCAATGATGTTGTTGATCTGAAGGCGGGACAAGTTAGCAACCATATATGAGGTAAATAATAAGATAAAGATCCTCCATCTGCAATTGAGACTTCACACAATCACCATGGAGTCTGATGTGAAATTTAAAGAATTCTTATGTTGAGTGGTTGAAATACGAACTGAGTTAATAACAATCGGTGAAAAGGTAGAAGATGATCTCTTGGCCCAGATTACCTTAAGAGCACTACCTTCCAAATTTAGAGTGTTCATTATGACATTAAATGTCACTAAATAATCAGTATCATTCAAATAGCTCATGAACCTATTACAACAATAAGAAGCTATCAACTCAATCCAAGATGAGTTCGAAGATAAAGTTCTTATCTCAAAGAGGCAATAAGGTCAGAAGTTTTGTAAAGGGCCTTTAGAGAAGTAGCCATAGAAACAATAGTAGCAACAATAATCTCAAAATAAAAAATCTCAGAAGTTGAAGAAATGGTGTTATATCTATTGATCCAATACTCACAACATAGACAACAGGTGGTATAATGCCTAAAAATAAGGGTTTATTAGCACATCAAGGTGAGATGATTCTCAAAAATCAAAAAGATATCCCCAAAAAGTTTATTAGCACACTAACAAAAGTACTATATGTTCTTGGTCTGACATCTAATATCTTATTGGTTATCTAGATGTTGAATAAGCATCTGAAGGTGGAATTTCTTGTTGAAAATGACATCATAACTTTCCTGATATCATGAAAAGGTAAAGTTCTTGCTAAATCTTTTCTTCAAGACAAATTATTTTCTCTAGATATTGTTTCATCTTTTGTAGTAGCATTATCTACCTCAACGATAGAATCCACTACCTTTAGCACTATTGGTATGGTCATTTATCTACTAGTTCATTATATGGGTTAAGTACTAAAAGGATGGTATGTGGACTTCCCAACCTGTCTAGTTCCTTCCCCATTTTCCCTGGTTGCCATACAGGTAAACAACATAGGGATCCATTTAAAGGAAGCTCATTTCATGCCACTAAACTATTGGAGGTTGTTCACACTGATCTCTATGGCCCACTACCTAATTAATTCTTGGGATACAAGTACTTATATAAATTCATGGATGACTAATCTTGAAGATATGGGTATTCTTCCTGAAGAAGAAGAGTGAAACACGTCATCATTTCTAGATCTTCTATCATCAGGTTGTGAAGGAGATAAGATAACATATACTTCACCTCCACTTAGATCGAGGGGGGAATTCATGTCAATGAAATCTTTGGCATTCTTAAATCAATAAGGTATACAAAAAATTTGAATGTTCCCTACATGCCCCAGTAGAATGGTGTTATTGAGCAACACAATCATACCGTGATGGAGATGGCTCACTATATGTTATCAATAACAAAGATAGAGAAACACTATTGGGAAGAAGTAGTCTGAATAGTTGTGTATCTTATTAATAGGGCACCAACAAAAATTTTAAAGGATAAAATGCCTGAAGAGGTATGGAGTGGTAAAAATCCATCTATTTCTCATTTATGAGTATTTAGTTGCATAACATATATGCATGTAGTAACTAAAAAGAGGAAGAAATTTGAGACCAAAACATTCCCATGCATCCTATTAGGCTATAGCATAACTTTGAAGGCATATCATCTCAAGGATCCTGAATCAAGGAAAATCTATGAAAACATAGATGTGGTATTTGATGAATCATCCTTTGAGATATAGAATGCTAAATCAATACTGAACACATCTCACTAATTACTTCCTGAGTCAGATGATGAGGAGACTTCTCACTAGGTGGAAGATCTACAAGGTGAATTGTATGTTGATCTTAGAGATTTAAAACATCCACTAGATAGTTCTTCACATCCACCAAGTATTTATTCACAACAGTAGCAGAGTTCTCATCCGAAGTGGGTACTAGGCACTATTGGAAACTCCCATACTTCATCTAGAGTCAAAATGAGGAGTTAGACAAGACATGAGGTAAATTTTACACTCATGAATACATTTTTTGATAGCTCTAAACTTGATAATGTTTATGAAGCTTTAAATCAACCATAATGGAAGAATGTAATGGATGGTGAGTATGAATCACTCATGAAGAATTAGACTTGGGAACTGGTTAATCTACCTATAGGAAACAAACCCATACGCTGCAAATGGGTTTTCAAAACAAAATACAAGGCAAATAGATCCTTTGATAAATATAAAGCATGACTAGTAGCAAAGGGATATGCTTAGAAATAATGCATTAACTATGAAGAGACCTTTGCACCTACTATGAAGATCAAGATCATCAAAGTTGTTTATGCACTCTTAACATAGAATGGATGGTAAATTCAACAGATAGATGCCAAAAGTGATTTTATTAATGGTGATCTAAAGAAAGATGTATACATGACCAAAATATAATGATTTTTTGATAAAAAAGCATCCTAAAAAGGTATGTTGTCTCATCAAATCACTTTATGGATTGAAACAAGCTCCTAGGGCATGGTACACCAAAATAGATGATCACCTTTTTTAGCATGGTTTTAATTATAGCCCCTTGGATTCTAAATTGTATATAATGAAGGTCAAAATAGAAATCATCATTCTTTTTCTATATGTAGATGATCTTCTGATCATAAGAAGTTTAGAAGATCATGTTGATATTGTGAAGAATGACCTCAAAAGATCCTTCAACATGACTGATTTGTGGCTACTACACTATTGTCTTGGCTTAAATATGTGATAGAAATAGAATGACATTTTTATCTCCCAGATCAAATATGCCAAGACACTCCTAGGAAAGTATAGAATGTCAATTTTTGAGCCACTTTCAACACCAATGGAGAAAGGCTTACAACTTTATCGATTATAGGACTCACCTTAAGTAGATGCAACTATATACAAATAGCTCATTGGGAGTCTTGTCTACTTGACTTACACCAGACTAGATATATTTTTTGATGTGAGTTATCTCTCCAGATTTATGTAAGAAACAAAGAAATGTCATTAGATAGCAGTAAGACATGTTTTAAGATATATCTAAGGTATACTTGAGTATGTTCTAGAGTATAATAAGAATACTCAATTCTTCTTATAGGGATATAAATACTTGGGCTATGTCAGATCTATTGATGACAAAAATTCAACGTTAGGATACATATTTCATCTTGGATCTAGACCAATATTTTGGATTAGTAAGAAGTAAACAGGTGTTGCTCTTCCATCCACTGAAGAAAAATATCATTCCACATATGGAGATGTGTGCGAAGTAATATGGTTACATTGCATACTAGTAGATATGGGATATGAATAAAATAAGCCACCCATCATTTACTGTGACAATCAAGGTGTGCTAAAACTTGTTAAAAATCATGTTTATCATGTAAGGACAAAACACATAGAGGTAAAATTTCACTATATTTGAGAACAAGTTTTAAATCATCATATAGGGCTCTAGTACTACCCTACAGATACACAAATAGAAGATATCCTTACCAAATCTCTTGGGATGGTAAAATTTGAACTATTCAAGGAATACATTTGTGAAAATAATGTAATAAGGGGGGATGACAATGCAGCATGGTCAAATCCTCTATATTTCTCTAGCTAAAATAATAGTGTTGTATAGATAGATATTAAATTGTTTTTTGGAATGTTTCTGAAATTGTATAGCATTGCATGTCAGTCATGTATATTTCTAGCAAGTTCGACTAATTGTATATATATCCATTATATATCTATTTTGAATGAATGAAAAACATTCTCAGTTTGATAATAATGGCACAATGGTTGGAGACGGAGTTAACTTAAAAATTGGCTGATCACCATGTGAAAAGAGGAAAATTCATCACATAATGCACATACTTTGAATGCACAACAAAATACACATAATGCGGTAGAAGGTGGAATATATGTAAAAATCAATGAAATTGTAGAGACTACCAATAATAATCTTGATCCTCAAAATAGAAACTGTGTCCAATCTGAGTTCAAGTCTAGGTGATATGTTGAGTAAAGGATCAACCTATTAAATAGATTTGTTGAATAGAACTTTGAATAGAGTCAAATGTTGATGCCAGTAATGGCAGCTTGCATAGAAGTGATAGGATATTGTAGAATGATAACAGATATGATAACTAAGGATTTAACACATAAGATGTGGAATGCATAAAGGTGATGATACAATAGATATAACTAATAAAGCATTTGATCATGCACACATACAAACACACATCTGCATCATGCAAAGTTATACTCTAGAATTGAGGTGATGTAAGTCTGAGTCAATCAATGATTAAGCAATCACAAAGATATTTATTTGAAATTATATATAGCATCTTAATAGAAATTATTTTTTAAATTTAATAATAATTAATTTTAAAATCATAATAAAATAAAAGAAATTAATATTTTATATCAATGAAGTACCAATAGAATATAAACAAAATTTTTACTAATAAAAAATAAGCAACTTGTTTTATTGATAGAATAATAACATATATTTGAAACTAGAAAACTAAAAATTAGATTTTAAATTTATAATATTTACATTCCTTTTATTTTTATTGTATTTTTTAATTAATTATTTATTTATTTCATTTTCTTCAAAATATAGGTTACAAACTTAAAAATTCCTTTTTAACATTTTTTTTGACTTTTTAACACTTTTTGAATTTTAAAAGTAATCCCACATTGCTAAATTTCTAAACTATATTATTGGTTTTGAAATTAGAACTTTGGACGTATGTTGGAAATTGGAAGTTAGAACTAATTATATATATTTAGATGCATGCAGTGGGTTGTCTCTTCTAAAATATAAGTTTTTATTGTGTTTATAACTTTAAAAAATATGTACTAAAATATTTTATTATATTTATTTATTTATTTTTGATTATTTGTATCTTTATTACCTTCACAACACTTAATCATATAGTTTCGTGTGTGTGTGTGTGTGTGTGTGTGTGTGTGTGTGTGTGTGTGTGAGTGTGATTTTAGTGACTTAAACAATTAGCTTGATAAATAAAATATAAAAAAATATGATAAAACTATCACCATAGTGACCTATGATCAATGATTTGTAGAATGAAAAAAATCTGACTATCATTAAATTAATTTGTGTGAATTTTTGGTTTAGATAAAAATAAATTATATACATATTGGCATTTATACCTTAAAAAATTCAATTTTCATGCATTTTTTAAATCTGAGATACATGAAATAATTGATCCCATAAAAAGGATTATGTTTGTCAACATTATTTGGTTTGAAATTTTTTTGTAGTCATAAATTAATTTGGGGATGTTAATTCTTTATTTTTTAATTTTAAAAAGGATAAATTCTATAAATATAAATTAAGTACGTACAAAGAGAAAATATGCAACACAACAATAAGATATGTGAATTCTCATTAGTAAAAGTAACAATCTAATTTATAAAATTCTAATACCATATTTATACATAGTAAAAAAATAATGAAGTACTCTACTCAAACCATTTTTCAACATTTATTTTTATTGTTTATTTATTTATTTTTAAACTATGGGTAAAGGGTGGTTTTTTTAAAGCTAGAGACCCTGACCCTAGGAAACAAACACACAACTAAGGCTTAAGAAGCCAAATATTATATAAATCATGGAAACACTATAGCATGGAAAAGAAAAACAATCAAAAACATAAATATAAATAAAAAATAGTTGTCAATGACTACCAAAATACCATAACATATGAGTTCAAAGGGTAAAAAATAATGAATATGTCCTTCTTTCACCATACTAATTGTTTATTATTTTAGTTGTTCCCCATCTTCATTATGGTCTTTCAACCTATGATCCATTCATAATATTTTATTTTATGGATTAGAGGATAATATTGGAAGGTTAAAAATAATTTTTTCCACATCATTTTCTATTAATATCAACCACTGTCCATTCTTTCCCATCCCCTTCATCTAGATAAATAGGAATGGTAATATGAAAAGAATCAACAGATTGGGATTTTTCTGGTATATCTATTGGATGAAAATATAAATTAGCTTCAAAATTAAAATTTCAAATTCTAAAAATATTTTATCACCTATAATAGGCTCTGTTAATATATTCTATTTGTAGGGCATGTCTTCCTTTAGACCCTAAGGAGTCTCAGGCACTTCATTAGTTGAAATAGAATCCATAATTTCCCCATCATCATGCTCTAAAAGGGTGTCCTTCCATAAATGGATAGAACTATTCTTCGTATAAAATTACAATTTGAATCCAAATATCCTATAGTGAAAGTTTTCCTGAAGTGAACAAATAATACCTCATAACTGAGAGAATGTTTCCAAGTTCTATCCTTAATCATAAACTCAATAAACTCAGTGAGACCCATAGAACAATCTGTATTAACAAGAATTCTAGCATATTTAGGATGAAATAAATTTTAATAAATAGAGTCTACTTTCATAAAATTTCCTAAATAATTTCCCATAGATTTAAAGTAATACGAAGTTCCAAATTGAATAGGTAACCTTAACCTTAACCTGTCGGCATGACATTGAAATTTTTGGTTGGAGGGTTAAAATTAGGAAACCATGGATTTATTAATAACATGTTTTATTCCTAATTCCATAATCTATCCTTAAATACTTCCTCATGATCCTCAATATTTTTGTATATAACCACAAAAAGGGCCCTTGTAGATGGGAAAATTTCCAACAAACCCTTCATGAGAGGATTCCAGTTCTTTGTGTTCCATACTTTGAGATACTTGAGGGAAGTCAAAGAATTATGGAAACAACAAATCATCGCTGATTCAACTAATATTTTTTCCCACTTCAATACTACATAAAACTTTTCCCCATCAAAGCAAATTGAAGGGCTAGATATAGTAGGTTTTAGAGGATTCTCCTCCCTCTTTAGTATTAACTTCAACATTCTTAGATACCTCCACATATGAGTGTTACTTTACCCCATTAAATTACCTTTCCCCAATCCACATCTGAAGCTCTACCACTAAAGAAAAGCCCTTTAACATCAATGAAGGGATTAGAAAATACATAGTACTTAGACTCACTAAATAGCTCAGCCACTATAACTTGAAATAAATCCACCCTATGTTTAAATACAACCTTATCTTCTCCTTTCCATTTCGATGATTTAAACTGGAAACTATTATCAACCACTCAATCTTCCATCTCTACTACACTACAAGTGTCTCTCCATCATAGTTATAGAACCCTAAAGTCATCACTATGGTGATTGTTTCTTATTCTTATCTCAACTCATTATCCTTAAAAATAGATCCAAATAATAAGCAAGTATATTTTTGTTAAGACAATAATTAGAATAATGACAAACATAATTTTCTTTCAAAAAGGACTTTTTATATGCATAATAATCTCACTTTTATTAAGATGGTGGAAAAAGTCTATAATATTAGTAAATATTCCTATTTTTACACACTAAATTTTTTATTTCTACATCTTTTTTATCCTTTATATTCATTCTTCTTATGAGACAATTCACTAAAGGATACAAAGCCTAAGGTTATATATTACATTTCCAATTATTTATCTACTAACAAATGCTTACTTTAGTTGTGTGCTAAGATGTAATTTTTTTTAAATTATTACTTTAAAAAAAATCTCTATGAGAATATAATAATTAGCATAAAAAATTTAAATTTTACCAAACATATTTAATTTTGAATCTCATGTAATGACCATAGAATCTTATAGAACCTTACCAAATTTATTTGTGGCATGTAATATTTAATGTCAAATTTTATCATTTTGTATAGCTACACTAATACAAATTGATAAATTTTTAACACTTATTTGTTATTTTTTATATTTTTTCAATTTATGATATAACTTAATGTTAATAAAATTTCCTTATTCTAAATGATAAACACTAAAAAAGAAATGCTGGAAAATAATTTCCTCTATTTCATTTGATGGCCTTCTTGTGTAGTTATTGTACTAGCTATCCTCTTCTACATGTACAAGAAGAAGCATAAGCCTCAATGCCAAAAAAAGTAACTTTGTCCTCTCTAACTTTGTTAATGGTAAATGTAAAGGGGAATATAATAGTCCAAAAATAGATAGTTTGATTATGTTTTCCCTCCAACTTGCATATGAGATTTTAATTACAAATGTCTTATAACATAATTCAACTGGGTGGAGGTGCATATAGGTTCCTCCTTGAACCATGAACTATTGATCATTCCAATTTATTCAAAAATTTATTTTGATCAAATAATTCATTTAAAAGGCCATTTCAATGATAGTGAACTAACGGATGAAAGAATATGTGAAAATGTTTACAAAGGGATCTTCCTAAGTAATTATGTTTATACAAATTACTATTAGAAAAGAAAAAAAAAATTTTAATAGTCTATATGCATGGTCTATAGAAGGAAATATATCCTATTTAGAGTATTTTTATATTTGTGGATGTAGTTTGGATGACTCCTAGAGATGAAATTTTATAAGGTTTATTTATGGTTATAAACCATGTTTTAGATTGTCATTTTCTATAGTAGAGGATATTCATGGAAATGAAATCCTTCAAGTTGATTTCAAACCATTGAATATTATCACGAATGATTGTGTTATGGTGACTACTGGATATTGATATTTATATATACACTTTGTGTATATATAAGCACTATAAAATTCTAACATACTTATCATTGAATAAAAAATTGTCTTAAAGGATTGATTTTTTTAATATCCCTCAAGGTTTGATAATATATGATTGAGACAAGATACAACTACTAAATGAGCAGGTATGGGAACTATGTTATTTGGATGTTTTAAATTTAGAAAGGGGATATAAATTGGAGGCCTTACTTTCCATATTCAATAAATATTGTCATTTATAAAGGTTGATCCTTCATTAATAAGTTCCTACATAATTACCTTATATTATTGGAAAACTGAGTTATTTAACAAAACTAAAGTGTTTTTGTGTGTAAGTGAAAGATGTAATTTATATCATTGGGAAGATTATGTCTTGAACACAACTAGATTTTAATTGTTGAATGAAATTTAAATCCTTTCCTTCCAACATATGAAAACTTTGGTCATTAATAAATTTAATATACATGCCTACTTTAAGTTATAATAATTACCTTCTAGTATTGGGGAGTTTCCATTTTTAAACTAATTCAATTTAACAAATTATCACTATTGGAAATAATGACTTACTTTTACTCTGAAAAAAATGTATCAAGATTTAACCATATGGATTTTGGAGCACCTTAAAGAATAGAAGAGACCTAAAAATTTTGTCTCTGTTAAGCATTCATAATGTAGTGTCATGTCTATATTGTTTGTCTTTTATGTAAAAAATTGTCAATATGTATGCTAGCATAACACATTTTATAATGGAATAAACACTAGCATTTTCCCCAAAGGTTCAATTTATGCATATAGGGATTTGACTTGATGTTTTAGTGAAATGGGGTTTTGTAAATTAAAAATAGTGTAAAACTACAGTCGTACATCACTTGAAATTCATGATTACTAACTGCATCTTACAATTTATGCACAAATCATTAAGAAGTAATAATATGAATCTTTTGGTGAAGGTGAGGTTAGAAAATGAATTTGTGTGTTCCTTCATATGTAGTGTCAATGCATTTTGTAGGGAAGATATGTTTCATTTCATAGTGAACTTTAATATTAGTGATGTAGTGGGGAAGGGAAAGGACTTACATAACATGAAAGTCGTGAAATATTTGAAGGTGATTTTAATAGTAATAGTGAGAGGAAATGATAGGGTATTTTTTATAAACTTGACTAAACCCGTGCTTACAAACTTGAAAAAAATTACATTCCACTTATTTTAATGTAGTCTCTAGATTCCATTGAACTATTTTAGCTACCCAATACATTATTGAAACATGTGTCTTCTAAATAAAAATATTTGTCATATATCAAATGAGTCATTTAAAAATATAGAGAATGCAACATGTGTCAATTTATATAAGTCTAAAAATTATTATACAAACATGTTGACTATGTTAACAATATAAAACTAAATTATATGAATTTGAAGCCAACTTGATAGAAAATGGAAAGGTTTCTTCAATAAAAGACAAAAATTATATTATCTAATCAATTGATACAAGTTTCCATTTGAAAATAGATATGGATATATACATTTCCAAACCCTTTCCATTTCATTCTTAATATCACTAACAAAAATCATTGTATTTGTAATAATATTACTAATTTATATTTATATGGTGAATGAAGGAGATGAAAAATTGTGACCAAGACCACAAACACTATCAATTTTGACTAGTTGGTTGGACCCATGTTCAAATACCAACTAGTCTTTGCCTGCTTTCTCCAAACACTATGGCAACATAATGAATCTCAAATTAGACACCACCTTAGTGGTTATAGCTTCCTTTATGGATCTTGAATCTACCGTACTAAAGACTTCTAGGTTCAATTTATATAACACCACACATAATGGTGGAGATGCAAAAGATGTTATTAATTTATTATTATCTCTTATACTAAATATTAGATAAAAATATACTATTTTGTAATTTAACATATAAAATGTATACTACATAAATATACTCTATATAATGTCAACCTACGATAAATTAGAACTACATTTATTAATTGCACAAAATTATCTTTAAAGGCCATTATCATTTATACATTTGAATTTAAAAAATATTTAATTATAAATTACAATATATAATTATTTAATATAATATTGTGTATTTCACACACACATAATTCAATTATAAACAAGGTGACATTAAATTTCCAAGCCTAATTGTTGAGGAATCGATTATACCATTATCATGGTTAGTAAATAAGTATGTGTTAAGGTGTTAAGTAACCTTTATTTATCTAAAAATTCAAAATTAACATTAGGATGACATGTTAAAAGTTAGGTGTCAATAAATCCAAAATGAAGGTGAGATCATGTGCTATAAAATATAAAACAATTTTTGTCATTACCACTCATCTACCAAGAGTGCAGTCATGGATGTTTCAATGGTGGTATGCAAAGGGTGCTTCTCATTTCTTTTATGTAAGAACATCAGGTGGTTTGGTTGGTCATCAAATGTGTTGCAAAAAATTATCATGTTCATTGCATTACATTGATGCCCATTCTCTTTTATGGTGTTCAGATTGTTATAACACTAAATCTAAAGTCTTCCAACAATAATATCAAAAAATTATGAATCATGAAAGGGAAATTCATAACCTAGAAACTAGATCATCAGGTTTTTTTAGGATTAGAGTGTGTTTTATTAGAAACCATTATTTTAATCTATAGGACCCTTCTCCCACTGTAGATGTTACTCTCTCCACTTTTTATGGATCACATTGTTATGTGCACATACCTATTTTGGTGGGTTTATTCATTTCAGTTAAGAAAGAATGTTAATTATTATTTTCATGTATTCTTATACCTATGCTTTATAGGTGAATCGATGTTATGTTTTTAGATGCATGATTGAAGTAGACCTCATGAAAAAACCATTTAAAGAAGTCCTTATGAAAGAGGTTGTAGGAGAAAGTGTTATAGCCTATTTGAGGTTCCCTATACACCGATCAACTAACATAGGTAAAATTTATTGCCAATCACAAGGAACTTGTAAATCATTCTCACATTTATTTATGAAGACATTTATACATATTATCAATATATAATCAAACAATTTATTTCATCTACATTATAAATTAAATATATGTAAATAATTATCTTATATATATGATTAATGAGATATGTTACATTTAAATAGGCTTTTGGTTTTTTATAATATAAGAAACAACCTTATCTCTTATCCCACAAAACTCCCAATTTCTCCTTATTATTTATTTCTTATATAGCTAAAATATCTCTACTAACTATATCTAAGTGAGTTGTTCTCACAACTCACTCTAACAAAACATATTATGGTATAACAAATATATTCACTCGCCATGTGAGGACTAACACATGATTTTATCTGGTAATGTTGCTCTTCCAAAATATAGTGACACTCAACCATGTATGATTTGGAGTATGAAGAAACTAAACAAGGAAATGATGAGAGCATCAGTTTGCACTCCAAGCAATGGTGTGAATATATTCATGAGATAAAATATGATATTTATGGCACTTGCTCCTTGCCTATTGAGCCTAAAAGTAATCCCCAGCCATTGATTTGATTAATTAATGCCTAAAATAGTGTACATGCAAGAGTATATGTTTTGAATGAAAATATTAAAGAAAAATAGTTGTATTTAAGGAATATTCTCTTTTAGAGATGAATCTATGATGATCTTTTTCCAATTAAGATGCCTCTTGTATAAAAATGATTGGTGTATTGATATTTATGAGATATTTCTATAATATATCTTTAAAAATATATATTTGATATAAATTAAATTATATATTGTAATATTATAATGTTTTCATAGTTCATGATATGTGGAAATAAGTTTTTAAAAAAGCTACTTGAAGATTTATTTTTTTTCAAATTCTTTACATTTTTTTCTGAAAAATATCTTTACAATATATATATATATATATATATA
Organism: Torreya grandis; assembly: GCA_037957365.1. Classification (NCBI taxonomy): domain Eukaryota; kingdom Viridiplantae; phylum Streptophyta; class Pinopsida; order Cupressales; family Taxaceae; genus Torreya; species Torreya grandis. Next base: position 1,915,657 of record JARHVA010000450.1, read on the forward strand.
TATATATATATATATATATAAAAGATTGAGATATTTATTTATGTTCAATTTATCATATATTCTATTGTAATTGAGATTATTATATTATTATTATAAATAAATTCAATCGAAACAACATTGTATTTTTATATTGAGTTCAATTTTACTATTTAAATATAAATTATGGTTTGTTTCTTCCCTTCACGATTTAACTATAAATTGTAGCATTTCTTCCTATATATTACTTTAGCTTTCTAAATGCATATTCTTAGTTGGCCTTCAAATATATAAATAAATTCACATGATTTTTAATGTTATTTTAAATGTGATTAAATATCATATATTTTTAAAAAATACTATATGATTTTTAAAAAATTGAATTTAGAAAAGTAACCACAACTTTTTAAAGATTTGTTTTTCTCATTAAAATTTAAAATATATATATTAAAAAAAAATCAAATTAGATATTTTTTAAAATTTTTTGTAACGTATTTATTAATATAAATATTATAATTTTTTAAATTTTTTAATGTATTTGTGAATTCTTAGTTTAAATAAAATGTTTCTGATGTGTGCTTTAACTTTTAGTACTTCCCAATTGATTATACTTGTAATAGATTATGATTAAATATTTGTATGGTATCATAATGTTATTATTAATGGAATCACATCTTTATTTTAAATAATTAATAACCTTCCTCTTTAATCTCCATATATTTTGATTAAATTCATACAAATCATGTCAATTTTTTTTCCTCAAAGTTTGAATAAATTCTATACATGAACCTTTTAAAATTGAATACTAAAAAAGTGAAGAAGATAAAATAATGCCATATTAAAAAAAATAAAATAAATTTTAGGTTATTATTATTTATTATAGTGACATTAATTTTTTATATTTACATTTTCCTATAAGAAGAATATTATAGAGAGTTTCTCCAACCTTGTAATGAGGATCATATATATAATTAATCATTTCATTCTTTTTAAAGAGAAAAGGCAGTGAATGGATACCAAGTAATAATAAAGGTATTTTTAAAAATAAAATAAAATTGAATATTGTTTTTAATGTGAAAGATATAATTTCAATTCATATGAGAAAGATACATTTGATGTAACATTTTTATGTTTGTCAAGTAATGGACTTTTTTTTTCTTTGCTTTGTATTGTACAATTTAAGAAAGAGATGTAGTAAATATATTTGAAAATGGAGATATATATTCAAACGTTGAATTTATAATGAGATGTTTGTGAGGGCTTGAATTTTCATTTTAAATTTTCCAACCAAGTAAGATAGGGTAATAAGTAGTACATTCATGTTGATCATTATAATTGAGAGAAAGAGTAGTACTTTCACTAATTTCAATTTGGTGATCTAAAAAATGAACAAGATTTTCAACATTATAATTAGTTTAGAAAGAAGGAAAACATTCATCATTTTTAACATGTTCACCATTACAAAGAGAAAAAATGCATTGTGTTATGCATGATAAATTTATATTTATCATACATACATACATACATACATACATACATACATACATACATACATACATACCTTTGACAATAGCCATATCATGCACGTTATCACGTGGGCAGAGCGGGGGTAATGGAGATGAATGGCATCTAAGAATCTTTGATAGTGGTGAGTCATTACACTTAACTAACAATTGCAACTACTGTCTAGACTCAAAACCAGTATATTCATTGTGACATTCGATGAATCTGTAAATGACCCGAGCTATTCACATAGGTATATCATAGGTGTTCTCAATATTCAACAAAAATATATTAAATTGCATTGATTGTCACTTCGGAAGAAGAACAAAAAAGAGAACACTTGGAATTCTTTCATGATTCACTATCACAGGCGTTGAATTTATGCATAAGCCGCCATTTTATGAGATACTTTTACATAAAATGCTCAATTGAAAGGCATGCTGGCTTATCAAACATACTTGCATTAATTCAGGAAGGGATTATCGTCCCGGGTAGGTTAATCAAGTCACCGAATTTCCCGTTAAAATAGGCGTAATTTATTCTACTCAACGATAAAATCATCCCAATATCATATGTCCCGCAACTTTTATCTGGTTATTGTCGCTTTTTTACTTCGAATTAAAAGTGAAAAACCCCGTGCCAAAATCATCCCAATATCATATTTAAACTTCTGCTGTTAACCTCACCTTGCCTTTTCATTAATTTTTATAGAGGGATCTTCCTAGGTAATTATTTGGCTACAAAGAAAATATAACATAGGGGTGGAGCCTTAAGTTGAACTTCTATTAGAAAAGAAACTCAATAACATTACGAGTCTATATCTATGGTTTATAGAAGGAAACTCATTTATGTGTTAAGAGTGTTAGTGACATACTTACATTTATTAATAGGTTTTTTGGTTATGGTATATTTAACTTTGTGATTTTATATATTTTTTTCTTTTTTAATCTCGTTAGTATATAAATAAGATCTTAATTTGAAATCAATTATCAATAAATACACAAGCAATATAATCCATCTACCTCTAAAGATTGTATATAATATTTTTAGAATTTCATTGGTCAATCATGTTCATTATAATAACCCTGTACTAATTACAAATACTAACTGAACTAAATTTTATGTAGATATTTATTTTAAATGTTCAAATATAAGGACATTTTAAATATAATAGTTATAATTGATAGGTAAAAATATAATTTAAACCTCAAAATAATTTACATGTTCATATTTTAATAGTTATATATAACATCTTAATAGAGATTAATTTTTAAATTTAATTATAACTAATTTTAAAACTATATAAAAATTTAAATATTATATATCAATGAAGCACTGATAAAATAGAAACATTTTTTTACTAATAAAAAAGAAGTAACATCTTTTATCAACGGAATAATAACATATATTTTAAACTAAAAAGATTAGAAATTAAATTAAAATTTATATTATTTACATTCTTTTGATTTTTATTATATATTTTAATTAATTATTCTATTTAATTTATTTTCTTAAAAATATAATTTACAAAGTTTCAAATTCTTTTTTTAACATTTTTAGAATTATAAAAGTAATGATACACTACTAAATTACTAAATAATATTATTATTCTTGAAATTAGAGCTTTAAAAAGAAGTTAAAAATTGGCAGTTAGAATTAATTTTATATAAAAATATAGTGCTTATAACTACCTAAAACGATGTGTGAAGATCCTTTATTATATTTAGTTATTTTTAATTCCTTGTATGTTTCTTACCTTCACAACACTTATCATATAAGTTCTAATATGTATGTCATTTTAGTGACCTAAATAACTACCTCGATGAATAATCTATAATAAATATTAAAAGACTATCACCTTGGTGACCTATGATCAATGATTTGTAGAATGAAACTAATTTGAGTATCATTAAAATTATGGTGTGTAAGTTTGTAGTCTACATAAAAATAAGTTATATATATTAACATTTCTACTTTAGAAATTTAAATTTTTAAATGATTTATTTCATTTGAAATGTATGAAATAATTGATTTCATGAAAAAGATTATATTTGTTACAATTATCTGATTTAAATTTTTTTAAGCATGATATGTTAAATATTTATTTTTTATTTTAACAAAGATAAATTCTAAAAATATATATTAAGTACATAGAAAAAATATGTAACACGCAAATAAAATTTATGAATTCCCATTAATAAAACTAACAATATAATTTATTAAATTATAATTATATATTTATACAAAGTAAACAAGTAAAGGAGTACTCTGCCCAAACCATTCTTTCACATTTATTTTGATTTCTTCTTCTTTTTATTTCAACTTGCAATCCTTAAAAATAGATCCAAATAAAAAACAAGTATATATTTATTAAAAAATATATAGACTTGTGACAAAATGGACTTTTTATATGCATAATAATCTTAATTTTATTTAGATGGTTGAAAAAAGTCTGCAATCTTAGTAATTCTTCCTATGTTTACACATTAATTTTTTTATTTGTACATCTTGTTTATCCTTTGTATTCATTCTTCTTATGAGATAATTTACTTGAGGGTGTAAATCGTAAAGTTATTTGTACATCATGTTTATCCTTTGTATTCATTATGATTTCATAGTGGTTTATTTTCTCATCTTTTTCTAGCTATTGCATGAACTAATAGGTTGGAAACTGTAAATTCATAGGAAAATATCTTGAGATTCATAAAAAATCTAAAAAAGATTTTCCCTGTAGCTCTCTTAGGCATGATCCTATCAACCCACAAGGAAAACTTCTGCTGTTAACCCCACTTTCTCTTGTTTTCTTCAAAAGTTCATTTAATTATTTTGAGCAAGTTTTTATTCCTAGATTATGCTTTTACATTTCCATGAAGCTTTTAGTTTGAATCATAAGTCAATGTGATCCCGTAATCTTTACACAATACCACCAAAGGTTTAGATTTGAAGCTCATGTGTTTATTAGTAGTTACCTTAACAGGCACACCAAATCTATAAATAATCTAATTCAACAAAAAGTCCACAATCACCTAGTGTGTAGCGTTCTTTGTAGGGATTGCCTAAACGTATTTCATGAAGTAGTTAGTTGCAACCAATATGCACCTATGTCTAGCGCTTGATAAATCCATGATTTTCCCAATGAAATCCATTCTACATTGTCTAATTAGGCTTTTAACCATCACCAATTATAAGGGAAGAGAACCATAAGCTTTAAAATTTTCATCAAAGTGCTAACATTTGTTTCAAATTATAACATTCTGAGCAACATCCTTGAATAGTGATGGCCACCAATAACTAGCTCTCAAAATTTGATGAGCTATGACTTTAGGTGTAAAGTGACCACCACATAATCCACTATGAAAATCTTCAATCAAATCATCCATTTCTTATTCTACTAGACATCTTAGGAAACCCCATCTAGATACTTCCATCCGAATCCACTTTTAGTCAAAAGATCCTCTTGGAAAATAAGTTTGATAGTTCTCCTTTGGATTTTGTCTATGTTAGGGGAACAATTCAGTTTTTGCAAGTAGTAAAAAATGTGCTTATACCATATAGATATGCTAATTTGACTCAAAGAATGATCAATATTAAAAATAATAGTGTTTACCTCAATGGATTGTAAATTGGCTTTAGCCATGATCTTGGCTAGACCCATCACTCTCACTAACTTGGTGGTCTAAATATCCATGTCATACTCTTGTAACTTTTGACCCACTTGCATCCCTTGCTTGATGCTACAATTTGATTCAAGATGTCATTCACCATTGTATGCAAGACATATGCATCAATCTTCAAACTCTAAATGTAATATTTGAATGTCTTAACAACCTTTAAGAGAGTGAAGGCTTATTTTTCCATGATGTATTAGTTCAATTTATAACCTTACATAGCTTTACTAAAGAAATATATGGGTTTGTCTTGACTATCATCATTCTTGAACAACAAGACAACATCTATGGTATTTTTGTTGCAAAATAGAATATTTGGAATGCTTTAGTGTAATCAAGACTAGCCAACATAGGGTTATACATTAAGTCTCCTTTGATGTCATTGAATGTTTGCATGACATTCTATTCCCACTTGATGGTCTGGTCCTTCAACATGGAATTAATAGGCAGAGTGATCTCTACAAAGTTAGACACAAACCTTATAACAAAATTAATTTGTCCAAAGAAGGATTAATTTCCATTCTTGGATTGTGGGATAGGAATTTTATCAATGGCTTCTACCCTCTTAGGATCAATCATAATGCCATCCTTAGACACTATGTGTCCCAACAACTTGGCCTTTTATACTCGAAAGTGACACTTCTTAAGATTAAGTGAAATGCTAAACTCCTTGCATCTAATGAACACCTTCTCTATATTCTCCAAATGTTCTTTTCTATTCTTGGAGTACATGGTAATGTCATCCTAATGCACAACTATGGAATTATTAATTACCCCTACAAAAAAATGTCCATGGCTCACTAAAAAATTGCACTGACATTTATTAACCTGAAAGGCATCTTTATATAAACATATGTGCCCCAAGTCATTATAAATGTGGTCTTGGGTCTCTCAAATTCATTTACCACAACTTGGTTTTAACCTAATAAACCATCTACAGTGGACAACATATCTGATCTAGTAACACATTATAGTAGGTTATCTATTTACGCAGGGGTAATTATCCTTCAAAGAAGATTTATTTAAATTTAGAAATCCAAACACAAGTAGATGTTGCCATTTTTATTTATCATAGGGACTAAGTTCACCATCCATGATGAATATCTGATAGGTTGAATAATCCCAACATCCCTTAGCTTCTTTAACTCATCTTGCATCTTGGTGTCTAAGATGAGGTTAATAGGTCTTTGTTTCTACCTAAAAGGATTTATATTAGGCTATAATGGGATGAGATGTTGAAAAAAATCTTCCATGTATGCTTTCAATTTAGAATATGACCTGGCTAAATAATCCTGATACTTATTTAGTAGCTTCATGTAAGTTTGCTTCTATGTTGCACTTAAGTGACTACCTAGCTAGACCTTCCTTAGATTCTCATGAGAGCCCTAATTGCATTCGTTCACATATTTTGACATAAAAATATCATGAGTTGTGATTCTATTCACTCCATTAAAAGATGATTCTAAATTCACCAATCCCCTAAGGAGAGTGTTTATTTTTAGCTAAATTATGTCCTTCCCAAACAAGGTTTATTTTTTCATTATAGGTCTGAACCATGGATTCCAAATCTATAATTTTATCTTGAAACTTAGCTTCATAATTTAGAAACCTTCTAATCTATGTATCATCCTCAAAAACTTGGTAATGATGAATATTATCTAGGATTGAAGGTCTAATAAGCACCTCCACCTGATATTGATAGTGAGGGTTAATATTTTCAATTTCAAACTGAGCACCTAACCCTGTAAGTCTATTAGCTTCTTCACTGAAAATTCTATCATGAAATCAAAATTTGAAAGCATTAATGAACTCTAGTAAATCCCATACAATATTTATATACTACTTCAACCTTTTATTTTTGGTCACATAAGAAATATGGACCTACTTAACCACTAGCTTAGAATAAACCTTTAGAATCAAACTTGTAATTACATGTTCATGGACAATTCTCAAACCAAGAAAGAGTTCTTCATACTCAAAAATATTGTTCGTGTACTCAAATGATATCTTGAAAGAAAATTTGAAACATTTACCATTAGGGGCACAAAATACAACCCTAATTCCATTTACAAGATTAGAGTAAGCCCTATCAAATGTCATTTTATAAACAACACCTTCTTTTTAAGACCCAACCTCAAGAACAACAGGGTGTTAAATAATGTCCACATTCCTAATGAAACTAACCAGAAACACATCCATGTACAACACTTTAGTTAGAGCTCTTTTTGGATCTTCAAGTACATGCAGTGTCTTAAGCTCCCTATAAGTCTAACCATCTTACCTTAAAAAATAATGGTGGCTTAAGACAAGTCCATTTGCATAATTCCACCCATGCTAACAGTATATTTTCATGATAGCAACATCCCCAATTTAGGTGAGTAGTCCACAACTTCCACATCCATGTTTAGAAACTTACCTAGGTGACCTACTACACTACTAACCCTTTAACATGTATAATAACTAGTACGTCATGAGTCCATGGTATAACACTTCTCAAAGTCTAATGTGATTTTTATCCTGAGCTAAGGGCATCACATTGAAAGAGGCTCCATAATAAAATAAATAATTGTGAATAATCAAACCATTGATCAGCATGGTTATGTAAAATGGATCCACATTAAACTGAATTTATACTAATGCAGTCCCCAAATAATCCTTTGGGGATATTTTAATAACCTCATCTGATTATTCATCATCATTTGGGGTTGTTTGGGGTGAATTCATGTCATTTGCAGTTTTACTCTCACCAAATTCCAAATATTCAAAGGGCCTCTTTCTATGTTCAGGTATATGCAATAACTCAATGAGTGGCATGACAATTTTTAGTTGACTCAAAACTTGGGCCATATCACACATGCTACACTAAGGAAGGGGATTATTTTGCAAAAGGGTGACAACACCTTCATATAGTCTATAATCATTCAAAGTTAAAGGTGAAATAGGTTGGGATGAATTAGCATTTTGAACAGTAGTCTTCAAGGGTAGATTTATTCTAACAACACTCACACCCTTAGGAATACTAGACAATAAAGGTATTTTATTCTTGGTTGGATTAACTCTTAGTTTAACAATTTGGAAAATAGGTGTTAACTTGGAGAAACCAGGGACTACTATAGTTTTCTTTACTTCCTTTCTTCATCCCCTATCCTTGTATTTGTAAGGGTAGTCTCTTGAGGAGCAACACCTTGTTGTCTACTTCTCAGACTATATTATTTCTCTTGGAAATTATTACATTATTTAGAAATTACCTCTCCTCAACTGAAAGAATTCCCCCATCATATTTCTTAGTCATCATAGATCATAAAAATTCAATATCATGATATGATAATTCATATGCTTGTGTCATGTTAACATCACAACCAAATTTAGAAGTTGGGACACATACCTTTTTTACTACACTCCAATATTGATCAACAGTGGTAGAACTCAACAATTTCATAGAGGCAGACATTTTACTTCACATGAATGGATAATCTGACATTAGAATCCCATCATCTTCAGACACAGACTTAGGTTCCTCTACATATTAATCAATTCATTCAGTAGTATCACATGGATGATGTGGAAGGAATAATTTATCACACCAATCAATTTCATTGTCATAATTTAGAACATTCACTTTGGCATTCAATAGATTAGGCACTTCCTTTCTAGCCCCTCTATTTTAATTTTTGGCATTTCTATCATCACCAATAACCCTCTTCCCTCTATCATAATATCTAATGAGGGAAGGGGGTCTTTCTTGTGCTTGATTCTAATTCTTAGTTCTCTCTTGACTTTTAGATCAATGATGTATCCCCTTGTTAGCCTTAGCCAACTTGTATGACATTTCCTTGACAATAGAGGCTAAGGTCTTCACAGTTTGCTCAAGATTGGTTTCCTTACTGGATTGATTTTTTTCAAGATTGACTAGATTTACATTAGCTCACTTGTCCAAAGGTTTACCAATAGAATTTATATTATATTCAACATTGATGGCCATGTTAAATGTCAATATCATTTTTTCAGGAGCCTTGTCCCTCAAGTAGTCACCATTAGAAGAAAAGTTCCAGAATATAAAAGATACAAATATGTAGTGATACATAATGAAATCATACTTTGATGAAGTTAGTGATGAGATATGAAATCAAAGATACAAAAAATCTATATTTTTTTGAAAAGGGTAAACCACCTCAAAACATGACAAATTTATGATTC
>JARHVA010000450.1:1930000-1960000 GCA_037957365.1 Torreya grandis
CACCTATCTACTTTTTGTTGGCCTGAAAGGCTGTGGGTTCCGAAAGTCCAACCGTAATTTGTAATTTGCAATTGCATTTCTGACTTGTTTCTCCAGTGAACATTCTCGCAGACTTCTCCCACCCCAAATGTAATTTGGTAGATTTGTCAAACTTGTTGTTTGACCTCAAAACTCTGCCAGGCACTCCTTGCAAAAACAAAATTTAACTTTGTTTTATTTCTTTCACATTTCCACATGGGCAGGTCTTTTATGGCATGGATTCGAACTCTTCAAACTCTTATTCCAACGTGGCACTCCTCCACATGGGTAGAAATTACCCTTCATTGTGAGATTTTAAAATATTGGCATTAAGTTTAATACCTACGTGGCCTCTTGAGACTTCTCATATGCTGACCTGCATTCTATAATTATGTCATTTGATTTTTTTATTTGCACGTGCTATTACATGTCATGGACTTGGGAATGGAATGACCATTTGCAACTTGCAAATTGAAGACTTGTCTTTTACATTTTCTTTTTCCACTGGTGTTTATTGAGAATGGGAATTCAAGGTGGATATTGTAAGTTTGCAATTGCAAATTGCAAATTGTAATTTGACTCGAAATTTTCAGCACTCAACTTCTTGTTAGGGCCCACATTTTACCTTATTCAAATTTTGTCTTATTCTTTATCTTTCCATGTGGACTCTCCCTCTTAAGCTTGATTTTGTTTATAGACCCTACAACCTCATTAAAATATGAAAACATTAAATGTTTAGCCAAAACAAAGATCTCACAGGGTTTACAAAATATGAACGCAAGAGTAGGGTTTTTCATAACTTGAGTGAACATGTTTGTAGATTAGGATCACAGTTTAAACAATCATGCATTAATATTTAGAAACAATGCACAAATTGATTAGTGTAATCTTGGGCACTAACATTGGCTCTCGCCTGGGGATGTACACCCTTTATGGATGTGCAAAGAATCCCAAACAATAAGACCATGCACCAATCCATTGGGCCACAAAGTCAAAACTTTAGCAACCTCTTAGCAAACAACCACAAAAACTAAATTAGATAAGGGTAGACAGATAAAAATAGATCAAGGGGACCCAAAAATAAACACATGACAAAAAACTATGAAAGGAACTACACAAAAAAGGCCCAACATAGAGGGGAAACAAAACAACAAAGCAACAATACGATACATTATACATTTCTATACAAAATTATGGAATCAATCAAGGAAGTGTTTCAAATTTCTTCAATTAACTGGCAACTCCAATATCTCACCATCCAAATCTCTCAAGAATAAAGTGTGTTCCCCAATCATGTAGTTAATAGAATAGGGCCCATTCACAAGGCATCAAATTTTCCATGCTTGCCTTTATCTTTATGCTTGTTATCCCAAAGCAAAACTAGGTATCCTACATGAAAAGTTCTCACAGTAACATTTCTATCAAATATCCATTCAAGTCTTTACTTTAACCTGAGGTGTCTCTCATGAGCTTGTCTTGTAGTTTCATCAAGATCAACAATATAGTTCATTATGATTTCATAGTAGTTGATTTGCTCATCTTCCTCTAGCTATTTCATGAACTGATAGGTTAACAATGGCAAATTCATAGGCAAAATAGCTTGAGCTCCATAAACAAGTTCAAAAGGGATATTGCCTGTAGCTCTCTTAGGCATGATCCTATCATCCCACAAGGCAAACTTTACCTATTCACCCCACCTTTTCTTATTTGCTTCCAAAGTTTGTTTAATGATTTTGAGCAAACTTTTATTACTATATTTTGCTTTCCCATTATCCTGAGGGTTTTAGTTAGAAGTCTAAGTCAATGTGATCTAATACTTTTTTCACAATGCCACCAAAAGTTTAGCTCTGAAGCTCAAGGCATTATCAATAATTACCTTAACAAGCACACTAAATCTACAAATAATCTAATTCAACAAAAAGTCCATAATCACCTAGTATGTATCCTTCTTCATAGGGACTATCTCAACCCATTTCATGATGTAATCAGTGACAACCAATATCCATCTATGTCTAGTGCTTGACAAATTAGTGTTTTCTCTAAAAAAATCTATTCCCCATTGTCTAAATGGGCCTTCAATCGTTATTAGCTACAAAGGAAGAGAACCAGAAGCTTTCAACCTTCCATCAAAACATTGATATTTCTCACACTTTCTAACTTTTTGGGCAAAATCTTTGAATAGTGATAACCATCAATAACCAACTCTCATAATTTTATGAGCTATGACTTTAGGTTCAAAGTGACTACCATGTACTCCACTATGAAAATATTCAATCAAATCGGCAGTTTCATCTTATACCAAGCAACTTAGGAGAATACTATCTAGATTCTTCCATGCCAATAAACTTTTAGTCAAGATATACTTTTGGGAAATAAGTTTGAGAGTTCTCCTTTGGCTTTTGTCTAAGTTAGGGGGATAATTCAGATTTTTCAAGTAGTAAACAATGTCCTTATACCATGGAGATATGATAATTTAACTCAAATAATCATCAATATTAAAAAACTTACAAATTGGTCTTAACTATGAGTTTGGCTAGACCTATCACTCTCACTAACTTGGTGGTATGAATATCCATATCATACTCTTGTAACTTGTTGACCCACCTACAGCTCTTGCTTGATGCTTCAATCTGAGTCAAGATGTCTTTCACCATTGTATGCAGGACATATGCAACAATCTATAAACTCAGAATATAAGGTTTGAACATCTTAATGACCTTCAAGAGACCAAAGGCTTATTTTTCCATGATGGTGTAGTTTAATTCAGAACCTTGCATAGATTTAATATATAAATCTATGGGATGCTTGTGATTGTCATCATTATTTTACAAAAAGACATCAACTATGATATTTTGTGATGCAAAAAAGAATATCTAGAATGCTTTAGTGTAATCAAGTATGGTCAAGATAGGGGTAGACTTTAAGGCTCTTTTGCTATCATTAAATGTTTGCATAGTCTTTTCCTCTCACTTGATGGCTTAGTCCTTATTCAACATGGAAGTAATAGGCAAATTGATCTCTACAAAGTTAGACACAATCCTTATGATGAAGTTCATTTTTCCAAAGGACTAAATTCCCTTTTAAGACTGCAAGATAGACAATTTTTCAATGGCTTCCACCTTCTCAAGATCAATCATAACACCATCTTTAGACACTATATGTCCCAATAAATTATCCGTTTATACTCAAAAGTGAAACTTCTTAAGACTAAGTTAAAATATAAACTCCCTACATCTAATGAACACCTTCTCTAGATGCTTCAAATGTTCTTTCATATTCTTGGAGTACATGGTAATGTCATCCTGATATACAACTATGAACTTATTAATTACCACTACAAAATCAATATACATAGCTTGCTAAAACATTGTACTAGCATTCATTAACCCAAAAGGCATCCCCATATAAACGTATGTGCCCCATGGCATTTTAAATATAGTTTTGGGTCTCTCGAATTCCTTCACCACAACCTGGTTATTCCTTGAGAAACCGTCTAAAGTGGACAACATTTTTTATCCAGTAACACTTTGCAGTAGGTTATCCATATTAGTTAGGGGTTAATTATCCTTCAAAGAAGCTTTATTCAAATTTTGGAAATACACACACAAGTGGATGTTGCCATTTTTATTTCTCACTGGGACTAAGTTCACCACACATGAAAAATATCTGATAAGCTAAATAATCCCACCATCCCTTAGCTTCTTTAACTCATCCCACATCTTGGTGGCAAAGATAGGGTTAATAGGTCTTTGCTTCTACTTGAAAGGCTTGTTTTCAAGCTATAATGAGATGACATGCTAAAACAAATCTTCCCTATATGCCTTCAATTCAAAATATGACCATTCTAAATAATCCTGGTACTTATTTATTAGATGCATGCAAGCTTTCTTCTCTATTTCACTTAAGTGAGTACCTAACCAACCCTTCTTTGGATTCTCATGAAAACCTAAATTGCATTCAATCACATATTTTGAGATAAAAAGATCTTCAATTTTGAGTCTATCCGCTCCATCGAAAGATGCTTCTAAACTCACCAATCCCCTAGGGAGAGTGTTTGTCTCTATCTAAATTATATCCTTCCCAAACAAGGTTTCTTTCCAATCATAGGTTTGAACCATGGATTCTAAGTCTATAAGTTGATCTTAAAACTCAACTTCATAAATTAGAAACCTTCTAATCTATTCACATCCTCAAAATCATGCCAAGAAGAATATTGTTTGGGATTGAAAGTATAAAAATCACCTCCACTTGATACTAATGATGAGGGTTAATATTTTCAATTTCAAATTGAACACTTAACCCTAAGAGTCTATTAGCTTCTTCATTAAAACTTCTATCATGAAATCAAATGTTGAAATTGTCAAAGAATTTTAGTAAATCCCATACAAAATTTCTATATTATTTTAACCTTTTATTTTTGGTGGCATAAGCATTGCAAACCTACTTAACCACTAAATTAGAGTCACCATTTACAATCAAACTTGTAATTCTATGCTCATGGGAAACTCTCAGACCAAACAAGAGTGCCTCATACTCAACAATATTATTAATGCACTCAAAGGACATCTTGAAATAAAAATTGAAAGATTTACCATTAGGGGCACAAAATATAACCCTAGCTCAAATTCTAAGATTGGAACCAGCCCCATCAAAGGTCATTTTGCAAACAACACCTTCTTTTTCAAACCCAACATCAAGAACAATAGGATGTTCAATAATGTCCATATTCCCAACGAAACTACCCAGCTCCACATCCATGTACAACACTTCATTTATATCTTTTTTCGATCTTCAAGTACATGCAACATCTTAAGCTCCCTATGAAGTCTAACCATCTTACCCTCCAATGGAATGGTGACATAATACAAGTCCATTTGCACACTTCCACTGATGTTGGCAGCGTATTTTTATGATAACAACATCCCCCATTTAGGTGGGCAGTCCACAACTGCCATGTCCATGCTTAGAAACTTACCTAGGTGAGCTACTAACTACACTACCAACCCTTTAACCTATCCAATAACTAGCACCTCTTGTGAGTCTATGACATAAAAATTACCAAAGTCCTATGTGATTTTTACACTGAGATCATTTAAAACACTTAGGGGTATCAGATTGTAAGAGACTTTGAAAACAAACATATAATTATGAATAATCAAACCATTGATCAACAAGGTTTTTCAAAACAAATCCATATTTAGGTAACTTTATACCAATGCAATCCCCAAATAAACCTCTAAGACTAGTTCAATAACCTTGTCTGATTCTTCATCATCATCTAGGGGTGTTTGGGGTAAATTCATCCCATTTACATTTGTACTCTCACCAAATTCTAAATATTCAACTTCCATCTTCCTATGTTTAGGTATTCACAATAACTCAACAAGTGGCACGATGATTTTTAGTTGACTCAAAACTTGGGCCATATCACATACGCTATATTGAGAAAATGGGGTGTTTGTAGGAAGGGTGACAACACCTTCAACTAGAATACTATTATTTAAAGTTATAGGTGAAACAGGATGGGATGAATAAGAATTTATAATAGCAGTATTCAAGGTTAGATTTGTTCTAACATCACTCACACCCTTAGGAATACTAGACAACAAAGTTATTCTATTCTTTGCTGGAGTACCTCTTGCTTTAGCAATTTGGGAAATAACTACTGGCTTGGAGAAATCAGGGGTTGTGATAGTTTTCTTTACATCCTTACTTGATTCCCCTGCCCTTGGATTTGGAGGGGTAGTCTCTTAAGGAGTATCGCCTTATTGTTTTCTTCTTTTACTATATTCTTTCTCTTGGGAAACTACTTTATTAATTAGTAGCTATATATCCTTCACTAAAGGAATTCCTCCATCATATTTATTAATCATCATAGATTGTAAAAATTTGGAATCATAATTGGGTAATTCATATGCCTGTATCATATTAATATCACAAACAACTTTGGGAATTGGGACACATACCTTTTGTACTAATCTCTAAAACTGATCAATAGTGGTAGCACTCAATGATTTTTTGGAGGTAGACTTTTTACTTCAGGAGACTTGACAATCTAACATCAAAGTCTCAACATCTTTAGATGCAAACTCAGATTTACTTGCATCTTCATCAATTCATTTAATAGTATCACATAGAGGGTGTGTAAGCAAGCATTTATCACACCAATCAATTTCAAAGTCATAATTTACAGCATTCACTTTGGTGTTCAATAGATCAGGCACTTCTTTTTTAGACCCATTATTATGATTTCCATCATTTCTATCATCATGGGCAGTCGTCTTCCCTCTATCATTATCTCTAATGTGGAAAGGGGGTATCCCTTGTGATTGATTCTAATTTTGAGTTTTGTCTTGACTTGTAGATCAATAAGGTAGCCCCTTCTTAGCCCTATCCAACCTGTATGACATTTCCTTTAAAGCATAGGCCAAGGTCTTCGTGGTTTCTTCAAGGTTGGCTACCTTAGTGGACTAAGTTTTTCAGGATTGATCAAATTTACATCATCCAATTTATTCAAAGGTTTATCCATATCCTTTATATCATTTTCAATTTGGATGGCCATGTTAAATGCCAATCTTCAGTTTACATGACCCTTATCCCTCAAGTAATATGTAAGCTTTTTGTCAAATGCATCACAATACTTAATCAAGCAATTTGTATCACTAGGTCTGATATTCTCTAGGAGCCTCATCATATTCTTATTGAACCATGTATTAAAATTCTACACACACTAATTAGGGTTCTTCTTAATGTTTTCAAATTCTTCCAAAAAAACCTAGGTTCAATCCTATCACCATACTGAATTTTGATAACATTCTTCATTTCTTCCTATGAATCAATGCATCCATGGGGAAGGGAATTAAACCAATCATGAGCATATTCTTCCAACATGTGCATAAATAAATTAATGAAAACATCCTCATGCTCAACCTCATAATCCTCAATGATAATGTTAAAATCCCTCAAATGCTAATCACCAATCACTACATTATTCACTTGAAACTTAGGAAGGTGGTTCCTTACTTCATTTGAAATTTCATTAGGATAACCTTCTATTTCATAAAAATTAATAGGTCTAAACGTAGAAATATTGAATGTAGGACATTCATTCTCATCTTGATCTCTATGCTTGATGACTCGGTCAATGGTGGTTTCAAGATTAAATGATAAAGGGTTGTGACAGGGTGAGTGAGTTGGAATTGGTAGATCAAACCTAGGAGGGGATTTAACTAGTTGAGAAGGTGATAGGTAATAAATGGGACTATAAGGCTCTAAGTGATCAAGATAACTATGATAATATTCAATTGAATAAAGTTCAAAAAATAAAATTTCAAGTGTACCAAAATCTTCACAGTCCAAACACTCTTTTACTGCTAAACTTTGTCCTTCAATTGGCCTCCAAACTTGTCTCCTTCTTCTTTGATGAATACTTAAGGGTGAGATAAGCTAATTTGATGAGTCATCTTTGAAAGATGATCTTAGTCCTTCCAATTTTTTAAGCAAGAGAACACTCACGACTGAAATAGTTAAAAATGGGCACTGATCTTTCTTTAAACTGGATGATATGTTGGAATCACCACTAGAATAAAACTTCTAGAATATAACAAATTACAAATATGTAGTGATACATACTAAAATCATAATTTTTTGAAGTTAGTGATGATATATGAAATCAAAGACACTGAACATCTACATTTATGTTCAAAAGGGGAAACGAACTCAAAACATGACAAATTTATAAAGTCTTTGTAAGAAATCAACATATGTTAATTAAAAAAATCTATTGAGTCCCAGGCATGTCCCGAGTAGAGTGTTGCATAGTTGACAGCCCAAAGTAGTAAATTAGTAAATAATAACCTAAAATAACAAACACATGAGATAATATGGATAAACTTTATTTGAAAATATGCTACTGAGGTTAATGTATCAAAGATTTCTTGATAGATAAGTTATGAATACTAGTAAATACAATTATCTGCAAGAGTCTATGACAACACAAGTGACAAAGATTTTCCCCCTATAATGGTGTCAATGGAGTGTTACATTATTGATGACCAAGATATCAAATAAAAAAATAATAGGTAGATAAATTTTTGAACCTAAACTTATATAGCTCTCTACAAGAGTCCTAGGTAACTCAACTACCAAGGTGTCTACCTAGAAATGGTGCCAGTTGAGTGTTGGTTCTCAGTTGTACACCTCTAGCACTCAACCTTGCACACTTGGGTAGTGTGGAAAATAAATACAAAAAGCTTGTAAATATGTCATTATAGTTGGGGAAGGGTTTAGCATTAGGATGGACTAAATATAAACAATGACTAGAAGACACTAACAGAGGGTATGGTTAACTCCCTGCTACTTCTAGCTCTGCCTGAACCAAGGTGAGAGGACGTATGGGTTATCTTGCTCACATGGATGGATACTACAGTTCAATATCCATGGGAATTATTGGCACATAAAAACACAAATATGACTAGGGCAGAACCAAGTTTGCACTGTCCACTTGAGAAGAGTTGTCACATGGCATGGGTAAATGCTCTAGGACAAGCACAACCTACTAAAGATAGATAAAATTGTGATTGAAACCTTCATTTTAAATGAGAATTTCACAATAGAGGGCCAAATAGAAGACTTAAATGTTAGGATTTAAAGCACAAAACATAGATACATTTTATATATGCAAGATTTATGCATCTGCAGGCAAATAACACTTAAAATATGCAATAAGGTGTATTATTAGTAGGGTAGGAATGGATGGGACAAGTTACATAAATATAAAAGAGTGGTGTGGTTGTGTGGTTTTTGAAAAAATAGGATATTCTTCAATAGGCATGACATCTTTCATTTGTAAACATGAAAAATACTGAATTATAAGTTAAGTAAATTATCAGGAATAATTTGCATCCATTGGTGTTAATACAATGAAAGTATTCAAATTATCTTTAAAACCTAAAGCATACACTACAACTACAAACTCAAACACTTACTTCTATCAAATCCATAAACACAGGATGACCTTAAAAGGTTATCAACAACACATTTCTAAATCACAATGTAGAAAGGGGCTTATAACCTAGATATATGCCCAATATGACAACCATTCATAGGCATTAAACTAGATATCTAATCAGCAGAGCATGTAAAACATATTGCATTTCATTAACAGGAAAGCGTAAAATTCATAACTATTTTCCATTATCTTGAAATTAAATCTTACATACATCATTGTTTGAGAATGTTGACATGGAGAGAAATATGGTGAGTTTGCTCTTTAATAGGAGAAACATATACAATGCTCTCAAAGCATGCTAATGATTGTACAGTTTCAAATATCTTATCAAGAGAGATAAAATGCACACACAATAAGGATCCTAAAATTTTAAATAACCTAAGACCTAGAAGAAAAAAACCAAAAACAACCTTTAAAAAGAGGACAAGCCCTCTTTTTATAGAAATTTATCACCCATTTTCAATTTACAATATTGTAAACTTGCAATTAGTTCTAAAAATTCTGCTGAGATGCTCCAGTTGGATGATGCTCTTTGTAAGACTTGCAAACTCTTGCTCTTGCAAAGGAATGATTTGAGCAACTACATATCCTTCTCATTATGATATTTGAAACAAACTCCTACTCTCCTTGGATGGAAATCCATTGCAGTTGGGTTTGAGGGAGAATATTCCTCTCAGAACAAAACCAATTCTTTGTCTTCATGTGTAACCACTTGACCATGGTTTCAAATAATCATTTTCAAATTTGAAATATTATAGATAGCTTTCCTTTCTCTTGTGCACACAAAAGAATGCCCATTGCCTTGGGATGATTGTATTAGAATACTCCAGCTATGTAGGATCTATGGCCATTTGAGAAATATGCTTGGAATGGCCCACCTTGGCCTCACAAACCCTACAACATTCCTTCCACGAAGGTATTCAAAATAGGAAAAATATTTGGAAATGAAAGACTTGGTTCATTTTAACTTTTTCACTTTTAACCTTCAACGTGCCTTTTCCATATTTTCTTTTTTCCCTTTTAACTTTTTACCATTGTCTCCAAACTTTATAATGCTTAAGTGCATTGCTTTTTTACTTTTTTTCCTTATGGGAAACTTTGGGTCCCATTTGCAATTTTTCACCTTTTTTATCTAGCTGGATTTTGGACCCCAACTACAACTTTGCGAGTTGGCCAAAATCCAGAAGTTAGAAGCATATTTCTAATTTACAATTTTGTAACTTGCAATTTGGAGTTAGAGTTCCCCTCAAAAGTTCCTTCATGGACATGGGAACTTCAAGTGCAATTTAAAATTTGAAATTATGCAAAATTTCAGTTGGCTTGAAAACATGTGCCTTGAATTCCTTCATGTTAACTATTCTTATGCTGAGTTGACTTGAGGGATTGGGAGGTTGGACCACATATTGTAACTTGCATTTTTATGAAGTGCATTTTACACATTGCTTTTCCTGTTCACATTTCCATGGACTTAAAAAATATTCATGCAATTTGTAATTTGCCAAAATTCAAAGTTATATTTGGTATTGAAACTTCTACTTATGCCTTTTGACTACATGTTTGGCTTATGGGTGGCAGACAATGGAGTGCAATTTACACATTTACAAAAATGCAAAATTGCATTCCTCTTTGAAATCTCTGTGGACTTCCATTTGATTTGACTTCCTGGCTCTATTCCAACCTGGTTAATTTTGAACCTTTGCTGTTAACCTTCACCTTTAATAATTTGTAGGAGCGGCCATTCTTGGATTTATGAAATATGGTAACCCAAGATGATATGTAGGAACATCATCTTCAGTTGCACTCAATGGCAACTCAATGTGAAACATCTCAGCCCTATCTATTGATGTTCTACCACAGGGCTGAATGGAATGAAATTCAACCAATGTCGATAAAGTATCACTTGGAAAAAGATTTCCCCGTACTACCATTTTGAGCCCTAGTCTAAGTGATGGCTTCTCAGATGGTGCCAATACTACAAATCAGTTCATTTAACCAGTTGAGAGACAAAATGGATAAATAGAAATGCTAGCATTAAAATCCAAATACGCTTGTGATCCTCAGAAGGACACCCATCAGCTTGACTTCCAGATCCATCAAGCATCTCATGTCCTTTTATATGTAGATCTTATTGCAGCATTCAAAACCCTTTCATGACTTTCTGTACCTCCTCGCCTAGGAGGACTAATCCTCATCAAAACGAAACCCAGGTTTACTTTGACCCTCTTTATGACATTCCTAAGATGTTCAAGAATGCCTTCATTAAAAAAATCTATCATCTTCCAGAAATTTATCTGAACTATTAAATGAATTAAAGTGATTATCTGCATCCAGTGAGAGTCTGACAGATGCGTCTTGAACATCCTTGAAGGAATCACTCTCTGATTTTGATTATGCACTTTCATCTGGGTGAGTTTCACTCTGCCATTGAAGATGTCTCATCCTGCATTAGGAAAACCTTGACAGATATATCTTGTAATTTTGTGGCCACAAATAGAGATGAATGATCCTCAAGCCATTTTGTCTACAATCACACCAGAGATTATTATCAGCTACAAGTTTGTACAGTGCAGATGCAATTGCATTATCATCATGGGGATCTATCAATAAATCATTTTATAAAGTTTGATGAATGTCCATAGGTCCTCCATTCTCTGTTTCTATCATAGGCAATCCATGGGTTTAACAAGATTTTCATGTCTTACATAATTGATGATAGTTATCTCGATTGAAAAGCTCTTGAACACGTTATTTAGATTTGGGCAGAGTGTGACTTTACAGCTACCTACAGCTCATCCTTCTGAATTACAAGTTTTTTACGACTTTTACACATTTACTTCCAGCCATAATGGCATTAACATTTCAAACTAACCATTCGGAGAGGTATAAAACCACACTTTGCACTTTTACTTCTCACTTCAGGTCGCTGCTTAATCTGCAAAAAGCACATGGAATTCTATATGACATATAGATGCCTTGGAAAAGTGCTTGCAATATGCTCACCGATCTAGGAATGTCTCATGCATTTTTCAAGACAACAAACTTTCTTTTTTAAATTGTAGTTCCACCTAATATCTCTACCATGTATTTTTATTTTTTGCTACGGGTGCGGGAGATTAGTTATCACTTTACAATTTGTCTTTTCATAAATGCCTTTTGCAAGTGTTTTTCCTCGTTGAGTTTCCCATTGTCAGACCTGGGGAGTCATTTTGAAAATTACATTTGCACTTAAAAATTCTACCACCTCTAAGTCTATGGGTTCTATAACTTATTTAACATTTTGTAATTTCATAATATGTCAAATTACATTTTCAATTATTATCTCTGATGTTTCGTTTCTATCAGGATTCGGAAACTAGCTTAAAGTTTGCAATTTGTAAGTCCAAAACTAGCAATTCTGACTTGTAGTTCTACCTAATATCTCTGCCCATCTACTTTTTGTTGGCTTGGCATGCTGTGGGTTCTGGATGTCCAACTGCAATTTGCAAATTTTAATTGCATTCCTGACTTGTTTCATTGACGAACATTCCTGCGGACTTCTCCCACCCGAAATTCAATTTGGCAGATTTGTCAAACTTCTTGTTTCACCTCAAAACTCTACAAACCACTCTTTGCATCCATGCATTTCCCAAGCCAAAACAAAATTTCACTTTGTTTTATTTCTTTGTTATTTCCATGTGGGCAGGTCTTTTCTGGCCTGGATTCAAATTCTTCAAACTCTTATTCCAACGTGGCACTCCTCCACGTAGGTAGAAATTGCCCTTCATTGTGAAATTTTAAAATATTAGCATTAGTTTTAATACCTATGTGGCCTCTTGAGACTTCCCATACGCTGACCTATATTCTATAATTATGTCATTTTATTTTGTTATTGGTACATGTTGTACATGCCGCAGACTTAGGGAATGGAATGATCATTTGCAATTTACAAATTGAAGACTTGTCTTTTACATGTTATCTTCTGCTAGTGTCCATTTGGAATGGGAACTCAAGATGCATATTGCAATTTTGAAATTGCAATTTGACTTGAAATCTTCACCGCTTAACTTCTTTCTAGGGTCCATGCTTTACCTGATTAAAAGTTTGTCTTATTTTTTATCTTTACATGTGGACTCCCCCTCCCATGCTTGATTTTGACTATATACCCTACAATCTCATTAAAACATGAAAACATTAAATGTTTAGTCAAAACAGAAATGTTACAAGGTTTACACAATATGAAGATAAAAACATGGTTTTTTATAACTTGACAGAACATATTTATGGATTGCGATAATAGTTTAAACAATTAGGGATTAATATTAAAAAACAATGCACAAATTGTTTAGTGCAAGTCTGGACACTAACATAATCACCTTATAATATTAGAAAATTGAGTATTTAACAAAACTAAAGTATTATTGTGCATAAATGAAATATATACTTTTTATATTTAGGAAGATTATGCGTTGAACACGATTAGATTTAAATTATTGTATGTAGTTTAAAATATTTACTTTTTACATAAGAAAACTTCAATATTTAATAAATTCAATATATAAGCTTGTTTTATGTTGGAATAATTACCTTCTAGCATTGGGGAACTTCCATATTTAAAACAAATAAATTTAAAAAACTATCACTATTGTTAAAAACGCCCTACTTTTACTCTGAAAAAATGAATCAAGATTTAACCATATGGATTTTGGACCACCTCAAAGAACATAAGAGTACTAAAAATTTAGTCTCATTTAAGTGTTAATATTGTAGTGTCATGTCTGTATTTCTTATATTTTATGTTGAAAAATGCAATATGTATGTTAGCATATACAATTTTACAACATTAAATAAACACTAGCATTTTCCCCAAAGTTGCAAGTTATGCGAAAAGGCATTTGACTTGATGTTTTAGTGAAGTGGGGTTTTGTAAAGCGAAAGAGTGTAAAACTATAATCATACCTCACTTTAATGTCATCATTACTGATTTTAACTTGTTTTTTATGTAGAAATCATTAAGAATCAATAACATGAATCTTTCAATGGAAGTGAGGGAGGATAATGAAGTTGTGTGTTCCTTCATATAGAGTGTTCATGGTTCTAATGTGTGTGTATAATTTTAATCATCTAAATAACTACCTTGATGAATAATATATAATAAATATAAAAAAACTATCACTTTGGTGAGCTATGATCAATAATTTGTAGAATGAAACCAATTTGAATATCATTACATTATTGTGTATAAATTTATAGTTTAGATAAACAAAAATTATATACATATTGGCATTTTTACCTTAGAAATTTAATTTTTCATGTTTTTTTTTTTCATTTTAAATGCATGAAATAATTGATCCCAAGGAAAAGATTATTTGTTACAATTATCTGGTTTAAAATTTGTTTGTAGTCATAAATTAATTATAGAATGTTATATCTTTATTTATTTTTTATTTTTTAAAAATTATAAATATAAATCAAGTACATACATAAATAAAATATGCAACACAATAATAAAATTTACAAATTCTTATTCGTAAAACTAACAATCTAATTTATCAAATTCTAATTTTAGATTTATATATAGTAAACAAACAATGAAGAACTCTACTGAAACCATTCCTCAACATTTATTTTGATTTTTTCTTCTTTTTATCTCAACTTGAAACCCTTAAAAATAGATCCAAATAATAAACAAGTATATTTTCATTTAAAATCTACATAAAATCATGACATATACATAAAATTTTAAAAAAATTGACTTTTTATGTGTACAATAATCTAACTTTTATTGAAATGGTGGATAACGTATGCAATCTTAAAAATTCTTCCTATCTTTATTAAGATGGTGGAAAAATTCTCAAATCTTAGAAATTATTCCTATGCTTACAAACTAATTTTTTTGGTCTTTGCGTCTTATTTATCCTGTCTTCATTTTTCTTATGAGATAATTAGATCGAGGCTGCAAAACCCAAAGATAGATATTACATTTTTTATTTTTTCCCAACTAATAAATGCTTACTTTGTGTGGTACGTAATTTTTTTTTAATTATTATTAAAAAAAAATTAAAAGAATATTATAATTAACATAAAAATTATTATTTATGTTATACATATTGAATTTCAAATGTCAAGTAATGAACATATACTTTTCTAGAACTTTAGCAAATTTATTTGTGATGTGTTATATTCAATGTCAAATTTTATCATTTTATGCATTTACACTAATACAATTTGATAAATTTTCAATATTTATTTGTCTATTTTTATTTTTACAAGGTATGATGTAATTTAATATTAAGAAAATTTTGTTATGTTAAATAATAAACATTAAAAAAATGTTGGCAAACAATTTCCTTTATTTCATTTGATGGCCTTCTTTTGTGGTTGTTGTGTTAGTTATCTTTTTCTTGAGGTACAAGAGGAGGCCATCAACCCAAAAAGAAGTAACATTATCCTCTCAAACTTTGTCGGTGGTAAATTTAAATGGGAATATAATAGTCCAAGAACAAATAGTTTGAATAAGTTTTTGCTCCAACTTGCATGATGTTTTAATTAAAAACTTCTTATAACATAATTTAACAAGGTATAGGTGCTAATAGGTTCCTCCTTGAACCAAGAGTTTGTGATTACGCTAATTTATTCAAAACTTTCTTCTAATCAAATAATTCATACAAAAGGCCATTTCAATGACACTCAACCAATAAGGGATGGAATATTTGAAAATGTTTATAGAGGGATCTTCCTAGGTAATTATTTGGCTACAAATAAAATATAACATAGGGGTAGAGCTTTAATTTGAACTTATATTATAAAAAAATCACAATAACATTAATAGTATATATGCATGATCCATTGAAGGAAATGTATCTTATTTAGGGTATTTTTATACTTGTGGATGTAGTCTGGATGACTACTAGAGAGGAAATTTTATCAATAACATTAGTAGTATATATGCATGGTCCATTCAAGGAAATGTATCTTATTTAGGATATTTTCATACTTGTATATGTAGTCTAGATGACTACTAGAGAGAAAATTTTATAAGGTTTGTTTATGGTTAGAAACCATGTTTCATATTGTCATTTTATATGATATAGGGTATTCAATTCTTACATGGAAATAAATTCCTTCATGTGTATTTAAAACCTTTGAATATTATGGTGAATCCTTGTGTTATGGTTACTACTAAACATTCACATATATTAATATTTATATATGCATTCTGCATATATATAAGGGTTATAAAATTATCACATATTATCAAATATAAAATTTTATTAATGGATTGATCTCGTAATAACCTTCAAGGTTTGATAATATATGATTGAGATAAAATACAACTACTACCTGAATAGGTATATGGACCATGATTTTTGGAGGTCTTAGATTTAAAAAGGGGATATGAATTAGAAGCTTTTCCTTCCATATTTCAAAAATATTGCTGCTTAAAAACGTGGAGCCTTCGTTAATAAGTTCCTACATAATTACCTTATAATATTATAAACTAAGTTATTTAACAAAACTAAGTGAAAGATGTAATTTATAGCTTTCGGAAGATTGTCTTGACCATAGGTAGATTTAACTTCTTTCATGAAATTTAAACTCTTTCCTTCAAGCATATGAAAAATTCAGTATTTAGTAGATTTAATATACATACCTTCCTTAAGTTGGATTAATTACCTTCCAGCATTGGGGATCTTCCATATTTAAAATAATTAAATTTAACGAATTATTATTATTATTGGGAATAATACTATGTAAAAAAGAATCGAGATTTAACCTTATGGATTTTGGACCATCTCAAAGAATATAAGAGGCCTAAAATTTTTGTCCCATTTAAGTGTAAATATTGTAGTGTCATGTCTGTATTAATTTTATTTTATGTAAAAATTGTCAATATGCTTGTTAGCATATCAAATTTTACAACATGGAATAAACATTAGCATTTTATCCAAAAGAGTAAGTTATGTAAAAAGGGATTTTGTTGGTGCATTTATTGGTTTTATTGTATTTACTTATATTTAATATTTAGATTGGTGCACTAATTACTTATTATAATTATTTTATTATGTTTATTAATAATTTACACCAGATAAGATAAGCTTGTTTAGTTAATAGTCAACTTGGACACCTATCTTGTTACATTAGAGTTCCACTCCACTATTCAGGGTAAGATAGGATAAGATTGATTAACTAGTGGTCAACTTGTATTGATCATTTACACAATTTTGACATCTATCTTGTTAGTATAGAGTTGCACTCCACTATTCTTGTAGTCAGATATCAGTTGAACTACATATGTTATGTGAGTTCCCTGATCTTTATCATGCACACCTTGCTCTATATAAGCAATGGCTATTAGTGTATTCTACATTAAATTAATATTGAATTACCATAGTAATTCATCATATTTGAGTTATTTTTTTATTTTTATTATTGTCTTGAATATACAATTATTGTTTATTACTATTACTATTTTATCTCTTATTTATATTTTTTATTAGATTCATTAGATCCTATAGCTAATTCTAATATGGTACCAGAGCTATCTTGAATATGTAGACTACTAGATATTCAAGAGAATAATATTCAAATATAGGATAAGTTTTTTGATTTTGTATATAGGCACAAATTAGAGATTTATGAAGAATTTTTTAGCTCACCATTGAGTTTAGAGTGTTTGAGATAGTCAAAATTATCTATAATTTTATCCAAATTGGGCACAAAAGGTAAAATTAGCAAGGGTTTGACCCAGAAGAACCATGCCCAAATCTGGTAGGTACCTAAAAATTGAAGTGTTTTTGACCAAAATGAACCTCACAGTTACGTTTGAAAGGCATCAAAACCTACATATCCATATAAAATTTATCCAATTTAGACACAATCACCCAGAAGGCAAATTTGTTTGCTCCCACATATGGTCGTATGGATTGTGGAAAGATTTTTTTATTTTTTTTGGCAGGCCTCATAGATCAGTAGGTAGATTTGAAATGGTAACTTTGGGATCCCATCATTTGAACACTAGGAGGTATTTTTGAGTGATTTTTTTTTTTTTTTTTTGAAATAGCTTAAAATTTCATGCTCTTCACTGTTTTACTTTCAAAAAAATTCACATTTTTTTAGAATTTAGGTTTTTCTACATTAGTGATTGCCCATCCTCATTTTTACAATTTTAGATGTTCATAAGTTTCATATACAACCTCATATTGAGGTCCCATTTTTTTAAAATTAATATTTTTTTGAACAAAATGCATTGGTGTAGATTTTTTTGTAATAAAGTACTTTTTTATATACTTTTAGACTAGAGGGCTTAATTGAGCTTTCTATAAACTAAAAAAATTATAATCTATCCTAGTAACTTCACTCAATTATAAAGTGTCAAAAAATACTTTCTAGGTGGGATAAAATTAAGTAATTCATGTGGGTTTTGTGGTGTGTTTTCTACATTGATTTCTACTCTGTGATGGTTTATTTCTAATTACATCACAGAGAATCCTAAATTCCCACTATTAGTAGCATACAACTATAACACATGAAAATAAAATGATTAGAATGCATTAATGATGGTAGGATATACACCTTACATAACAACTCTTCTTAATCCACCTACTAATCTAAAAGAGTTACAACACTTTCTCTTTGAAACTACTAAAGTTACTGGATACATTCAGTATTACATGTCTTTATATTTGAATTTCCATCTTGATAAATATACAAATACAAAAGAGGCTTGGGATAAATTAGCATCATTTTTTGACAAAATAGATGATGTTCATGGTTATCAAATTGACAACGAACTTATTAGTTTGGATCCTAAAAATTATGCTATAATACAAGACTACATCACTAAAGTCATAGATCATAGAGCACAACTTTCTAAATATAAAATTGATAAAAAGGACATTCAATCAATTTTTAGTGCCTTTCATAAATTAGGTCTTGAATATTCATCCTTTTTTTCTAACTTTTAGACTTATAGGCTCACATTGAGCACAACATATCAAATGCCCACCTTTGAGGTATTCTCTAAGATTCTAATGGCTGAATAAGAAAATATAATAGCTATAGGTCTAATCAAGTCATCTAAATCTCAAGCTTTAATTACAAGTCAATGTCTGCATAAACAAGTTTTAACATCAACAAAAGATATAGGTTCAAGTAAAAAGAAGCAAAATAATCAGAATAAGTCACATAAAGATAGGAATAAAGGGCAACAATCTTCCTCATAAGGAGATTATAAATCCACTAATATGTTTTCATAGAAAAGGATTGAAACTCCTTACCCTTATTTCAAAAAGGGGTTTTATAGTGAAGAAGATTACTAGAAGAAGGTGATTGATGAACTTAATGTTCTTCTCAAAAAGAACAACATCAATCAATCAAAGGATTATTTCACTCTTTCAAATTTAGAGAAAGGGAAAGCTACGACACTAGTTGTACTAAAAAATTCTCTCAAGTCATGGGTACTTGACTCAGGTGCTTCGCACCATATGGGTTCTAATCAAGAATAATTTTATGGATTAGAACCAAGTTCCTTGCCTCATATTCTCATAGGTGATGATTCTAAGGTAGATGTCATAAGAAAAAGTATAATTTATGTTGATAGTGATGTAGTTGAGGATGTCCTCTATGTGTCAAAATTATCAACTAACCTTCTCTCTATCTACCAAATCACCTACTTTAATACTGGTAGGAAAGTTGAGTTCACACTTGATTATGTTTCAATCAAAAAATTGGAGGATAATGCCTTAGTTGCAGTGAGAAAAGTTGACAATCATACTCAAATTTATTCACTCTCCCATTTTGTGCCTCAGTCTTCCTCTACAACTTTGCTCTCACATACTAATTTAGTGAGAAAGCTATGGCATGAGCAATTTGGTCAAATAAACTACCACTATTTACAATAGCTTAGTCAATAGGATATGGTTATAGGACTTCCTTAGATTTAGTTTTTAGGGGGTGTATGTCATGTTTGTGCCTTAGGCAAACATCCAAAGGATAAGTTTGATAAAGGGAAGACTTGGAGGGTTACACAAGTCCTCAAACTTGTTCATAGTGATTTAATGGGTCCATTATCTACTTTATCTTTTATTAAAACCCACTGTGTTCTCACATTTACTGATGACTATTCTATATATACTTGGGTTTATATTTTGAAACTCAAGAGTGAAGTATTTGATAGATTTCTAGAGTTCAAAGTTCTAGCAAAGAAACAATCTAGGAAGTATGTCAAGATTCTTCGCACAAATAATGAGAGATAATATGTGAACAATAAGTTTGAATAATTATGTGCTCTTAAAGGAATTGATCTTTAGCATTCATTTTTATACACACCTTAGTAGAATGGTGTAGTAGAGAGGAAAAATAAAATTTTAAAAGAGATGGCAAGTTGTATGATTCATGCAAAATCATTAGCACCTGAGTACTAGGTAGAAGAGATTAGTTGTGTTGCATATATACAGAATAGATTTTATCATAAATTTTTTAAATGAGATAACACCTCTTGAAGCTTGGTGTAACATAAAGTCAAATATGCATCATTTTAGAGTCTTTAGTAGTCCAACATGGGCTCACATACCTTCAGACAAGTGTTACACTTTAGAGTAATAAAGTTAGACTTACATATTTTTGGGATATCCTAATGGTGTTAAGGGATTTTAGCTCATTGATCTAGATTCACATGAGATTATTATAGTGAGAAGTATTTACTTTAAAGAAATTCCTTCAAACTTGTCTTCTAACATTTCTCATTCTTCTTCCCTAGAATAATCAAATATCAATGATGTGATACTCTTGCTTCATCTACTCACAGGGATGATGAGGTAATACCTCTCCAGTAGGGTTTACTAGGTCATGCTCCTCTTCCTCTAGATCCTCACCCATTGATGCCTTTATGGGCTAGACAAACTTTGGTAGATGTAGACCCTCTTATTAGAGATCCATTAGATAGAAGGGGAACACAATCACAACATGATCTTCCATATTTATACATTACCACAACTTTTGATCCACAATATTTTTAGGAATCCACAGGGATAGTTGAGTGGGATTCAACAATGGAAGAAGAGTATGACTCATTGATTAGGAACAACACTTGGGATCTTGCTCCTCTTCCTAAGGGAAGAAAATTAGTATGATGTAGGTGGATATATCAGACTAAGTTTGCAACACATAGAAATATTGATTAATATAAAGCACACTTGGTGGCTAAATGTTTTCTCCAAGTGGAAGGCTTTGACTATACAAAAACCTTTGCACCTATTGTTAAGATAAATTCTAGTTATTTAATACTAGATATTGGTGTAGCTCATGGTTGGGTTGTACATCAAATAGATATGAAGAGTGCATTTCTTCATGGGCATCGTCATGAGGAGATATATATGGAGCAACCATAAAGGTTCATTTAGGATTCTTTATTAGTATGCCACTTATAGAATTCTAGTCTAGAACAAGCCCTCAGGGCTTGGTATTCCAAGATGGACACATTTATTCTTTCGGTTGGGTTCTCAAGATGTCACTCAAATCCAAATATCTATATTCTATGATAGGAGGATTCACTATTGTATTTGGTGCTCTATGTTGATGATCTCATTATTATAGGGAGCACATCATCCAACATCATCAGTTTTAAGACTGCACGTCATGATAGGTTTTATATGATAGACATGATCCTATTGCATTATTATCTCAGGATTCAAATATCACAGTCTTCTTCCAGGATTACTCTTTCACAACCCAAGTATGCCATGAACTTATTATCTCATTTTTATATGGCTAATTGTAGGCCTACACTGAATCCTTTCTTATCTAGAGTTAGACTTGAGGTTCATTTTTCCACTCCCTTGGTTGATGCCACATTATATCACCAACTTGTAGGAAGCCTCTTCTAGCTAACTCATACACAACCCAACATTTCATATGCAGTTGGCATGGTTTCATGCTTTATGTAGAAACCACATGAGCTTTAATGGAGAGCCTCCAAGCACATTTCGATCTACATTCAGTGAACTATCAGATATGAGATTCACTATACAATAGGTATAGGTTTAGACATGACGGGATACATTAATTCTAATTGGGTTGGTGATTATGATGATCATAAGTCCACTTCTGGTTATAACTTTTACTTCAGATCTAACCCCATTTGTTAGTAGAGAAAGAACTAACATGTTATTACTCTTTTATCTATAGAGGTTGAGTATCATGTTTTTAATGCCAATGCTGAGGCTATTTGGCTTCAAAATATTCTCATTGAGCTTGGTGTTCCATTTTGGAAGTTATTAGTCATCTACTATGACAACTAGAGCACTATCTAAATCTTGAAGAATCTAGTTCATCATCAGATAACAAAACACATAGAGATCCATGTGCACTTTATCAAGGATTTGATTTATTTAGAGATCATTGATCTTCAATATTATCCTATGAAGAAGTAGATTCTAGATATTTTGACCAAATATTTCACTAAGAGCAAGTATCTTCACTTACAATCTCTTTTGGGGGTGCAAGACATTAGTTCTTTATGGGATATCAATTCTTCAGGGGGGTCTCCTAGACCTTCATTTTGATAAGAAGTTTTTTTTCCTTTGGGTTTTCTCCTTTCCTCATTTATTTGTATAGAGTACCTAATATGGATTTATATTGTCGAGACTCTTATATGTATAGCCCTACCTAAGCTTCACTTATGGGGGGTGTTGGTGCATTTATTTCCTTTATTTTATTTACTTATATTTATTATTTATATTGGTGTACTAATTACTTATTATAATTATTTTATTATATTTATTAATAATTTATACTAGATAAGATAAGCTTTCTTAGCTAGTAGTTAGATTGGACACCTATTTTTTTATAGTGGAGTTCCACTCCACTATTCAAGGTAAAATAGGATAATATTGATTAACTAGTAGTCAACTTGTGTTGATCATTTACACAAGTTGGACACCTATTTTGTTAGTATGGAGTTGAACTCCATTATTCTTGTAGTTAGATATAAATTGAACTACACGTATTGTATGAGTTTCCTGCTCTTTATCGTGCATGCATTTCTCTATATAAGTAATGGTTATTTATGTATTCTACATCAGATTAATATTGAATTATCAGAGTAATTCAACATATTTGAGTTATTTATTTATATTATTATCTCGAATATATAGTTATTATTTATTACTATTACTATTTTATCTCTTATTTATGCTTTCTATTAGATTCATTATATCCTGTAGATAATTCTAACAAATTTGACTTGATGTTTTATTGAAGCAGGGTTTTGTGAAGCAAAAGAGTATAAAATCACACTTGCTCCTCACTTTAAAGTTATGATTACTAACCACATCTATATTTTTATGCACAAATCATTAAGAAGCAATAATATGAATATTTTGGTGGAGGTGAGAGAGTAAAATGAAGTTGTGTGTTCCTTCATATGAAGTGGAAATAGATTTTTTAGGGAAGAGACATTTTGTTTTATAGTGAACTTGAATAATAGTGAAGTAGTGGGGAAAGGAAAAGACTTACATAAAATTAAAGCAGTGAAAGATTTGAATTTCAATTCGATAGTGATAGTGAGAGGCAATGACATGGTATTTTTTGTGATAGACTCCAATAAACCTATGCTTACAAAATTTAAAATTTTGACATTCCACTTATATCAATGTAGTCTCTAGATTCTAATGAAAATGTTTTAGCTACCCAATACATGATTTAAAAATGATTTGTCTAAATAAAAATACATGTTAGATATTAAATGACTCCTTTGAAAATGTGGAGAATGCACCATGCGTCAATTTATATGAGTCTAAAATTGATTATACAGACATGCCGACTATGTTAAATAAATATAACTAAATTAGACAATTCTAAATCTAACTAGATAGAAAATGGAAAGGTTTCCACAATGAAAGACAAAACTTATAGTATCTAGTCGATTGATGCAAGTTTCCATTTGTTAATAGATATGGATAGATATTTTTCCTAGTTTTTTCCATTTTATTCTTAGTAACACTAATAAAAACTATTTTATCTATAATAATAGTGATAATTTCTATTTATATGTTGAATGAAGGAGATGAAAAATTGTGACCAAGACCATAAGCACTACCAATTTTGACCAGTCTATTGGACATGTGTTTGAATCCCTGCCAGTCTTTGTATGTGTTCTCAAAATGCTATGGTAGTCTAATGCATCTCAAATTAGGCACCACCTTGGTGGTTATAGCTTCGTTTATGGATATTTAAATTTTTTGTTATTTGGATGAGATTATCAAAGCTTCAAATAATGCAATGAATAATGGAGAAGTTGAACATCAAAGAACATAAAGATCTTTGTTTGAAAATACATAATATGATATTATTAAATCTATTACATAGACCCAGAGGTTTTGACTAATATATAGGCAAATAATAGCCTATAAATGGATACTACAATCCCTATAAAATCTAAATCATCTAAATATATTAATAAGATGTATATTGTTAACTATTTAACAATATATTTGTATAACAAACTAAATATTAACTACTAACTTAATTTAACTATTAGTGAATTATTACTCTCTTAATTATTCACTTTACAAATTAATGTGAGGACTAATAATTCCTAACATTCTCCCCTTAGGTTTTACATCCTAATTTGTGTTTCACATGACTTATTGAAAGTAGAGAAGGAACACATTAACCTCTCATCAACCATTCACTGTTGACAACACATCAATCAAATCAATTTGGGAACTCCGAACAGGAACCATTCACCATAAACTATTTAGTAAAGGAACCTCATCAACATATACAGTGTGGCAACTATAATCACGACTCATATGTTCAACTTTCACTCTTACATCTTCTAAACACCTTTTATTAAATAGTACACTGTGTGGGAAAATAAAAATACACCTTTAATTTGTCACACGTACAAACAAGTACTGAGAATAAAATAGATGTTCCACTATAGTAGAAGCACCCATTAATTAATAGTTAATGAGAGGTATAGAAAGCCTCCATCCTCTAGTGTTCTAGTAGGTTCTCTATTAGTTGGTTCCATATAAATTGGAATCTCTATAATTCAGACATCACGTACAAGTGATAATACATCCATGAGGTAAATATTTTTTTATTTATTATTTAAAAAAATTTATAATAGATCCAAAAAGACTTTGACTCTATACTTTAACATAAAAATTGGAATATTGTCAAAAATATCAATAATTTTAAATTTTGATATTACTCTTTCAAAAAAATTATAACAACTTTTAAAAACATTAACAAATAATGACTTAAATTTTATTTAATCATATATTATATAACATACAATAGTTATGATCATGGATCAATTAAATATACCCTTACCACTAAACTAATGACTCACTAAATCGACACTTTAAAATTTAAACATTTAAATAAATGACTTCAAACTTAGAAGCACACTCTCAAAAGAAACTTCACCAACACTATGACAACTTTTATTAATACAACAACTTGAAAGGAATAACTTAAAATTTCTATATTAGACCGAAAACTTTAAAACAACTTAGCCTAACCATTCGTGGAAATTGACTGCAGTGGGCTGAGCACTGAGAATAAAGACGAATATATCATAATGGCAAAATGGTTGGAGATGGAGCTAACTTCAAAAATTGGCAGATCACCACGTGAAATATATGTAAAAGAACAGACTTTCAATGCACATCAGAATACACACTATGCGACAGAAGGTGGAATATATGTAAAAGAACAAAGAAAATGCAGGCTGCCAATAATAATCCTGATCCTCAAAATAGAAATTGAGTCCAATCTGAGTTCAAGTTTGGGTGATGCATTAAGTCCAATCTGAGTTCATGTTTGGGTGATGCGTTGAGTAAGGAATCAATCTGTTAATTAGATTTGATGAATAGAATTCTGAATAGAGTCAAATGTTGATGCCAGTAATGGCAGTTCGGATAGAAGTGACATGATACTGCAGAATGATAATAGATATATAACTATCTCAAGATTTAGCACACAGGACGTGTAATGCATAAAGGTGTTGATACAATGGATGGAACAACTAAAGCATTTGATCATGCACACAGACAAACACACATCCACATCACGCAAAGCTGTACACCAGAATTGCGGCGATGCAACTCTGAGTCAATCAATGATTAAGTAATGGCAAAGATCTTTATTTGAAATTATATATTAAGATAGATATAACATCTTAATAGAAATTAATTTTAAATTTACTTATCATTAAGTTTAAAATCATAATAAAATTAAAAATTTAAATATTATATATTAATGAAGTACCGATAAAATAAAAACAATTTTTTTACTAATAGAAAAATAAGCAACTTGTTTTATTGACATAATAACAACATATATCTAAACTAAAAAATTATAAATTAAATTATAAATTTATAATATTTACATTCCTTTAATTTTTATTCTATTATTTATTTATTTCTTTTTTCTATTTTCTTCAAAATATAAGTTAAAAAGTTTTAATTTTAATTTTTTTTTCCCCTTACTTTTTAACACTCTTTGAATTTTAAAATTAAAGGCACACTACTAAATTACTAAATAATATTATTGTTCGAAAATTAGAATTTTGGAAGTTAGAAATTAAAAGTTGGAACTAATTTTATATAGAGATGCATGTAGTGCGTTGCCTCTTCCAAAATATAAGTATTTATTGTGTTTATAGCTTTAAAAAAATTATATATAAGATCTTTTATTATATTTGTTTATTTTTTTATTTATTTTTGATTTTTTATATTTTTATTACCTTCACAACACTCATATAAGTTCCAATATGTGTGATTGTGTCATTTTAATGACCTAACTAATTACATTGATAAATAAAATATAAAAAATATGAAAAAACTATCATCTTGGTGACTCATGATCAATGATTTGTAGAATGAAACCAATTTGAATATCATTAAATTATTGTGTGAGAATTTTTGGTTTATAATAAAAATAAATTATATATATATATATATATATCTACCTTAAAAAATTCAATTTTCATACCAATTTGAATATCAAAGATTATGTTTGTTAAAATTATCTGGTTTAAAATTTGTTTGTAATCATAAAATAATTTTGGGATGTTAAGTCTTTTTTTTTTTTTAAATTTTAACAAGGATAAATTCTATAAATATAAATTGAGTATATACATAAAGGAAATATGCAACACAACAATAAGATCTATGAATTTTCATTAGTAAAATTAACAATCTAATTTATTAAATTATAATTATATATTTATACATAGTAAACAAGTAATGAAGTACTCTACTCAAACCATGATTTAATATTGATTTTGATTGTTTCTTCTTTTACTAATTATGGGTAAAGGGTGGGTTTTTTTAAACTGGAGACCCTAATGCTAGGAAAGAAACATACAAACAAGGCCTAAGAAGTCAAATATTATATAAAACATGGTAGCACTACAACACATATAAGAACAACAAATAAAAACACAAATATAGATAAAAAAATAAATGTTAGTGACTACCAAAATACCTGAACATATGATTTCAAAGGGTTAAAAATAATGAATCTATCATCCTTTCACCATACTAATTATTTAATGTTTAAGTTGATCCCCAACTTCATTATGGGCTTTCAACCTATGATCCTTTCATAATATTTTCTTTTCTAGATTTGAGGATCATATTGGAAGGTTCAATGTAATCTTTTTCAGATCCTTTTTTATTGCTATCAACCACTGCCCATTCTTTCCCATCCCCTTCATCTAGATAAATAGGAAGGGTAATATGAAAAGAATCAACAGATTGAGATTTTTATGGTGTATCTGTTGGATGAAAATATACATCAGGTTCACTATTAAATTTTAAACTTTAGAAAATATTCTATCACCTACATCAAGATCTAATAATATATTATGTTTGTAGGGTACATCTTCCTTCAAAACTTGAGGAGTCTTAGGCACTCCATTTACTAAATTAGAATCCACATTTTCCCCATCATCAAGCTCTAAAAGGGTGTCCTTCCACCAATGGATAACCCTCTTCTTCTTAGAGAAATTACAACTTGAAGCCAAATGTCTTGTAGTGAGACATCTCCTACAGCAAAAAGACAATCCCCCATAATCAAGAGATTGTTTCCAAGTTCTATCCTTAATCGTAATCTCAATAAACTCAGGGAGATCCATAGAACAATCTAAAATAACAAGAGTTCTAGCATATATGGGATGGAGCAAATTGCAATAAATAGAGTCTACTTTCAAAAAATCTCTTAAAAAATTTCCCACAGATTTAAAGTAATATGAAGTCCAAAACTGAAGTGGTGAGGTAACCTTACCCATGTTAGCCTGACATTCAAATTTTTGGTGAGAGAGTTAAAATTAGGAAAACCATGGATTGAATAATAGCATGTTTTGTTCCAAGCTCCATATTTTATCCTTAAAGACCACCTCATGATCCTCAATATTGTTGTAGATAACCACAAAAAAGCACTTGTAGATGGGAAAATTTCCAATGAACCTTTCATGAGAGGATTCTAGTTCTTTGTGATCCATACTTTGAGATTCCTAAGGGAAGGCAAAGAATTATGGAAACAACAAATCATCTCAGATTCAGCTAATATGCTCTCCTACTTCAAAACTATAGAAAAAAATTCCCCTTCAAAAAAAATCAAAGCATTGGATATAGTAGGTTTTAGAGGCTTCCCCTACCTCTTTATAGTATTAACTTCAATAGTATTAGATACTTTTGCATATGAGGGTTGTTCTCCCCATTAAGAAGGGCCTTCACCCAGTCTAGATCTAAATCTTTACCGCCAAAGAAAATCCCTTGAACATCAATAAAGGGATCAAAAATTTCATAGCACTTAGACTCACAAAATATGTCAATCGTTGCATCCTAACATAGAGCCATGCTATGTTTAAATGTATCCTGATCTTCCCCTTCCCCTTTCGGAGGTTCAACCTGCAAAATAATAGCTACCACTCCATCCTCTATCTCTGCTGTGCTACAATTCATCATTCCATCATAGTGATGGAACCCTAAAGTCATCACCATGGATATTGTTTCTTCTTTTTATCTAAAGTTGATATCCTTAAAAATAGATCCAAATAATAAATAAGTATATTTTTGTTAGTAAAATACATAGAATCATGAAAAACACAATTTTTTTAAAAAATTTGACTTTTTATATGCACAATAATGTCACTTTTATTAAGATGGTGGAAAAAATATGCAATATTAGTAATTCTTCCTATATTTACACACTAAATTTTTTATCTGTACATTATATTTATACTTTGTATTCATTATCCTTATGAGCTAATTCTCTCAAGGGTGGGAATCCCAAAGTTATAATTTACATTTTTTATTTTTTTCTATTACCCAATGCTTACTTTAGTTGTGGGCTAAGTGGTAAATTTTTTATTTATTACTTTTGAAAAAAATATATATAAAAAAATATTATAATTAGCATAAAAATTATAGTTTCTATCATACATATTAAATTTTGAATGTCATGTAATGACCATATAAATTTATATAACCTTACCAAATTTATTTGTGATGTGTAATATTCAATGTCAAGTTTTATCATTTTGTATATTTACACTCATACAAATTGATAAATTTTCAACATTTATTTGTTAGTTTTTATTTTTTTCTCAATTTATGATGTAATTTAATGTAAAGAAAATTTATTTATGCAAAGTAATAAATACTAAAAAATATATGTTGGAAAACAAATTCCTCTATTTCCTTTGATGGCCCTTTTATGTAGTTGTTATTTTAGCTATCCTCTTCTTGAGGTATAAGAGGAAACATATGCCTCAACGCCAACAAAAAGTAACTTTGTCCTCTCTAACTTTGTCAATGGTAAATGTAAAGGGGAGTACAATAGTTTAAAAATAGATAGTTTAATTAGTTTTTTCCTCCAACTTGCATATGAGATTTGAATTAGAAACTTATTATAATATAATTCAACCAGGTGTGGTGCATACAGGGTCCTCCTTGAACTAGGAACTGGTTATT